>JARHVA010000075.1:4330000-4867500 GCA_037957365.1 Torreya grandis
GTCTTTCAACCTTTATTTACTGAAACTATTATTTCTACATTTACCATAGAATTACCAATTATTTCAACATAAATACCAGTTTCAATGCCAATTACTACTCAAACCATGTTTACATCCCCTTTGGTGGTTACTCAACTTACTAATCTAAATCCCAATGGGTCTATAGTTCTAACACTCCTTCAATTTATAAATACCTTGGAGGACAAGGTTAAAAATATTGAACAAAATGATTTAAAATCTCTTCATGTTATTGATTCGCAAGATGTGTTGCATAACCCTCTTGCACTTGAGATATATTTACACCATGTTCCAACTAGTTTTTTTGCACCTAAGTTTTCATTTTATGATGAAAAAGGTGATTTTGAACAACATCATTGATCCTTTATGTGGCATGCATTGATTATGTCTCCAATGATAAACTTTTGACCCAATTATTTATAAGAAGCCTCAAAGACTATGTTTTGAGGTGGAATTATGATTTACCTGTACAATCCATGAAAGCATTCAAACCTCTTGCAAATCAATTTATTGCACACTTTTCCATTAATATTTTGAAAAGGTTTCCTATGCTCAAATTACCAAAATCAAACAAGGAACCAATAAACCTATCAATGAATATGTCTTGAGATATAAGACAATGTTAGCTAAAATGACCAATCAAAGGAATTACAAGATATGTTCAAGAAAATTTTGCTTTCTCTTTTACATGAGTCCATTATTGTTAATAAGCTCAAATATTTTGATGACTTATGCCATGTTGTAAGGGACTGTGAAATGGAGTTTATTTCATTAAATAAGATCAAATAGGTAGCAAATAAATTAGTTACATCTGCATCTAGTATCAAGTTCACAATTAAACCAAGTTATAATGTAAAAACTCTTGAGCCTAAAAAGGAAACTACCACCACGATTAACATAATCAAAATAGACTAATTAGCTTGTTTATCTAATGCACCAAGGAGTTAGTTCTCCCATTTACCTTAGTCCCCAACTTATGTACTCCCATGGTTACTAAAGTGTTAGTTTATATATCTCCTTGATCCTATCGAGGTTGATATGAGTCGACCTCTACCCAAAGGATATGATGTAAATGCTTATTGTTATTATCATCAAGGACCAGGGCATTCTAAAACATATGTTTTACCTTAAAACACAAGATCCAAGTTCTTATTGATGACCAAAATCTTGCATTGGATGATCGTCTAAAGGAATCAAGTTCACAACCTAGTGATCACCAAAAACATAAAATATTTAATAATCATTTGCAAGATCATTCTAAGAAGGAACCAGAAGTGAAAATAAAATATAATGCAGATCCTCTTTCATCACATTATGGGAACCCATTAGATGGGATTATTGGTACTTACATGAGGCATACACCTCATATGGTTTAGATACCTTCTATTTCTTTTGATGATAATGAGATTAAGGATGATGACTCTGATTTTCATTCTTTATTCATTCAAGCATACCTTACACAATGTTATGATTGATAATGGTGCAAGTGATAAAGTTTACAACATAACATTACTTATACACTTGGGTTATACTCATCATGAGTTGCATCCTTCTATTAGATCAGTTAGAGCATTTGATAGGACCTCCCAGAAGGTTCTTGGCAAAATTGACCTACTTTTATAGGTTGGTCCCACACATTTGGTTACTACCTTTTAGTTATACCTTCCATGAGCATCTTTGATATGTTATTGGGAAGACCTTGGATCCATACACTTCAAGTAGTACCTTCTACAGCACATGGGTGTGTTAAATACATTCATGCTAATTGGGTAGTTACATCCATATGAACATCCTCTTGAACAAGACAAATTTATACCCAGATAGTTAATTACTAGGCCTACTAAGGCTCATTCACCATAAAAGGGTAAGTAAGAGGAAATCCCCTTTACTAAGCAATATTACTTGAGAGACCATTGCATTAGATACATATAGTAGGTCCCCCTATATAGATATATTCGTGCCAACAACCTCTATCTAGGGTGAGAAGGGATGAGATCGTCCCCCCACCACTCTCTCTATATATGGGGATTGAGTTTAATGGGCTAGATATCTAGGGGAGGGTGGAATATAGATAGGGTCATTGACATATATATAATGTTTAGATATATGGAACATCTACACATGTTCCTATTATGGTTATTCTAAATAAACCACAAAGCACTCAATAATGGGTTCCATGAACCCCTACTCATATTACTCCTACTATTGTTTCATGACCATGTTCCTATTTTACATAAACAGAACATCACCGATACTACCATGATAGATATTAAACCTACCCATGTTCCTCCACAACAACACAAGATTATTACAGTAGGTTAATAGTGGGCAGATATCTATGACCATCCATTAGATAACATCATAGGATGATCTTTACTCTTTAGATATTCCCCAAAATCCCCAAAAAATAAAAAACATTAAAAAATATAAAAATATTTTCACCACCTACATGTTCTATTGACTCCTTGGCATCTATGTGTTAGTTCCACGTTGATGGATGACATATCAGTTACTTCTACATACATATGTTTTTCATGGTTCTATTTGAGTATGATACATGCATACATAGATACATGATCTATTCCTATTTTTATGGTTGGCCTTCCCTCAATTCATGTCATATGGACATTGGGGGCATCTACCTCTTTGATCTTGATACTTACATGATATATGGTTTGATGATCACATTTCATTATAATGTTTGAGCTTACATATGTGTTTACATATACCTTTTTCCATGATTATATCTTACACAAGGGTACTTGATATGCTATACACTTGACATTTTTTTCTAACAAATTTGATCCAAGGGCTATTATGACATGTTTATGTTGGTTGATTATATTTTCCTTTATGCACTTCCTTGAGTGTCTTGCCTTGCTCTTGTATTCCTTGTTTGAGCATTTGAATATGCTCCTTTGATTACAGCCCCCATGCCTATGTATGATTTATTTGACATTTACATATGGAATTTTTTATTATATGGATATTTGAATATGTCATTCTTGCTTTTATGGACATTTGACTAAGTCATGTCCCGTCGATTGTGCATCATGTGAACATGCCCTTTGTTTACAATCTCCTTGGACCATTATATTTTGACTTGCTTTTGAGTGATCTTGTGTGTGTGTTTGTTTGCTTTTTGAGCTTATACTATTAATATTTAGAAGTTTTCATGATCCTTATAATGCATCTTAGGTCTTCATGTGATCACATTGGTTCTGTGTACTTTAATGTTATATCTACCTAGAAAAGTTCCTTCTATATGATAGAGGGTTCCATTCAAAGATTATATAGTTGTCTTATCTTTTGAAGGTGAGGTAACTACCAGTTCCTATCTTTCCCTCACCTAAAATAGGGGGAATATTATTGGGGGCATGTCATAGAGTCATGTTATCCATAATTTTTAGATTCAGTGGGGGCATGTTTTGGAAGCATGTTCTCTACACTTATTCGGTATTCATCATCACCAGATTACAGTGGAGGAATGTTTTGGAAACATGTTCTCCACATTGGTACTTATATAAATTTTTAGTTTTATCCATATATAGCAGGGGCATGTTTTGGAATCATTTTTTTAGACATTATTTTTTAAATTGGCTAAAACACACACTTGTATGATTTAGATTTACAGTTGTGGTAAAATTCTATACATTGGTACTATTTTTATACACAATTTCAGCATAAGACATATCTAAGGTAAATATGTTATGAAATTAGTGCCTAATATTACAAAATATAAATATGTTACAGATTCCAAAACTCTTTTATGGATCGTTGCCACATCACAAGCTTTTACGTACTAATACCTTGGTCAAACTTTTACGAACTTTATTGAACTAATCTACTATAGTAATTGGTTCACTTTTCTGTAGGGTTAATATCATTAAATCACTTAATATTTCTAAGTTTTCATGTTAGAATTTATTGTATCATCCAACCTCACCAGGTTATAAGTATCATTAGGTTACATGGTTGAGCTAATCTCATCTGCTAGGTGACAACTTGATTTTCCTCCAAGATTGGGGGCATAGGCCATATCTCTCTCTCTCTATCTCTTTGGATATATGCAATTTCAAGATTTTTTTATATTTATCCTAATATTAGTTTCAAATCCTTACAATGATACATATTTTTAAAATCAACTTGCCACTAGGCAAGGTGGTTACATTGACATATAGGTGTACTCTGAAACCTTACTCTTTTAATTTCAATCAATTTCAAGTAATTTCAATTCTAGTTTATATGCATTGATTATATATTGTAGCATGTTATTAGTTTCATGTTATTCACCAAAAAAACACTCAAGTTGGGTAAATGCAAAGACAAGGTGTGTTATACACACCTAGGTATGCATTTTTTCCCTTTAAACTAGCCATTTCATAACTAGATTAAAAGGGGGGAAATGTAAAGGATATTTATAGATTATACATCTCAGTCTTCTACACTTGGAAAACTTAGACCATGGTTGTTCCTCTTAGTTTTGGACCTTTTTATGCTTTCAAAAGTCTTGCATATACTCTATCTTATGCCCCTTAGCCTATTTCTTAGTCCGAACAATTTTATGTTGATGACCCATGCCTTATATCTTTTTAGAATGATTAAAATGCACTTATCTTCCACCTCTACAAATTTTGAGCCTATACCTAATTTCGTACTCCATAGATGATAATGTTTAGGACAAACATTAGAGTTGTTAGATTTGACATTAGTGTCTTGACCCGATGCAAGTTTCTAGTGCCCTAAAGTCATATATTTTGCAAATGAAACATATCTTAATGGTCAACGTAAGTGATTTAATGCAAGTTACTTCTCCAAAGGAATTGATATAAATTCAAGATTGACCCTCATTCATTCCTAACCTATAAAATTCTTACCTACTCACCAAACAACTTACAAAAGGCATTCAATCAAGAACTTGAGGGAATAAAGCTTCCGTATGTTCTCCTATATCCATGTTAGTCATAGATACATAGGATACATAGGCATGGAGTACTTAAAGAGCAATCCAAGATATACACTTTCCAAGTTACAAGATAGGTAATTGTTTTACTTGCTTATCATATATTTCATGATTCACACACAAACCAACACGTAGGGGAGAACTACATCAATTTGAGGCCCTCTTCAGAGTATTGGCTATGTAGGCAATGGTCATTGATAGAGGGGTATTTAGATTTAGCTCGACATAATGTGAAAACTAACCCATTTGTTCCCAAGGTCACCATAAAGATGAAAAACTAGGGATTTGACATTTCAAGAGGAGTGGTAGTGCATAACCCAAATTTAAATGCACTAGAGTGAAGGCAGAGACAAATACAAAAGCATCTAGGTGGTCACATCCTTTTCCAACAAGTACTTTGTACAAGCCACAATTATAAAACCTACTTAATAGCATCGATGTGACTATCTCAGGTTGACACAAGTTTCCATAACTCTAGATGCACTTAATCTAGAATCAAGTAACTATTCTAAAATCATTTTCTAGTTTGATTTATACCTATTCCAAATACAACACTATGCTAGCATTAGAACCAACTAAGTACATTACTTCTTTGTCATTTACATAAATTAATTTTATTTTATATATTTAGCCTATCTCAGTTAATAAATTTTATGTATGTGTAATGCCCCCATTTTTGGTATAAATTTGCATAAGTCCTTCGCCTTGAATTCTTCCTAAAAAGGTTAAAAGAAAAAAAGGAAACAGTTGATTACTTCAAAAGCATTTAATAGAAAATCAATTTATGATTTGATTTCCATTTAATTTGGGGCCTTTTTAAGGTTCATGGGCACTTAAGGCCTAAAGTGAAATCATAAGGAGGTTCTTTTAATAATTTAAAAATGAGAGTTTCCCTCTTATTTTGGGTGCCACACTTGGGCCATGATATAAAGGGAAAGTGAGTTGTTAAATTGAAGATCGTGTTTATTTTTTGAGATATTTAATCTTGTGCTCAATTATGTCAAGATTGAATAAATTACCTGAGGATGAAACCCTTCAAGTGCACAAAGGAATTTGGGAATGAAAACTTCCATTATTCCACATATGCTAGCTCTATTCAAGGGTTGTAATTATGCTCCAGATTTTGTATGGTTACATGCAATTAGACCTAAAAAGATGTTTTATAACACCACATTGTTCAAAGGAAAATTCAATACCTTGGAGAGTTGTTTGAATTGATTTCTCATTGTTTGGTTGTGCAATTGAGCTCCATTTTTAGGTTTGAAGGAACATATGGCTATAACTAGGGTTTTCAGAACTTCAGGACAACATTTAGAGGACTTCTCATTGAGGGAAAAATATTATTATAATTTTATTTTATAGATACTATTTTTGTGATCATTTTGAACTAACTTTTTCATTGAAATTCCAAATATTTTAGAAGATACAAATTTCTAAAATTTCAGTTGCTTGAGGCAAATAATAAATTAGTGAGAGCTGAAAATAAGAATTAATTTAGATTTTTTTTTGTATAATTTTCCCAAGTGAGGAAAATTGTTTGGGGAGATTGAAGACCCATATTGAAGGGTTACGTGAAAGAAAAAACTTATTCTAGTGTTTGGCGGTATTAGTATAATAATTTTCTAGCTTGGGCGATCTACTTTGAAGAAGTTTGGAGGCCTTTTGCGTGGTTAATTTGAGGGTTTAGTATTCTTATTTTTTCTACAAATTTTCCCTAAGTATGGTGACTTTATTGGAGGACTAATTGGTCACTTTGGTGCCTTAGTGTAAGTAAATTGAAGTCCTAATAAATTTAAATAATTTTGCATTATTATTTATGAGATTATGCAAGTATTTGAAGGTAAGTTTGAAGAGGGAAACACAGTCATACTTTCAGAAGAAAATCAAAATTGTTACAAGGATAATATTCAACGTCATATCTATTTTACCTTTTCAAATAGAGGTATTTTTTTCAACTTTAATATTCAACTATTTTTTCGGCTATATTGGAGTGTTGTTGTTTGAAGATTGGTCATCTATTTCTGCTAGGGTTTGTTGGTTTTAGGGTAAATTTTAGATTGTTTCTAGATTCACATAAGGGTTTGTTAGAAAACCCAAATTTTGCCTAATTGTCCCATTTAGGGACATTAAAATGGTATCATATCCAATTTCTTAGCCAACTATGGGATGGAAAGGTATTTGTCAAATAGTGATAGGGAAAGGGTTAGATTGGAATGGATCACTCAATCCCAGGATTGGTTAATGGGAACTATGGATACACTCATTCAAATGATGAGAGCTATAAAAGGGGACCAACACCTTGAAATGGATGACCAACCTTTGTTTCGTTGTAATCTAATGAAAGATTATGATAAATATTTGACACTTGCACCTTAGTACACAAAGGGAAAGAGCTTAGCATTGAGAGAAGGCAAAGGACTCCATGGGCACATAACTATGCATGACGACTTGTGGAAGAGTGTTCTTATTACCTTTGATGGAGATCCAGGTACTTCAGTTAGAGCATGGTAAATAAGGTTAATGAATACCTTGAATTGAGACTTAAATGTGAGAAGCAAGCTCTAAAATTTGTCATACAACACTTGGAAGGAGTTGCCCATGATTGGTGGCATCTAGGATGGAATTCACAAGGGCATGACCTCATTAAAACTCATGAGGAAATTGGTGAAAGGATCATCAAACAATTTGAAAAGGTGGAATCTTTGGGGTAGCCAAAGAAGGGCTTTCAATTATTGAATGGGAAACTAATGACTAATTTTTTTAAACCACAAGAACCAAAAAATAAAGGGTAGCCAAATGAAAGTGTCCATAAATTTGATAAACAACAATAAGGGTTTCAATAATAAGACAAATAGGTGTTTGAACCAAGAGAAGTAATCTCAAAGTACACCATGGAAGAAGGATAAAGTAGACCAACCACTTGTAATAAGGAATAAATCCTGTAAGAAAAAGGAAAAGAGAGTGGGACAAACCCTCATGAGGGATCACATGAAGGAAGCTATGGAAATTTAGAGGTAAGCAAGGAATGTGTACCATTCATGATATATTCTCTATGCCAAATAAAAATGAGCAAAATACTCTAAACCAAGTGTTGACGCTGTGGATTGCACCCTTGACAGAAGGCTGGGCTTCTCTCTTCCATGCGACACAATGGAGACTCCCCTCTTGCTGTGGGTCTAGCAAAATTGAGGGGAGAATATCTAGATAAGGGCTAGCTCCCTTTGATGCATCTTTGAAGTCTTTTACTACTACTGCTAATATTGGGGGGTGGTGAAAAGGGAGAAGGAATAACTAGAATAGAAACTATCTAAATGGTGATTCACCAAATAAGTTTGATCTACTCAGCTTTGACATACACTTTGTACCCAGAACAAGCTGATATACACTTCATTTGACACAAGAAACTCTTCTGCATCGATGTTTCAATAGGGGTTCCTCTAGAGATATAGGGAGGAAGAACCACCAAAGGCATTCTAAGACACACTATGGCAGCCTATTCACATGCACCTATACTCTGTTGTGGACACTTCTTGCTAACCTGCAATAGAAGAAACTCATAATACACTAGACATGTTGGAATCATTTTGTGAAAGTATGAAAGAAATTGATGTAACACAAGACAAAACCATAGACATCTGTAAAAGTGTAAACTCAAATAGAGGTAAAAATGCTATGTCTTGATTCAAGGTAAATTCCTACAGGGCTTCGCCATACAAGCTGAGAGATCCCCTTCTCAACCTGAGAGGTTACAATATATATAGCATCAAGGAAAAGACTTTGGTGCTTTCTAGAATGAGCAGCCCACACTGCATTAAATACATTGGAAAGAGGAAATTTGCTCATGTTGGTGTCATCCTTCTAGAAACATCTTGAAATAACCATGTTGTAGATGTCGCAGGTCTTGACTTTGGTGCTTAACCCATATTAAATATCACTGTGAAAGCATGGGTCATATTAAATGTCACTATAAAATTATGGGTCACTACAAATATCTTCTTATGCTAACGCTTTCTGTGCCACCTGTACTACTTAATTTGTGTCTGTGCCTAGCTGGGTGCATCTTTTGGAACATTCCAAATGTTATCGTATGTGTGCGTGGCCATGTTTCGGATTCTCTATTTTATTCCCTTTTTCCTTGTTATTTCTTATCTCTTTTTGGCAAATTTGAGCTCTTTTCTCAACCAGTGCATCCCATCAAAATTGATATCTATGGGCCTATCACTATTCAAAAACCAATGGCTATTTTGCTACCTTGAATTTGACATTTGCACGTCCATCACCGGATGTTTAAACTCCAAAGGCTAGTTCACTATGTTAAGATTGACATGCTCGGGCCCATCATCCCTTTGGTAATTTCTTCATCCTTTTGTATTCCTTTGGCCCTTTGTAATTACACCTTCTTGAAAGGAAGGTATCCCTTCAGAGCTTGGAAAAGGTCCCTTTTTGGTCAATGAGAGCCCTTCGCAAGGGCACCTACCCTTCAGGCTCCTTTGGGCTCCCTTGGTCATCTCAATTCCTTTGGATAAAATGTTTGAAAGAATTACTTTGGACATTTTGCCTGAAGGAAAACCTGCCTTCAGAGTCTCAACCCTTCCATTTGTGTTTTTCTTCAGAATAAATGTCCGAAGGAATTATTTTAGGCATTTTGTCTGAAGGAAATGTCCCTTTGGTTTCTCCCTTGGATTTTATTTGGATAAAAAGTCCAAATAAATCCCTTGGTTTCACCTTGTCACTTTTTTGAAGGAAACTTTCCTTTCAGGTCTTCTGCCTCTCTCTCTTGCAAACGTTCTTTCAAATGTGTTCTTGCCCTTCACAAGGGCACCTTGGGCCCAAAGTGTCCTTTGAAGCTTTGTGAAAGGTCCCATTTGCCACCTTCCTACCCTCCATTAGGGCACTTGACCTTCAGAGTCTTTGTAAAAAGACTTTCATTTCTTTGAAATAGCCCATTTCTTTGCCAAAAGGGCTTGTCCAAGGTAATTTGCTGAAGCTAAATGAGCCTCCGTATCAACCCAAAAACCTGCAGGACTCAAATCACTTACTCTTTCATAGAATAGGCCTTAGACAAAGGGAAAAAATGATAAGTATAGTAAGGAGATGATATTAGAGACTGACTAATCAATCCCCCAAAAGAAAATTCAAAAGGGAGACCAATTTTTTGGGCCAATAGGACCAAAATTTGGTCAACAATCTGGTGATTCATAGGGAAAACATGCCTGTTATGCTTAAAAAGACTCGTAGCCTCAAATTCCATTAGGCATGGAGTCAAGATACAACTTGAAAGAGTTAGAAATAACATTCTAAAGACCTATGAACCAACAAAGCTTTACCTCAAGCAACAAGAAAAACAACACACAACAAGGCAAAAAACACTACACCTATGCAAACAACACTTAGGGAAAACAAAGACAACTGAAAACAAACTATTATGTACAGCTAAAAAGATATATTTTCCTCCCTCTTGGATCAAAGGGAAAACTTCTCAAGCCTCCATGGCAAGAAAACTTATGGTGCCAGACAAGTGACTTAATGGAATGGAGACTTGGTGACTTGCCCTTCTTGCCTGCCACCTTGATTGGCTTGTATCCAATTGAATCAAGGTCAAATATGCTTCCAACATATATGTATTCATCTTAATCTTGGAAGATTTCCTCATGCTGGCCCTTCATGCTAGTGTATCTCACCAAGAAGTCAATGGATGCTAGCTTGTCACCATAGGGATCATCTAGCTCAAAACCCCCTTGATATGCAACATGGATTGACTTGTTCCCTTCTACCTCATTAAAGAGACTATCAAACTTATCTTCTACTTCATCATGGCTTTTTTGAAGAAGGGTGATTGTTGTGATGTCTGAAATGAGATCACAAACTGCTTGCTCATCCCACAGAGCATCACCTTCTCACTCAAGGGTCTCTTCTTCAAAGCTTTCATCAAGATGGATAGGCCTCTCCTTTTCTTGCTTAAAAACAAGAGTCTCTACTTGTTCAAAGACATGCTCCTAATCCTCCTCCAACTCGGGTTCCATGGCATGGTCATTCTGCTCATCAAAAAAATAAGGAAGTTCATCAAACAAGGGGGGAGAGAGCTCACCATGCTTACATTCCTCATCGTCCATTGTTGAAAAATAAAATATGTCAACCTCATCTTCATATTGCTGGAACATCTGTATGTAAACATGACCTATGTCTTCTCCGTTGTTGATGATGTCTTCAAAAGGAGCATCCATGATGGTTTCATCCTCATTACATCCATGAGAGCTTCTTGATCAACCACAAATTGGATCCTCTCTTCTTCACTTGCCTCTTTCAAAAAAGGTTCCTCCTTGAGAAGGGATGAAGCAGAAGGCTTATGGTTAAACTCATGTGGAAGAGGAGGCAAACCCTAAACTAGAATCAAATGATTCTCCTTCCATTTGGCCAACACTTCATCCACATCAGATGTGGCTTGATAGATCTCTTAGAGGGGTGTAGATGGGGTGTGTTCAAATGTAGGATCTTCTGCTTGATCTGAACCATCTATCACACCTTGGTTGAGGAACCTCATTCTGGACTCCCATTCTATAATTTGCTTGGCTATATTCTCTTGGAAGAGCCTTTCTTGGAGGTCACAACCATCATCATGATGAGTAGGAGCAGCTTCATCTTCTTCAAGGCTTTTATCAAAATGAATAGGCCTCTCCTCCTCTTTTTTCCTACTGCATGATTCCATTGTTTGCTTCCAACTCATGACCTTGGGATTGGAACTTTTCCCTTGTGAATAGGCAACAACTTTATCCTCTTCAAGATCCTAAGCCAGTTCATGATAGGTAATTCTATGCTAAAAGATTTGAGGAGGTTGAGGGAGACTGGGAAGGGTTTGCTCATGCACAGGAAGGGTTGCTTTAAGAGAGATGTGTTCCTTTCCGAAAGATATAGGGTGATTCCCATCAAAAGAGGGTCCAAATTCTAAATAATTGAGAAGGTACTTAGTCTCCATGAGAGGCTGCTCTAATGCCCTTTGATGTTGGAAAGAAAGGTGCAAGGGATTAAGAGCTATTTGATAGAAAGGATTTGGTTACTACATCATATGAGTTAGAGTGAGCAAGTGTTGTTTGATAGAAAGGATTTGGTGTACAAGAGAGGGATTTATTTCAAATAGGAGGGGGATGCTTTGGAATGGGAGAAGGCACACAAGGCTGATTGCCTTGAATGAATGGACTCTCCCATTTTGTTACTTCCTCCTTCATGGATTGCAAGGCTTGGGCTTGCCTAAACAAGCACTCCTCTTTGTACATAAGATCTTACTAATATCTATTCTGCTCATCTAATCTATTTACCTCCATCACTTGCTTCTCAAATTCCAACATTACTTCCCTTACACTAGGTGAAGGGCAACTAGGAAAGCTACTTGAGGTGATGCCATGAAAAACCTGAGCTTGAACAAAGTTATATGAAAGAAAATAAGGTCCATGCTACTGAGCAATGGGATTATACATACCAAAATGTGATTTATTGATGGCATCAGGATTGCTTAACCAGCTGATTCAACTCAGAGTCACCATTGGTGTTGGTTGAAATACCTCCAAAGGCTGATTGGTTGAAGAACACACTGAAAAATCCTTCAACTCCTTGGATAAACTATCCCACCAGGTGTGCCAAAAACTATTGACACTATGGATTGTACCCTTGACAGAAGGCTGGGATTCTCTCTTCCACATGGCACAATGGAGACTCCCCTCTTGCTGTGGGTCTAGAAACACTGAGGGGAGAATCTCTAGATAAGGGCTAGCTCCCTTTGATGCATATCTGAAGTATTTTACTAGTACTGGTAATATTGGGGGGGTGAAAAGGGATAATGAATAACCAGAATAGAAACTATCTAAATGGTGATCCACCAATCAAGTTTGATCTACTTATCTTTGACATACACTTTACACCTAGAACAAGCTAATATACACTTCATTTGATACGAGAAACTCTTCTACATCAGTGTTTTAATAGGGGGTCCTCTGGAGATACAAGGAGGAAGAACCACCAGAGGTGTTCTAAGACACACTATTGTAGCCTATTCACATGCACCTATACTCTATTGTGGACACTTCTTGCTGACTACAAAAGAAGAAACTCATAATACATTAGACATGCTGGAATCATTCTGTGAAAGCATGAAATAAAATGACTTGACACAAGACAAAACCATAGACATGCAAAAGTCCAAACTCAAATAGAGGTAAAAATGCTATGTCTTGATTTAAGGTAAATTCCTGTAGGGCTTTGCCATATAAGCTGAGAGATCCCCTTCTCAACTAAGAGGTTACAATATATATATATATATATATATATATATATATATATATATATATATATATATATATATAACATCAAGGAAAAGGCTTTAGCACTTTCTAGAATAAGTAGCCCATGCTACTTTGAATACATTAGAAAGAGGAAATTTTCTCATGCTGGTGTCATCCTTCTAGAAATGCCCTGAAATAACCATGCTGTAGATGTCACAGGTCTTGACTTTGGTGCTTAACCCGTATTAAATATCACTGTGAAAGCATGGGTCATTAAATGTCACTACAAAAACATGGGTCACTACAAATATCTTCTTATGCCGACACTTTCTATGCCACTTGGACTACTTAATTCGTGTATGTGCTTAGTTGGGTGCATCTTTTAGATCCCAAATGTTATCGTATGTGTGTGTGGCCATGTTCTGGATTATCTATTTTGTTCCCTCTTTCCTTGATATTTCTTATCTCTTTCCAAAAAATTTAATCTCTTTTCTCGACTGATGCATCCCATCAAAATTGACATCTATGGGCCTATCACTATTTGAAAACCAACGGCTATTTTTTTGCCTTGAATTTGACATTCACATGCCCGTCACCAGATGTTTGAACTCCAACAACTAGTTCACTATGTCAAGATTGGCGTGCTCACACCCGTCATCCCTTTGGTAATTTCTTCAACCTTTTGTATTCCTTTGGCCCTTTGCAATTGCACCTTCCTAAATGGAAGGTGTCCCTTCAGAGCTTGGAAAAGGTCCCTTTTTGGTCACTGAGAGCCCTCCGCAAGGGCACCTACCCTTCATGCTCCCTTGGTCATCTCAATTCCTTTGGACAAAATGTCTAAAGGAATTTGTTTGGACATTTTGGCCGAAGGAAAACTTGCCTTCAGAGTCTCAGCCCTTCCATTTGTGTTTTTCTTTTGACAAAATGTCTGAAGGAATTCCTTCAAGTATTTTGTCCAAAGGAAATGTCCCTTTGGTTTCTCCCTTGGATTTTCTTTGAATAAAAAGTTCGAAGAAATCCCTTGGTTCCACCTTGTCACTTTTCTGAAGGAAACTTTCCTTTTGGGTCTTCTACCTCTCTCTCTTGCAAACATTATTTCAAATATTTTCTTGCCCTTTGCAAGGGTACATTGGGCCCAAAGTGTCCTTTAGATAATTGTGAAAGGTCTTATTTGTCACCTGCCTGCCCTCCGTAAGGGCACTTGACCTTCAGAGTCTTTATAAAAGACTTGCATTTCTTTGAAATGACCCATTTCTTTGCCAAAAAGGCTTGTCCAAGGCAATTTGCTGAAGCGAAATGAGCCTCGGTATCAACCCAAAAACTTGTAGGACTCAAATCACTCAACTCTTTTGTAGAACAGGCCTTTGACAAAGGGAAAAAATGATAATTGTAGTAAGGAGAAGATATTAGAGAGTGACTAATCAATCCCCTCAAAGAAAATTCAAAAGGGAGACTAATTTTTTGGGCCTGTAGGACCAAAATTTGGTCAACACTGAGGAAAATCCAATTCTCACATTAATAAGGAGAAATTGGTAAACAAGATCAACACCACAAATGCTAATGCTCATTCCCAACTTGATGTAATTTTTGGAACAATCCATAGAGGTAAGAAACTTAATGAATTTTATGGCAAAAAAGTGTGGCATAACTTTCCTACTATGATCCCACAACATTTTGGTCCTCATGAGGATCATACCAAGAAAAGAAACAAAGTAGAGGGCATGTTAAAAGGCATGATGAAATATCCCTCTTAGGATATCTATTTAAAACTCAAAAAAATTACTAAAAACCCTCAAAATTGACAATTGATTTTTCAGAGTAGAAAGGTACAAAATTCTAAAATAATTAATATTTTTTCAAAATATTCACTTTTGACAATACCTAGATGCTTCAAATGATGCATAAAAATAAGTACAATATTAAACAATTGAAAAATATTTTTTTTGGCCAAAATCTAAATTTATATCCTTATTTTCATTAATACAAATGGGGAAAATTATAGCTAACCATAAACTCTAAAATAGAAAGAGAAATTGCCTAGAATAAATCCCTAGGACATCAAAGTGATGGAAGCAAGCTCCAACTCTAAAATCTCCAAAAAATACCCACTAAAACCCCTCCTAAAATCCTTTTGAATCTCCCAAATGAGTTACCCCACTTATGGGAGACACCCAACAACTCCAAATCATAAAACAAATGAGCTTGAATGATGAATGGTTGTCCCTCTCCTCCAGATCTAAAATATCTAATGTATCCTTTGACTGTACTCCAAATTTGAACCAAATGAATTGAAAGCTAGGGATATGGGTTTAAAACCCTCACTGAAGAATGATCTTCTAGCTAGGAGTGGATATCTCACCACTAAAGTTTAGGATCCTGTAGAATCTGACCTCCATAAGTAAAATGTCTAAAAATAGTAGTAACAAAAAAAATTGAGTGTATGGATGCCCTAAAAAATGACCATAAGGGGATATATATAATTATCCTTCAAAAAAATGTTATAATCTCCACAGTTGGATTAATCCAAATCCAATGCCCACTATAAAGAAGCCTTTAATATCTCAAAAGAGGTAAAAGAAACCCCAACACCCTCTTTTTTAGAAATTGCAATGTGCATAAAAATAACTTAAGTAACTTTATTATGCACATGCTAGAAAAAACACTTAAGTTGTCCCAATGAAATAATACAACATAAAGTACCACCTTTTCACCCATCACTTAAGCCAATGATGAATTATAACATAAGGTGAAGGCGGTAATAAAATCCATACCCAATAACCCCCAACATCTCTAGCCTCTTGGATATGACCAAGGCTAAGACTCAATTAAGCCTCCTAGGCCTCTTGTATAGGAATGGGGGCATTATAGTCCTCCCTTCCTGAAATTTACATGCTCATAAGCAAATGAAAACTAAGACGCTGTAAAATTTTATCTCCCTCCCAAGTAGCATCCTCAAGTGGCAAATCCTTCCACCGCACTAGATATTCTATAATCATCTTGTTCTTGAGCTTTCTCTGCCTCACCTCAATTATAGTCTCTGGTTCTAAAACTAATTTTCCCTCCTCATTCAAAGGTTGCAAGTCTGTATAAGGTAAAATATGATATCCAAGTGCCCTTTTGAGGCATGAAACATGAAATATATTGAGGATCCTACTTTGTTATGGAAGCTCTAACTCATATGCAACTACCTAAACACTTCAAACTATCCTATATGGCCAACAGAATCATGGTTTCAACTTCTCAACATCAATCTTCTTAAGAGAGGATTACCTATAGGGATGCAAGCATAGAAAGACCAAATCTCCTACCTCAAAATACCTATTAACCCTATGTCTATCTACATATATCTTCTTTTAATTATATACTTTTTATAGATTCTCCTTGAGGGCCTTCAGAATATCTTGATTCTTCTGGAGCCAATCATGAGCTTCGAGAGCTCAGTTATTTGATAGTACCAGGTCCACAAATGATGAAGCATCATATCCATATAATACATGAAAAGGATCCATGCCAATACTCATATGATAGGTGGTATTATAAAAATACTCACCCAAGTATAGACATCTAATTCATGCCCGTTGATGTCTTGTTACATAGTTATGCAAGTAGCCCTCTATCCACTTATTGACTATTTATGTCTGCCCATCTATCTGTGTATGATAGGTAGTACGTGGAGTCAACTCATTACATACAAGTTGGAAAATATCCTACCAAAATGTGCTCATGAAATGGCTATCCCATTCACTGATGATGTTCTTAGGCAAGCCATGAAGCCTAAAAACAACTATGAAGAATGTTTGTGCTACCTACATTGTCGTATGCCCAGAAGGCATAGAAAAGAAATGGGAATACTTGGTCAATTGATTGAATACTACATAGATGCAATCATGCCCATGTACCAAGGGAAGGATTGTAATAAAGTCCATAGATATGCTCTCCTATTTTTGCTTAGCGATAGGAAGAGGCTATAGAACTCTTGCTATAAAAGTATGTTTCATCTTGGTTTGTTGACAAACCAAACACTCCCTAATATGGCTAAGTACATCATCCTTTAACCATTTCCATGAAAACCTCTCTTTAATATAGGCAAGTCTTAAAATACCCAGGTTGTCTTACTAAGGGTGTATCATGCATTGCTCAAAGGATCTTCTACTTCATCTTGGACTCTGATACAAGGAAAATCATATCCTTGTAGTATATGAGGTCATCCAAGACTCTATCTATGTAATCCCAATAATGCCATCCATGATCTCACATGAAAACTAACTCTTGGAATACTCAACAAGTATGTGAGCCTTCCAATCAGCTAAAATCTCTAACATATAACTAATCATAGAATCAAGGTAAGGTATCCTAGATAAAACATCAACTACCACATTATTCTTACCTTTTGTGTACTCTATGTCAAAGTCATAATCCTTTACTATGTTAAACCATCTTTGTTGGTAGTCATTGAGATTATTTTGCCCCAAGAAAAACCTCAAACTATTGTGATTTGTATGAACCATGAATCTACTACTCACAAGATATTACCTAAATTTGACCAATGCATGCATAATGGCTAGCATCTCCTTATCATAAATTGAGTACCCCCTCTCCATAGGACTAAACTTTTGAATCTGTAGGCAATGGGATGCATATCCCATATAGGTACTATTCCAATTACCTCCTTTGATGCATCACACTTGAGTATAAATGGCTGAGTGAAGTCTGGTAGTGTAAGAACTGGACATGAACTCATCACCTCTTGAAAGTGATCAAAAACCTATTGTGTTGAATTTGACCAAGCAAAAACTCCCTTCTTGGTCAAGTCCATCAATGGAGAAACCAAGTGAGAGAAGCCATTCAAAACCTTCTGTAGTAAGTACATAAAACCTAAGAACCCTCTCAAGTGTGTCAAAGTCCTTGATAGTGGCCAATCTAATATTGCCTAAATGTCTGCCTTGTCAACCTTGACTGCACATCTTCCAATCACATAAACCAAGTATAATATTTCTGTCATGATAAATTCACACTTATAAACCTTTGCATATATTGAACTAGCCTCCAAAATGCCCAAAATCTCATCAATATGTCTCATGTTATCGTCCCATGTCCTACTATAGATTAAGATGTCATAAAAGAATACCAACACAAACTTTCATAGGTAGAGGTTGAATACATGGTTTATACAGTATTGAAATGTACTAGGTGCATTTGACAAACCAAATGACATCACAAGAAACTCAAAGTGACCGTAGTGGCATCTAAAAGATGTCTTTCACACATCCCCCTCTCTAACCTTGATTTGATGGTATTTTGATCATAGATCTATTTTAGAAAAATAGATTGCACCATATAGCTCATAAATAAACTCATCAATATGAGGCATATGATACTTATTCTTAATGGTTTTATTATTCAAGGTATGGTAATATATACACATATGCATGGTTCCATCATTCTCCTTCACCAAAATAATCGAAGAATCAAAGGGAATGGAACTAGGCCTGATATGTCCCATATCCAAGAGCTCACGTATGGTCCTCTCAATATCATCCTTAAATAATTTGGGGTGATGGTAAGGATTATTGACTATGGTCTTGTTATCCTCAAATTTGATCACATGATCAAACCCTCTATTGGGAGGTACACCTAGAGGTATATCAATAAAAATTACACTGTGCTTGTCTAGTAGGGCATGGACATCAACATGATACTCTGGCCTATCTCATCTAAACGCTTGGTCAAAACCAAGCACTAAGCTACCCAATTGACATCATTGTGCCTAAATGTCCTTTGCATCTATTTGGACATGACCAATCTAGGTTCTTTTAAATATAATCCTCTCAAGACCATATTCCTACCCTCATACTTAAACTTCAGCTCCATCATTTGGAAGTTAGTCTAAAACTCACCAAGTGAGTGAAGCCATTGCACTCCAAGTACTATGTTGGTCTCTCTAATACCAACAATAGAGAAATCATTAGTAACTGTATAGTTACCCATAGTGATGATCAACTATGAAACCCTTTGTGTGCATCTCATGGACTCACCATTGGCTACCACCATGTTGAAACCCTCAAAATTTTATGGTTGCAGGCCCCATCTCTCTACTAAATTAACATCAATAAAATTATGGGTGGCCCCACTACCAATAAAAACCACCACACATTGTCCTTGCATGACCCCTTGAATCTTGAATGCCTTATACCTGGGGGTACTAGACAATGTAGCTATAGTTTCGACAAGAAAATCTCTTATGCAGTCTCAAAATTAACACTATTGAATGCATCACCATTATCAAGCTCATGAGGTTATAATACCTCATCTCCCTTATCATTACTATCCTCATAAACCTCAATATATCGAGCCTTGATCTTCCCAGAGTAATTGTGTCCATGTGTCCATGATTGATGGCAATTGAACATATTTTCTTTTGCCTCAATTCCTCCCTAAGTTGTGGTGAAATGAATGGCTTCCTAGCCAAGTTCTATCTCCTATCATCTTGTCTAGGTGGAGGCACTCTTTATTGAACTCTAGGTGGAAATATAGATTTTGGAGTAGACAACTCTAAATCTTGATATCTCCTAATGGCCTCATGTAATGAAGGAGGCTCAAATACCTTCATGAATCTAGCCAAGGGATCTGTCAATCCTACCATGAATAATGAAGTCAAACTCATCTGTGAAATATCAGGAACCATCACTAAAAGTCTTTGAAAATATGTAATGTAGACATCCAAGGAGCTTATCTTTCTCAAGTGAGTCAACTCCCTAAAAAATCTATCTGCATCTCTCCTATCAAATTTGTCCTCTAACTCTGTGAACTCTGTATATGTGTTAATGTGCATGTGCCCCTGTGTCACTAGTCTATTATGCCACCAATCATGTGCATCTCCCTCAAGATGTAGGATTGCAAACTTAATTGCATCCTCCTCATGCATGGGGTTCAAATCAAAATAGGCCTTTAGCTTTTATACCCATGATCATGCGGTACACTTATTAGAGCCATCAAAGTGTGGAATAGAAATCTACCCCAAATGCCTTTGTAATTTAGGTACCAACATGTGATGATCTCTCTTGGGCTTGTGTCCAATATTCATCCTACAATAATCTAGAAATGGCATATTATCTCTAAAACTTTCTCTTAAATATTGGTTTTTTTTTCCAATAAGACTCCTCATCAAGTGTATATATCGGTTTCTCCATAAGTGATGCTTCAGAATCTTTCAAGAAAGAGCGCTATGAAGACTTAAAGGCTTGTTAAAAAAATTGGGGGATTGTTTCCCTAAATTGTTGTTCTCACCCTTTTCCTTATTATCCCCATATTTGATCTGATTCATATTTTGTGTGAGCTAGCTCAAATAGAGATTGGTTGTCTCCTATTGTTCACCATGCTGATGAACATTTTCTTCATAAACTCCTCATTCAACTCTTCCTTATCTACCATGTTTTGACCTTCTTTTTGAGGTGTATTCCTCTTGGAATATACCTTCATGTGCTACCCAATAGGCTATAAGAAAGGTAGATCTGATACCATTGAAATATATCTTTTAGGATGTCTCCTTAAAACTCAAAAAAATTACTAAAAACCCTCAAAATTGAAAACTAATTTTTTGGAACATCAAGATACAAAATTCTAAAATAATTAATATTTATCAAAATATTTGCTTTTGACAATATCAGATGCTTCAAATGATGAAAAAAAATAAGTAGAATATTAAACAATTGAAAAATAATTTTTATGGCCAAAATCCAAATTTATTTCCTTATTTTCATGACTACAAATAGGGAAAAATATAGCTAATCGTAAACTCTAAAAAAGAAATAGAAATTGCTTGGAATTAATCCCTATGGCATCAAGGTGATGGAAAAAATCTCCAAAATATCTAAAAAATACCCATTGAAACCCCTCCTAAAATCCTCCTAAATCTCCCAAATGAGTCACCCCGATTATGGGAGACACCCAACAGCTCCAAATTAGAAAATAGATGAGGCTGAATGATGAATGGTTGTCCTTCTCCTCCAGATCTAAAATCTCTAATTTATCCTTTAACCATACTCTAAATTTGAACCAAAAATATAAATCAAATGAACCACAAGCTAGGGATATGGGTTTAAATCCCTCATCAAATAATTCTCTTCCAGCTAGGAGTGAATCTCTCACCACCAAAGCTAGGGATCATGTAGAATCTGACCTTCACAAGCAAAAAGATTGAAAATAATAGTAGCTAAAAATGATTGAGTGTGTGAATGCCCTCAAGAATGACAACAAGGGGATACATATAATCATCCTTCAAAAAAATGTTATAATCTCCACCATTGGATTGATCCAAATTCAACGCCCACCATAAATAAGCCTTTAATATCTCAAAAGAGGCAAAAGAAACCCTAACACCCCCTTTTTGGGAAATTACCATGTGCAAAAAATAACTTAAGTGGCTTTATTGTGCACATGCTATAAAAAACACTTAACTTATCCCAATGAAAAAATATAACATAAAGTACCACCTTTTCAACCATCACTTAAGTCAATGATGAATTATAACATAAGGTGAAGGTGGTAATGAAAATACATACCCAGTAATCCCCAATGTCTTTAGCCTCTTGGATATGACCAAGGCTAAGATTGAATTAAGACTCTTAGGCCTTCTGCATAGGAATGAGGACATTACACATGAAAACAATCCATAAAAGTGGTAAGCATCACAATTTATTTGTTGTATGTTATATGCTACATGAAATGGTTGTGACTAGAGGAAGAATGAAAGGTGGGAAGGTACAATAAATGGAAAGGATTGAGGTATGTGTTAATTGTTGACCAATTTTTGGTCCTACAAGCCAAAATTGGGCACCCCCTCCTTTTTCTTTGCAAAAGTCATCCAATCCATGTTTTGGCTAGATCATCCCTCTATTGCCTTGTGCAAAATATTCTCTGTCAGACCTTTCTCATGAAAAAGCCAAGTGTTTCCCTCATTCTGTTTTGCCAAGTATATTTGGGGTTTGTCAATAGCAATTACTTCACCTACAGTAGTGCATTTTAGGTTTAACAAATGACTTTACTTATGAAATTTTCATAAGTCAAGTCACTTGATAAACCCGGTTTGGTCTTGGTGGTATAAAATGGGTTTTCCAAGTGTCTTTACTTATTTTCCTTATCAGCTAAAGTTGATGTAAAACTAAAGTAGAAGCTCTTGGGAAATCTAAAATGGTCTATCTAGTGTAAATCAGGTTTGTGCAGGTGCATTACTTATCTAATTTTATAAGTAGAAGTGATTAAAGAACCCAAAATGGTCTAAGCAGTTCACAAAAGGAAATGGATTTATTTTAGAGGGCATTTTGATGGTTTAAGGACATTTGTAAAAATTTTGAAGGGTGTGTGCCCTTGTAGAGGGCACCTTGGTTGGTGGCAAGACCAAATAAAAATTCCAAATGGACATTTTGAGGCACAAAGTGCCCTTACAGAGGGAACCTTAAGAAAGTGAAGAATGAATACAAAAGGCTTGAAGGGCACGTGACATTCGAGAAAAGAAGCAATCAAAAGAAAGAATTCCTTTAGATAAAATGTTTGAAGGAATTCCTTCGAACATTTTGTCCAAAGGAAAGAGTGGTAAAAAGTTTGAAACAAAGAAGGTTCGATAAGTCAAAGACAAGCTAAGAAGAAGCCAAGGCAAAGGAGAAGGTAAGGAAGAGACAAAACATGAGCAAAGTAAAGAGTAGAAAAAGACAAAGCACAAAATAGTTCCAGTAGTTGACAAGGTCAAAAGGCATAATCAATGAACACTCAAACCAAGACAAGTGGCATAGACAACTCAACAAGGAGAATCAATACATTTGGTGAAATATATCTATCAAAAACCAATAAAATAGATTGGTTTTTGAACTATAGATGAGAGTATCCCATGTTTTCATGCTTCACCATTAATTCACAACCAATTGTGCCCAGCATTGAAGAGAGCATGGTCCAGCAACAATAACTTGGGGGTGGCTTTGTCAGTTGCTAGAAGGAGTATCCCATGCTTTTGTAGGCCCAAGATAACAAGGGTGATGACTTAGACATCTACAACATGGCTCTCCCATACATAGTTTGAAGAATACGATAGTAGTATGGTCTTTTGGTCTCTATAAAACTGTTTAACTCAACATGGGTTTCAATTCCTTTATTTTTTGGCTACCTTGTTTCTAGTTCTCTATATATTTGTAACTTGTCATTTGAGAAAATATCTCTCAACTTGTATGGCAAAGCCTTGTAGGAATTTACCTTGAATCAAAAAGAACATTATACCTTTATTTGAACTTGCACTTTTTTATATGTATATGTTTTCATCTTGTGTTAAGTCATTTTATTTTCATGCTTTCATAAGTTTATTCCAACATATCTAGTGCATAGTGATTTTCTTCTCTTGCAGGTCATAGGAAGTGTCTAAAGAGTATAGTCAAGTGAATAGGCTACCTAGTAGTGTGTCTCATAACACCTCTTATGCTAGTTTCTTCCTCCCTGTATCTTCATAGGACCCCCTACTAAAATACTGATGCAAAGAAATTTTTTCTCACCTGAATGAAGTGTATGCTTATTGTCCATGGTTCAAAGTGTATGCTAAAGCTGAGTAGACCAATTATTTTGGTGCATCACCTCTTAGCTTAGGTCTCATTTTTAGTATTTTCTCTCCCTTTTCATCCCCCCCATTATTAGCAGTAGGAGATCCAGGGCCTCAGGGTGCATCAAGGGGAGTTAGGCCCTAATCTAGAGATTCATCCCTCATGTTTACCACCCACAACAAGAGGGATGCTTCCATTATGTCATGTGGATGAATAGATTTGAGCCTCCTTTAGAGGGTGAAATCCATCTAGTCAATAGTTTTTGACATGCCCAGTGGGATAATTTTTGTGTCCTTCAAGATTTAGGATTGGTGCTGGTCTTGATATTGTTAAAAAATTCCAAAAGAAGGAGCTATATTCAACACCTGGCGACTCCATTTAGGAACCAAGTCTCTGGTAAATGACCAACTTGGCATCCCATGCCAAAGGTCACTACAAGATATTCTTTTATGGGTGTCCCTTTTGAATTTATTGAGTTACCTTTAAACTCAACAAAAATGTTGAGGTTTGCAAATACCCACCCTTATATAACAATCCATTTTCCTAAGCCAACCATAACATATACCTACTCAAGGAGACCCCTATTGCATCCTTTCACAGCCATGGCAGCCCTTAGGCTTTCCATGTTGTGGCCTTCAATGGTTAAAGTCCCTTGAACCTTCAACAATATGACCCAACTCTAGGGAAAACTCTCAAAAGTGTTCTTGCCTTTAGTGGAGAGGTCCCAATCACTACTGTTGAGCATATTAGAAACATAGCAAACCTATGCAACATCCATAATATCACTGAAGAAAATGTAGCCATTAGATTGCTAGCCTTGTCCTTCAAAGGGAAAGTTCTGGACTATTATGGGACCTTGCCTATGAACTCAGTTGGCTTATGGAATGAATTAAGGACCCTCTTGACCAATAGGTTTGGGGAAAAAAGTGACCATTTGTCTTTAGCCAAGAAGTTAACCACCATGAAGAGAACCCCACATGAGTTTATGCAAGATTTTAACACTAGGTTCCAAAAGACTTGTGAGAGTATCCCAATTCTTGTGAGGCCAACCCCAAGCTATGCTTTCCTTTACTACTTGAAGGCCCTAAATAGTGAGATTGTTGTCATGATACAATCCATTGGTGTAAACACTTGGCCCGCTGCTTATGAGATAGACATAGTTATTGAAAATCACCTTGTTTAAGTGGGAAATATAACTCCTAGACCTCTTATGCCACTCTTTCTTGATTTAAAGCCCTTAGTCCAGCATGCTTTGCCTACTCTAGCTCCTCTACCTAATCAAGAGAAGTTATATGTTACCCTTACAAATGACATCTATGAAGTTAAGAGCCTACCGTAGAGTGTTACCAATGAGTTAGTTACCCTTAAGAGATAACAAGCTCAAAGTTATAGTCCAAATCAAGGCTACTAGCAGTTTGGGCAAGCAAATAGGCCTCTATTTCAAAATTATAATCAAGGGCAAGGTCAAATTACACATGTCAAGCCTTATCAAAGATATAATCTAAATGGCCCTTCATCTTCCAAGACTCTTGTCCCCACTCAAAATAATTTGGTGTAGGAGTAGCCCAACTATCCACCCTTGGAGCAAGGCCAAGAACAAGTTACTTATGCCAGTGAGCTACCAAATCAAAGCATGACTACATAAGGTGATCAGGTAGCCTAATTCTCAAATTTTAAGATGTCAACACAACTTGGGATAAATAGTACATAGGCTCAATCTGATTCCACTCTTATGAATCACTTGGAAGGAGAGTTGTACATAGTCAACTATGTGGAGAACACTAGTAATCAGAATGTTGGTGTTGCATCCAACACCAGATCCAAAAGGAGAACCATTGAAGAATCTCAAGTAGCCACTTAAGTACCTACAACATCTCCTTCACCTAATCAAGTAGGAAGTGTACCTGAAGCAACCCCAAGACCATAAGCAAATCAAATGTTTTCCAATTACAAGCCAATGATTGCAGCTTTAGCTCCTTAGGTTGCACCATAGGTTATGAATGTTCCCAAGGAGAAATCTAAAGGGGGAAATCCTTCAATCAGTATAGTGGACCAAATGAATAATTTGCACATGAACATCTCATTATGGGTTTCTTTAGCACTTCTAGGACAAAAATATATACTCCAAAAAGAATTGTACAAGCTAGGTGAGCCAGCTATCCCGGTAAGAAATGATAATGTGTTGGTAGTAAATGGGGCTCCTCCCATGGCTGGTCAAACAAAGAAAGATGAGAAGGTCCCTCCCTTCTATTTGTCCTTGATTATTGGTGATTTATTGGTCCATAATTGCATCATTGATAGTGGAGCAAGCACCTCAGTTATGCCCAAATGCATAGCTGATAAGCTAGGCCTCAAGTATGAACAAAATAACCAAATGAGTTCTACAGTTGGATGGATCACTAGCTAAGACCTTAAGAGTGGCAAGAGGCTTAAATCTGGCTCTCCATGCCTATCCAACCTTCTCAATTCCCCATGATGTGGTAGTGGCAGATGTTCCTCCTTACTTTGCTCTTTTTTTGCCAAGGTATTTCACATCTAAGATAGGTGGATACTTGGCAACCAACTAGTCTTACATGGTTTTCAAGACAAAGTATGGAACTAAAGTGAAGTTTGAGTCAGAGCCCATCCAAAAGGATCACTTAGAGCCATACTCACCTAAAGCAGTGAATGTGAACTATGCAATCATTGATGAAGAAGAGATCCAGGTGGATCAGTCTCCATCATCTTCCTTTGTAGGAGTTGCTACTTGCTCCTAGATGAATGGGTAAATGGAAAATTTGAGCATGATCCTTACAAGTTCATTAAAGAAGCTAGTATTAGAGTCTCTACATGCATGAGAAAGATGATTTCATGCTAGAATTGATGAAGATAGACTAAGAGGACTATGGTTTGTGGTAGTTATTCTTAGATGGATCTAAAAACAAGTTAAGAGCTGGTGGTGGGGCAATGCTAGTCTCACCTTTAAAGGATAAATAATTCTCAACATTTAGGTTTCAGTTCTCCTGCACATGTTATGTAGCAGAGTATGAGGCCCTTGTTCATGGCACAAAATGGGAAAAGAAGAGAGGAATCAAAGAATTATAGGTGTTTAGAGATAGTGAGTTGATTGTGAACCAAGTGAGAGGTCAAAGCCTGACCAAGAACTCCTTACTCAAGTCTTACAAGCATAGAGTGTGGGACCATGTATAGAACTTTGTTGCTTTCAACATCACTTCCATTCTAATAGAGGAGAACAAGCATGCAAATAGACTAGCAATAGTTGATGCTCAGTTTGACATCCCAAAGGGGATGAGACAAAGCAAGAATCAACATCATTTAAAGGTGATTGTGAGGCCCTCCATACCAGACAATGTCACTAATTGGTAGGTGTTTGAAAGTGACAAAAAAATAGCACTTTTCTTTCAAGAATAAACTAAGTTTGCTTCCAAAAATGAGTCCAAGCTACAACAACAGTATGATGGGCAGATTATTCAACTAAAGACCAACAAACTTCCCAAAGGTTTGGTAGCTCTTGAGAGCATTTTCAACAAACATGACCAACTCAAAAGAGACAAAGCAAGCATGTCAATCAATAAGGAAAATTATGTAAGGGTAGAGATCTATAAGGATAAGTTGCTTACACTTGGGAAGGTGTGTACCAATGAGGAAAAACATGCTTTCAATATGTTATGTCAAGATGTTTGTTGATGTCTTCACTTGGGAGTCTATTGATTTGAAGGGATTTGATCAAAGCTTGGCCCAACACACCATTAAGCTAGAGGAAGGTGCCAAACCCATCAAACAAAATCAAAGGCCAATCAATCCAAAGATCTAGCCTCTCATGAGGAAGGAGCTCACCAAATTGATTGAGTCCAGGATCATTTTCTATATCAAACACTCTTCTTGGCTGGCCAATTTGGTCCCTATTAGGAAGAAGAATGGAGAAGTCAAATTGTGTGTGGATTTCATAGACTTGAGTAGAGTCTCACTAAGAGATCACTATCCCCTTCTAAGTATGGAACAAATTCTTTAGATGGTGCTAGGGAGTGAAAGGTTCTCTCTCCTATATGGCTATTCTGGGTACAATCAAATCCTAGTACAAGAATGTGACCACTACAAGATAACCTTCACTACCAAGTGGGGCACATACACCTACAAGAAGATGCCATTTGGATTGTCAAATGCAGGAGATACCTTCTAATGTCCTATGGACATGGCTTTCCAAGGTTTGATCAAAGACATTATGCTAGTTTATCTTGATGATGTGATAATATTCTCCAAGGAGGCAAGTGAACACTTGAGGCACCTGAGGAAAATATTTGAAAGGTGTAGAGAGTTTGGCATCTCTCTCAACCCAAAAAAATGCATCTTTATCATCCATGAAGGAAAGCTCTTGGGCCATGTCATTTTAAAGGAAGGCCTGTCCATTGATCCAGAGAGGGTGCATGCCATCTTAAAATTGTCCTTGCCTAAGCACAAGAAGGGCTTGAAAAATTTCTTTGGTAAGATAAATTTCATCAGGAGATTCATTCCTAACTTTGTTGAGCTTGTCAAGCCACTAAATTCCATGCTAATGAAGGATGAGATGTTCATGTGGACAACAACAAGAAGAGAAAGCTTTGAAGGCATCAAGCAATTTATCATTCAAGCTCCTACCTTGGCTAGTCCAAACTTCTCCAATGACTTCAATCTATACACCTTTGGGAATGAAGAGGTAATCTCTGCTATGCTCACTCAAGCAAATGGTGAGAATTTAGAACAACCTCTTGTTTTTTTTAGCTCAAGCAAATGGTGAGAATTTAGAACAACCTCTTGTTTTTTTTAGCCAAGGTTTATAAGGCTATGAGGTTAGATACACATATGTTGAGAAGCAGGTGTTGTAGTCATACGAAGTCTGAAGAAGTTTAGACATACGTTGTTTAGCATAAAAATTCACATCATGGTGGCACATCCTAGTGTAAAAGACTTCTTGTTGAACCAAGACTTGAATGAGAAAAGGGCAAGTTGGATCACCAAAGTAATGGAGTATGACATAGAGATCAAGACCACCAAGATGGTAAGAGGAAGAGGCCTATGTGAAAACCTTGCTACAGAATTGAAAGAGCCAAAGGAGGATGTTTTGGTACTCCATGATGAACCTACAATAGCTATACCTACAATCATGAAGAGCTGGGCACAAGACATGGTTCATTTCCTTCAAATTGGTGAGTGTCCACAAGGTCTTGATAGGACCAAGAGGAGGTATTTTAGACTCCAATCTCTTCCTTATGTCTTAGTTGATGGAGTGTTGTTCAGAAAAGACTTTTTAGGTGTGCTCTTGAGATGCATTGATTCATACCAAGTTGACAAGGTATTGTCTGAGTTCCATGATGGACCAGTTGGTGGCCACTTTACTCCCAAGGCCACAGCTACAAGGATTATGAGGGCTAGTTACTTTTGGCCCAATTTGTTTAAAGAAACTCATGTTTGGGTGAGGAAATGTAAAAAATGTGCCTTCTTTGATGGGAAGTAATGACTGACTTCCATTCCTCTTCATCCTATTCAGGTGGGACAACCATTCATGCATTGGGGGTTGGACTTCATGGGGCTGATCAATCCTCCTAGTGCTGGCCATAAGTGGGTTTTGACTGCCATGGATCATTCTACAAGGTGGGTAGAGGTCGTAGCTTTGAATGAGGCCAATGAGAGTACAGTCCTAAACTTCTATGAAGGCATAGTGACAAGATTTGGGGTCTTAGACATAATCATTTTAGACAATGCATTTACTTTCATGGGAACAAAGACAAGTGAGTGGGCATTGAAGTATGGCATCTATCTCAACACTTCTTCCAACTACTATACATAAGGAAATTGGTTGGCCGAGTCCACAAACAATAATTTGATTAGAATCATAAAGAGGACAATAGAGGAAAATCAAAGGACTTGGCATGCCAAGTTGAAGATAGCTCTTTGGGCAGATAGGATGACTCAAAAGAGGGAAATTGAGAATTCACCATACACACTTATGTATGGAAGGTAAGCTAGACTTCCTATCTCACTTGGGTTACCAGCCCTGGATCTTACCCATTAACTACAATTGATGGAGAGTTACAGCCTGGAAGTTAGGTATTATGAGCTAATGGAGCTTCAAGAAGAGAGAGACCAAGCCATGGATGCCATGACCAACCACCAACAATAAATAAAGAATCATTTTGACAAAAGTTCTACACCAAAGATATTCTCAGAAGGTGACATTGTCTTGAAGTAGGATGAGGACTGAGCCAAGCCTAGAATTCACATAAATTTTGATGCTTTGTGGAGTGGCCCATATGCCATCACCCAATGCAAGAAACACAATGCTTTCCAACTCCCCAAGTTGGATGGTGAAGAGCTACATATCCCAGCCAATATGATATACTTTAAGCATTGTTACTAAGTTGATTTTATCATGTACATAGTTTTCCTTGTTTTTCCTCATTTTCCCTAAGTGTTGTTATGCATGTGTGTAGTGTTTTTAGCCTTTATGTGTGTGTTTTCCTTATTGTTTGGGGTAAAATATTTATTTGTTCATAGGTCCTTACAAAGCTGTTGTTGACTTCTCCAAGATGCATCTTGACTCCATACCCAATGGACTTTGTGGCTACCAATCTTCCCAAGCATAGCAGGCATGCTTCCCCTATGAGTCACCAATTGTGTTGACAAAATTTTGGTCTTTCAAGCCAAAATTGGGCACCCCCTCCTTTTTCTTTGAAAAAGTCATCTAATCCATGTTTTGGATAGCTCATCCCTCTGCTGCCTTGTGCAAAATGTTCTCTACTAGAACTTTCTCATGAAAAAGCCAGGTGTTTCTGTCATTCTGCTTTTCCAAGTGTATTTTAGGTTTATCAAAAGCAATTAATTCACCTATAGTAGTGAATTTTGGGTTTCCCAAATGACTTTACTTGTGAAATTTTCATAAGTCAAGTCACTTGATAAAATCAATTTGGTCTTGGTGGTGTAAAGCGGGTTTTCCAAGTGTCTTTACTTATTTACCTTATCAACTGAAGTTGATGTAAAACCCAAAGTAGAACCTCCTAAGAATTCTGAAATGGTCTATCTAGTGCAAATCAAGTTTATACCGCTGCATTACTTGTCTAATTTTATAATTAAAGTGACTGAAGAACTTGAAATGATCTAAGCAATTCGTAAAAGGCAATGGATTTCCTTCAGAGGGCATTTTGACGACTTGAAGGATGTTTACAAAAAGTTTGAAGGGTATATGCCCTTATGAAGGGTACCTTGGTCGGTGGTAGGACCAAATCCAAAGGTTGGAAGGGGTATTTTGAGGCACAAAGTGCCCTTGTGGAGGGCACCTTGAGAAAGTGAAGAATGAAGATAAAAGTCCTGAAGGGCACACGCCCTTCGAGAAAACAAGCAATCAAAAGAAAGAATTCCTTCAGATAAAATGTGTAAAGGAATTCCTTCAGACATTTTTTTTGAAGGAAAGCATGGTAAAAAGCTTGAAATAAAGAAGGCCCGATAAGTCAAAGACAAGCCAAGCAAAATCGAAGTCAAAGGAGAAGGCAAGGAAGAGACAAAACATAGGAAAAGTAAAGAGTGGAAAAAGGCAAAGCATAGAATAGTTCCAACAGTTGACAAGGTCAAAACGTAGAATCAACGACCACTTAGACCAAGATAAGTGGCATAGACAACTCAAAAAGGAGAATTAATAGATTTGGTGAAATATATATACCAAAAACTAATAAAATAGATTGGTTTTTTTAACTATAAAGGAGAAAAACATGTGTTTTCATGCTTCACCATTAATGCATAACTAGTTTCACCCAGCATTGAAGAGAGCATGGCCCAGCCACAACAACTTGGGGATGGCTTTGTTAGTTGTTAGGAGTATCCCATGCTTTTGTAGGCCTAGAACACCAAGGGCAACAACTTGGACATCTAAAAAATGGCTCTCCCATATGCAGTTTGTAGAATATGAAACAACATGGTCTTTTGGTCTCTATAGAAGTGTTTAACTCAGCATGGGTTTCCATTCCTTGATTTGTCAGCTACCTTGTTTCCAGTTCTCTATATATTTGTAACTTCTCATTTAAGAAAATATATCTCAAATTGTATGGCGAAGCCTTGCAAGAATTTACCTTGAATCAAAAAGATACCTCCATTTGAACTTGCACTTTTGTATATATATATGGTTTTATCTTTTGTTAAGTCATTTTATTTTCATGCTTTCATAAGTTTATTCTAACATATCTAGTGCATAGTGATTTTATTTTCTTGTAGGTCATAAGAAGTGTCTAAAGAAGTATAGGCAAGTGAATAGGATACACAATAGTGTGTTTCATAACACCTCTTATGCTAGTTTCTTCCTCCCTATATCTTCATAGGACCCCCTACTGAAATACGGATGCAAGGAAGTTTTTCTCACCTAAATGAAGTGTATGCTTATTATCCAAAATTCAAAGTGTATGCTAGAGTTGAGTAGACCAGTTTTTTTGTTGCATCACCTCTTAGCTTAGGTCCCATTTTCAACATTTTCTCTCCCTTTTCATCCCCCCCATTGTTAGCAGTAGGAGATCCAGGGCCTCAGGGTGTATCAAGGGGAGCTAGCCCCTAATCTAGAGATTCATCCCTCACGTTTGCCACCCACAACAAGAGGGATGTCTCCATTATGTTGTGTGGATGAAGAGAGATGAACCTCCCTTCAGAGGGTGCAATCCACCATGTCAACATTAATTTCAATAATTCAACTTCAACATTTGCAATTCAATTACCATATAAATATCACACTACAAGAGCTATGACATAAGAAGGAATATATTTTTATATATTGGGGTGGTAAAGGCTTATTGTGAAGGGTCACAAGGTGCAATTTTTTTGAGGTATGTATCAATGTTTTGGAGGGAAGAACAAATAATTCATGGTTGTTATAGTCCTTATACAATCCATTTATATTATTTTTTACATGGACTTACCAAAGGAAGAAATTAGCTAATCATGAAGGTGGTGAGAGGTGACTAGTGCTATAACCCATGGGTCATTACAAGGGATGTTGTTAATTCATTGACTATTATTTTTCATATTTTTAGTTTGTTTTCCTCAAAGTTTCTTGTTTCCATTATGAGTATTGACCCTAGGAAGGTGTGCCTCTCACACTTCAACATCATGGAAGTGGTTCGCACATATATGAGTGGATTTCCAAGCACTATAAAGCAAAGGTTAAAGAGGAAAAATATTTTCCACAACCATTTCAAGAAGGACATGAACACACCTTTTGAATCCTTGGTGATAGGGAGTTGCAAGAAATAATCAAGGCATCAAGAAGGGATCCAATTCATAATCGTTGAGCTTGATAAGGTGATAAAAAAGGTGTTACTAAACACCATTATTTTTATTAAATTATTTGTTCCATGTGTAGGAACATTAGGGAGATCAATTGCTATATCCAAGAGTAATACAAGTAATGTGTTGATTTCCAAACAAGAGTAATCGATTGAGATGGAAAAGTAGTTGAGGGATACAAGTGTGATTTTCAGGCCATACGAAGAGGCTACAAATTTTGATTATGGAAAACCAATGGCTCCGAGGGAAATTTAGTTTCCTACCTCTTTGGTAAGTATGCATAATTTTGAATTTTGTGTTTCATGGAGAGGAGAGGAGGATAGAACACTTGATTGGCAAGGGCAATCCTTAATTTACATCGAGCAACCCCCTAAGCCAAGGTATGTGCATGATTTTGGAGGCATAGATGAAGACTTAACACACATTTTATATTGGGAAAGGGCCCAAATTATGGACAATAGGGAAAGAGGTGATTTGTTAGAGGTCATAAGGAAACTCAAAAAATTCTATGTGTGATTCACTACATATACTGCCTTCAACCCTCTTCAAATTCAATTTTGTTGAAAATTTTCAGCCTAGGAAATTTTTTGAAATCAATGGTATAAGGTCTGATTTTTTTGTCTCATAAATTTATGAGTTTGAGGGTCATGTACAATAGCCTATTGAGGATTAAAAAATGGAAAATTAGTGCCTTATTTAGATCATGATGGAAAGGATATGTGCATAGATGAATTATGAATTTGAACACTCAAAAAGTTTTGAGTTGGGTGGTAGGTACAACAACATTGTAAAGGTAATAAGTCTGATTTTTTGGTGAATTCCAGCCTATAACATGTTTGAGAAGCACTCATGATGGGGTGCACTTATTGCATGATAAAGAATGGGAAGGTATGAGGAAGTTACAACACTACCTTTTGTGTGAAATGGATATTTTGTTTGATTCATATGGTGTTCCTTATATGCACGAAGGGATTGATATAGGGAGGTCAACAAGTGGATACACGACACAAATGATGAGACATGCCCAAGGAAGGTTGCATCTACTTGCCATCATTTTTTAAGGTACGCTCTTCAAAGGAGATTCATTGTTAATCTTTTTTCTCCAGCTTGTAAGGGTCTTCCATGACATGTAGGAGCCACTCAAAGTTTGTTGGAGAGTAGACACCATAATGTGTAAGCAAAGAATGGAGTGCAAGGGGATATTTTCATTTAGGGCAGCAAGGCAAAAAATATTGAATATATTTTTCTTTACCACACTTGGTTTTACATGGTGCTTCATAGAGGCTTAAATGGAAGGAACTACATCATCAAAACTTGGTATTGCAAGTGTTGGTAGGTTGGATTGCTAAGAAGTATTTGAAACGCTGGAAGAAAACCTCTACCTCTTGGGAGTAGCCTCCAAAACATAGGTATAAGAAGGTCATGCATTGGATTGGAGCTTCCATTTCATGAGAGGCATTGACAAGGAGAGCTTGCATAATGTAGAGTGTTAGGATTGCCTTGTGGCTTTTGAAATTACTTGAGGAAAATTAATTTTGGGTAGGGAGGATTGTAATGTCCACATTTTTGGTATAAATTTTCATAAATCCTTAGACTTGATTTTTTTCTAAAAATGCTAAAGGAAAAAAAGATAAAAAGGGAATTGTTGGCCATTTTTGGCCTACATACAGAGCAAGGAACTAGTCCCCGAGTATTTCAATGGTATTAAATGTATTTAAGGTTATGGACAAGCATGCATATGCCTCAATATTTCATTCAGAGCCTTATAAATTTTGTAAAAGTTTAAAAACAAGTTTTGAAGGACTAAATCATCACCAGGATGTCATGCAGAACTAGAATGGACCAGTCTATTTGTACATTTTATATCTTGCTCAAAAAACCTTAAATAAATAATATATCAAGTGAAAATATATTTTTACATGTCAAGATCATCCTTATAATTTTTTAGATGCACATGAGCTTTCCAGTTCAAGTTAGGACATTTCAAAGTTGGACCTCTATAGTGAGACATTCATGCTAATGTCAAGTTTAAGCTAAAATAAAGTAAGTCCTTTTGAGCTTAAATTTGATGGTTACATGACCGTAAATGATGGTCATGATAACATCATTTGACGTCTCATAGACCATCAATTTTAAGATCATGAAGTAGCCATTAGGTTTCAAACTATGGGTCCCAACAAGATCTAATGATCCGTGCTCAATTGTACCTGGTAAATCCAATAGAGAAAGATGGGTCAAATAGTTAGAGAGCTTGAGAGGTCAACACATGGCATACATTCTTGAATTGATAGACTGATAGGATCTTAAGAATCAATATGAGATTGACAAGTGGCACCAATGGAGATAGAGTTGACTATTTAAATCTAAATCAAGGGCTCGTGCTTAATCTCTCATCAAGATCAAATGGAGTGAGGTAGAGGCAAAATGGTAAAAAAATCAAAGGAGCTAGTGAGTCAAAATGGTTAGAAGCTTGCCGATGAACTCTTTTGGTTGAACCAAGCCATTGAAATAATCTTAAAAATGACCAAGTGTTGGAAACTTGTTCTTTCCTATAGAGTCCATAGAAATCAACCTGTGAATTCCATAGAACTGAGTTCATAGTTTTCTCTCGAGCCTTGAAAGAGTTCGTAGAAATGAGCCTGCGGAGTCCGTAGTTTTAAGCCTGCATAGTCCATAGTTTTAAGCTTGCAGAGTCCGTAGATTTCTTCCTCCAGAGTCCATAGATTCAAGCTTGTAGAGTTCATAGATTTTTAAGAAAGCTTTGAAAAATGAAGAACCTGAATGCTCAGAATAATTTTTGAAAGGGGAAGAGAGGATTTTGGTTTGTAGGACCAAAATAGCTCAAATTTTGCCCAAAAATGAGTGATATTTTTGGGGGATAACAGCTAGCTCCAGTTGGGGAACTTCATTCAGTTGAAAACTTGGAACAGCTGAGGGGAGTAGAAACCAGAATCTCCAGTGCCTTGAAGTGTGCCATTGGGCTACAGAGTCATGCTACCCAAAAAGAAAGGCTCCAAAAATGAAAATGAAAAGCACAAAATAGAACTAAAGGCTATACAAATATACATATGTACAGATGATCTTATCTAATGCCTCAAGATTTGAAGCGCTTTAGATGCCACCCACTACAAGATAGTGAAAATGGTGTGCCATCCTGATAAACTAGTAGGAAACCATTTTGTCCCCAAAAATGGTGACGGGCGAATGGAACTCTCCACCAAGAAACCAATTTTTTGCATCTTTCTCTTTGGTTTTTTTTCTTCTTGCCCCATGGTAGGACGTGGTCTTCAATTTGAAAACCATAACTCCTTGCTTTCTTGGTGAAGGGATCCTTTTGCTGATTTTGGATTATAGTAGTATGGTCAACCACCATAGCTTGTTATTCTGCTAGTTCAGTCCAACACATATTTTGATTGTCAACATTAGACCCCTGATAAACCATCATCTCAGCATCCCCTTTGGTGTGAAGGAGTTTGATCTCTTCAACCTGAGCAGTCTTCAATCTGAGCAACATAGATCTGTATCCAGAATCAGTGGAAGAATTGCTGCCATCAGATTCCAGGATCCAAGCATCATCAAAAGCTAATCTTCTATTAGATTTCTCTTCTTCAGAGATGGAAGATCCTTCTTGATTTGTACTGCACCCTACCAATTCTTTTGATGCCTGATTTTAATCAAATCTTGGATTGCCAGCCACGGAACTTTGATCAGCTGAGACATGAGCATCCTCTGTGGTCAAGGAGTAATTACCCCTACTTGAAGGCTCAAACAAAATTTGAGCAATAGGGGCTGACATTTGGGTGACCATAATCTTTGCCTCAGATAGGTCCACACCTAACTCTTCACCAATGTTTAACTGCTTAGAATTGGCTTACAAGGATTCAAACTCAGTCATTTAGATTTTGGATTTCTTGACATGATCAATCATGTCAAATGACTGAGATGGACTTGGAAGAGAGGATGGGAGTTCATTCTTTTGGTTTTTGGGAGGGGGAGGACTAATCTACAAAGTTGAAGTAGAAGGTGCATAGATGTTTGATGTACTAACCTTCTTGGCAATCACTGGGTCCTTTGAATGGAAAGGCAGAGTGGTTCCCCGCTTAGCAATTGGAATTACAGGCTGAGTTCATTCCTCTATTCTTTCTTTATCAGCTTGCTGGGTTGACTGATTCTTGGACCAAGTGAATACTGCGTATGATTCCTAATCTGCTTTACCTTCACTTTTAGGTTCATCCTGGTAATTCAGGAAACCAATGTGGGAGTCGCCAGCTGATTCTTCTTGATCCTCCATGAAGAGACCAACATCATTTTCTTGCTCAAACTTAGGTTGGAAATAGGAAACATGTTTTGTTTCTAGATATCCCACTGCTGAGTTGGTTGGAGGTGCTTCAAGGGCAAGGTTCCTCTGTGGGGGAGGAAGACGATTTGGTTTCCCTTGACTTCTAGCAGCGTTGCCTTGATATGGCTGATTGGGGAATGTCCTTCTTGGTACATCTCTATATGAAGGAGTAGAAGACATACCTTGTGCCACTTGTCTTTTCAAGGCTAGTAGTTCATTTGCCAGCTTTTGTACCATTGGGTCAATGGTGGCTATGGGTGAGTATTCAGAAGACGAAGAGGGTTTACCTCTATTAGGATCTCTCCTTATCTTTCCTACCAAAATAAGGTCATCTTCTAGCTCAGTAGCCAAGTCTTGAGCAGCCTCAAGGTTTATGTGTCTAGCCTGTCTCAATAAAAAATTCACTTCAAGCAGATGTGAGTTGATGAAGAAGCACATGAGATTCTAAGGTGTCAACTGTGTGACCATGGGAACCCTGTGCCTTAGCTTGTTGAACCTGGCAATAAAATCCCTCATAGGCTCATGAGGTTCCTTCTTCATTTGAGTGAGCTAGGCTAGCAAAGCATGTGCATCCTCTACAGGCTTAAACCTGGCTTCAAACTTGGCTTTGAGTGTATCCCAGTCCGTCACTGATCTAGCTTGCAGATGGTAGAACTAGTCTGTAGAAGTGCCTTGTAGTGTCTCCACGAATAGCCTAACCACTATGTCTTTAAATTCCACCCCTATTAAACTATAGGCTATGCTAAAAGCTGTAATGTGCTCATCAGGATGAACCTTCCCATCACCAAAGAATTTGGGGAAATTATTTCTTGAACTGCGTGGAAGTTCATGCAGAGGTGGATTCGAGTTGAGTGCGCCAAAAGAGTTACCCTAGGGGCCTCGAACTGCCATGATTTAATTATGACAAATAGGGATAACAAATCTGGGTGGAGTGGCTAGATTGCAAAAAAAAATGGAAAAGAGTAGGGCCTGCTTCAGCTTGAGGCTTGAGCCTTCAAACTGTGCACTCTTTTCTAGTAGCTCTTGTTTTGCAGACCAGATAAAATAATGGAGATGGAGGAAAATGGTAAGGCTATAATGATAATGGGTAAGACACAGAACAGAGTCACCAAAGTTTGTAATAGATAAGGGTTGTAATGATTATGGGTAAGACACAGGTGATGTTTCAATCTGAAACTTGATGTTCCAAATTGCACAAAATTACTGTGTCCCTAGTGGAGTCACCAAAAACTATTGGGTGAATATTTTGTTGGCCAGCTAACTGGTGACCAAAATTGTTCCTATCACCACATCATAGGAAGATTGGTTGCCCAGGTGTGCAACTTTACTACATCAATCGAAGACAAATCTCTCCTCTCATCAAGGAGAGGTTCCCTATTGAATATGTGGAGGCTATATATTATATATATAAGTAGAAATTAAGACACAGGTGTAGGATAAACCATCCATCTCTCTTCTTTCAGAGATGATGCTAACAAATAGAGGAGAAATCCTAGGTGATTGGTGAAAATACTTCTCTTCTTTTAGAAGTAACATTCAGCCAAGAGCCAGAGCCCTTCTTGGATAGTAGAAATCTTGATGAAATGACAGAAGACACTTATCTTCTTTCAGAAGTGCTTGTTCTTACAAATAATAGGAATCTTTTTGGTAAGTAACTGGTAACCAAAGGTGCAGAGTAACTAGCAGCCTAAAATGTAGTGCAAAGTCTCCACCTCGACTATCCAAGAGTGAAATACAAAGAACAATGGGGGCACAAAGTCATCCCAAGGTCCTTTACACAGAAACATAAAAGAAAAACACACACTAAAGACAACTATGACATCACAAAGTTTGAAAATAGTTGGCTTCAGGACACCTTCCTTATCACCTCCACTAGTCTTGCTTGTTAAATCAAATAAATAAGAATGCTTTCAGAAGATAGACATAAGAACAATCTCCTAAAGTAGCACAAGCTATAACAGCACAAAGTCTGCAAGTAACTTGCTTTCTCATTCAATCAAAGAAATATGAATTACAATCTGAGCTCAAAGTTTCAGTAATGCCTTTCAATTCGGGCAGAGTTTTCACTTCTAGTAAGGAGAAGATCTCCTTAAAAAAATAAAAGAGATTACAATATATAGCCACCAAGCAAGGCTTGGCACTCTCTCCCATGGGATAGCCCATGCTGCAATCAACGCCTTCAATGTGCCTTCAGTTCTGCTTGGAGGGACCATGCTTGGAACAGTGCATCACCTTAACTATGGCGTGTCTATTCATCTAATATGTCTTTTTCTGGATCTAGATCATTTGGTCTATCCCCTTTGACGTCTGCATAGCTGTCCATTTTGTCTTTACTCTAAAGGAGACTAATAGGTCGCACCTTCGATGTTTGTAAGCTCAAAAATCTACTTTGCAGACTATTCCATCTACTAGAATAACTTCTACATAGATATTTTAGGCTTTTCCCTCTTTTTGCTTTTGTCTTTTCTAGCTTTGTCTCTTCTTGCTATGATTTGAGCTATCAGCCTATCTTTTCAGCCAGTCGCTTGGTTCTTCCTTCAAGTTCTGTGCTTTATTTGAATTTCAACAGATATTTCCTTACCTTAAATTTGACGTCTGCAGGGACGTCATTGGTTGACTGTTTCAATGGTTTGGGCATCCTTCTCAGCTCCTTGGTTCAATTGCTTTATTGGTTCAATCACTTTCCTACTCCTTGGTTGAACCATCACTTTCATTTGAACTTACCTTTGGAATCATCCATGTTGCTTCTCTCTTTGCTTGAGGCCACCTTTGAACTGCTTGAACCTGTGAACCATTGAACTTTGAACTCTTTCGATTCAAGGTTCAAACGGTTCATTGGTTTTTTCCTCTGCTCGTCACTTGTTCTTTCTAAGCTCTTTGATCTTCATTGCACTGGTTGAACCTTTGACCTGTGAACTCGTTGAACCTTTTGGTTCAAGGTTCAACTGTTCAATCGGTTCATTCTTTTTATTTGGCTAAGTCCTTTTGTTCTTTTTGAACCAAACGTGTTGAACCATTTGGTCATTGAACCTGTTGAACCATTGAACCAAAGTGGTTTAATGGTACAATGGTTCAAGCCTTCTTCTCTTTGATAAGTGTTTTGAAGCCGTTGAACCTAGAAGCGGTTGAACTTATTGAACCTTTGCTGAAGCGCCAACTATTACTGACAGCATTGAACTTGAACCCATTGAACCCTTGAACCAAAAGAGTTCAAGGTTCAACAGTTCAATCCTTGCTTAGAAGCTTGCCAATGAACTCTTTTGGTTGAACCAAGCCATTGAAACAATCCTGAAAATGACCAAGTGTTGGAAACTTGTTCTTTCCTGCAGAGTCCGTAGAAATCAACCTGTGAATTTCATAGAACTGAGTTCGTAGTTTTCTCTAAGTTTTCTCTCGAGCCTTGAAAGAGTCCATAGAAATGAGCCTACGGAGTCCATAGTTTTAAGCCTGTAGAGTCCATAGTTTTAAGTCTGCAGAGTTCATAGATTTCTTACTGCAGAGTCCATATATTCAAGCCTGCAGAGTCCATAGATTTCTAAGAAATCTTTGAAAAATGAAGAACCTGAATGCTCAGAGTAATTTTTGAAAGGGGAAGACAGGATTTTGGTCTGTAGGACCAAAATAGTTCAAATGTTGTCCCAAAAATAAGTGATATTTTTGGGGGACAACAGATTTATTATTGTTTGGTTGTGTAATTGAGCTCCATTTTCAGGGTTGAAGGAACCTAGAGCTATAACTAGGGTTTTTTGAACTTTAGGACAACATTTAGGGGACTTACGATTGAGTGATAATTATGATTATAATTTTGTTTGATAGCTACTATTTTTGTGATGATTTTGAGATAACTTTTGCACTAAAATTCTAAATATTTTTGAAGAAATGAATTTATGAAGTTTCAACTTCTTGAGGTAAATAATAAATTATTGAGGGTTGAAAATAAGACAATTATTTAAAAAATTATTTGTATAATTTTTCTAAGTGGGGCAAATTTTTTGGGGAGCATGAAGACCCTTATTGAAGGGTTGCATGCAAGAGAAACCCTCTTCTAGGGTTTAATGGTATTATTATAATATTTTTTCCATCTTGGGTGATCTACTTTGAGGAAGTTTGGAGGCCTTTTGAGTGGTTAATTTGAGGGTTTAGTATCCTAATTTATTTTTGCAAATTTTCCCTAAGTATGGTAACTTTATTGGTGGACTAATTGGTCACTTTGGTGCCTTAATTAAAGTCAATTGAAGCCCTAATAAGTTTATATAATTGTAATTAAATTACTTAGATGTTCTCACAAAATGATTATGTATCACACAAAATAAGCAAATATGAGAGATCACACAATAATAATTGACAATAGAGCAGAATACTGGATAATATAACAAAGCCACTTCGAGGAGGTAACTTTCACAATAATGCACTAAGAGTAGAATACTTAACATGATGATCACAAACTAACCACTACCTCCTATATTAGTCTACTTAGCCATGGTTATTCCATAGACTAACCTAACTAAGTACATAGATAAGTGTAACAACAATATAAAAGAGGTATGTAAGCCACAAGTTGGCCACACATATCCCTAGACACACCAAAATTTAAGGGTGTATCATGCCCCTCCCCTTAAAAAAAACATTAACCTCAATGTTGAGTCAACTCTAGATGTTACTGCATAAAATATTCATCCTCCCAAGTGGCATCTTAACAAAGCATATTATTTCATTCGATCAGGGACTCCTTAATCACTCTAGACCAGTTACTTGGTGCATATTTGAAGGATTGCCTTAAGATCAAGAATAAATCTTCCTTCCTCATCCAATTTTTGGTAACTCAGTTTGAGTAACAACTCTGTGTCCAATGACTTTCTTCAGACATGATACATGAAATATTGGATGTATGTGAGTGGAGGAAGGAAACTCTAACTTGTAGGCACACTACAAATTTTTTTCAAGATCTGATAAGGCCCAATCGAACAAAGACATCTACTTATATAGATAAAATCGAACAAAGACCCAATCACCAATATCAAAGTGCCTCTCACTCCTTTGTTGATCTGCTTGCTACTTCATGTGATTCTAAGCCATGGCTAAATTTTCATGCAAACTTGCAAGGACCTCCTATTGATGGTGAATATGTTCTTCAAATACATGAACCTTAGGGTGGACCTTAAAGGTTAAAGTGATGGATGGAGGGTGGTATCTATATAGTTCCAGAAAAGGAGACATTTTAGAAGAACTATGAACAAAAGTATTATACCACCATTCAACAAGTGGAAACTAATGAACCCATTTATCTTGTTTATCAGAGACAAAACAATAGAGATATGCTTCCAGATATTTGTTGACTACCTTAGTTTGTCCATCTGATTGAGGATGATAAAATAAACTATGAGCCAACTGGGTGCCCAAACATGCAAAAACTCAGTCGAAAAATTACTAGTGAAGATGGGATCTCTATCATTGAAAATGATCTTAGGGGTACCATGTAATTTATGAATTGTATTGAGAAAAGTAGAAGCTATTGTACTAGTAACAAATGGTTGTGAAAAAGAATAGAAATGACCATACTTACTGAGATGATCTACCACAACCATGATAACATTTTGACCATTAGATCTTAGTAACCCTGTAATGAAATCCATAGACACCTCTTCCCAACGTTGGCTAGGGATGGATAAAGGCTATAAAATACCTGGGGTTTTGATGGTTTCTCCTTTATTTTGTTGATAGATCATATATTCAACTACATATTTTTGGACATCCCCTTGAGTCCTTACCAAAAAAAATCCTGCTTGATTCTATGATAGGTTTAAAAAAATCTTGAATGACGCCCAATTGGAGTTGCATGAAGTTCCTAAAGGATTTTTTGTTTAAGAAGAGAATTTTTACATAGGTATAATATGTATTTATACCATAATTCATCACCCTTCCATGCGAATTTTTCAAATCCACCCAAACCTTGCTAAATATTTTGAATAAAATCACAGATAGCCCTATCATTATCCCATTCTGATCATGCTTCTTCTAGCTAATCTACCTGCGGAATGGTCATAACATATAGCAATGCCTCAATTGATTCATCCTTCCGAGATAGTGCATCTACCACTACATTATCCTTGCCTTTCTTGTAAAATATTTCAAAGTCATAACCTAACATCTTAGTTACCCATTTTTGTTGTTTTTCAGATGAAAATCATTTTTTCGAAAAATATTTGAGACTATCATGATCAGTCTTTACCTGAAAGTGATGACCCATCAAATAAGGTCTCCATTGTTTGACTGCATGCAAAATGGCCATCATTTCCTTCTCATAAATGGCTTGTATTAATTTTTACCTTTCAGTTGATGACTTTAAAATGCAAGTGGTCTATCTTCTTGCATGAGTACAACACCCATACCATACCCTGATGCATTACATTCAACCATAAAGTCTTGGAAATATCAGGGGTGGACAACACTAGAGTGGTGCACAAAGCCAATTTCAATTGTTCATATGCCCTGGTAGCTATATCAATCCACTGAAAGGAGTCTTTCTTCAAAAAAGATGTGAGTGGGGCTATAATGCTACCATAATTTTTGACAAACCTATGATAGTAACTAGTTAGACCCATAAATCCCCTTAGTTGTTTGAGTGTCTTAGGAATCGGCCAGTCCACCATTACTTGGATTTTTTTAGGATCTACTTGTACTCCTGTATGTGAAACCAAATGACCCAAATACTCAACCTCACAATGTTAAGGTGTGGAGCCTAAAAGCTTCACATATGAGCGCATTTAACAGTTTCAGGTCTACACAGTCACCGACGTCAGTCAGGAGAGACCACCGTCGGTCAGGTGCAGTTGAATAGACGCTGGCATCGGTAGAGGATCGGCCGACGTCGGTCATAGGCAAGCAACAAGAACCGGCGTCGGTTACCTGTGCGTCTAGAATGCTATTTTCGAGGACATAAGCGAGTGTTTGCATGATTAGTCTTAAGTTCGCATTTCTATTATTAGTAAGATTGTTTTTAGAGCCCTTGTTCAAGAGGCTTAACTGTTGGTTGTAAGTGCATGCTCAAGTTTCCAAATTCTATATGTAGAATTAGATCTTCTTAGCTTAGTGTGAATTATTGTATGTAAATGTTGAAGAACAGTACAAAGTTGTATCAATTCAGGTTGTTGGAATTGATTGTACTTGAGAGAGAGAGCTCTTAAGGGATAGAGATCTAGAGAGAGATCTTGTGCATCTGAGAGAGGTGTGGAAGGAAGAAGTTTCTTCAATTGTATAACTTTTGTAAAGAGTTTTAATACAAGTTTTCAAGGTGGTTTCTTGTATCTCTTGTTCTTGTTATTTATCATTCTAGTTACTTATCTATCTGATTTAATTCCGCATTTATTGCTTTCATAAGTGTAATCATATTATTGGTTGATCTCCAACAAGTGGTATCAGAGCCTTGGTTGAAGGTTTAGAGTTTGATATCCAATAATTGGTATCAAAGCTCAGGTTCACTAACAGGCAGTTCATATCTGTGTAGTGTGTATTGATTATAGGTTGCTCACAGGAGTTTCTACAGGGATTTCTATTTGAGTGGAAGAAGCAATGGCAGATGAAAGTAAACTGAGAATGGAGAAGTTCAATGGCAAAAACTATCAACATTGGAGGATGCAAATAGAGGACTATCTGTATCAGAAGGATCTATACTTACCGTTAGGTGGGATTGCAAAGAAGCCCACAGACATGGAGGATGAAGAATGGCAAGTTCTTGACAAAAAGGCTCTGGGGTCTATAAGACTGAGTCTTGCATCTACTGTGATATCTAATTTATCACAGGCAAAAACAACGGTAGAGTTGATGACTACTCTAGCAAATTTGTACGAAAAACCCTCAGCTTCTAATAAGGTATATCTTATGAAGCAGCTATTTAATTTGCATATGCAGGAAGGTGGATCTATATCTAATCACCTGAATGATTTCCATGGTATTGTAAACCAACTAAGTTCAATCAAAATTGTATTTGATGATGAAATAAAAGCTCTTTTAATATTATGTTCTTTGCCTGAAAGCTGGCATAGCTTAGTAATCGCAGTTAGCAATACTGCATCTGCATCAAATATTTTAAAAGCAGAGGATGTTGTTAGTGTTATCTTGAATGAGGAAATTTGCAAGAAAAGCACAGAAGAGACATCTGGGAACGCTTTAAGTTTTGAGAGTAGGGAAAGGCAAAAAAAGAAGAGCAAGAAAGGTAGATCAAGATCCAAGTCTAAGGGGAAAGGCAGATCTAAATCTATAAATGGCATAAGGCCACAATGCTAGAATTGTGGAAAGATGGGGCACATAAGCAAAGATTGCTGGTCAAAGCCTAAGGAGGACAATCAACACGAAGGAAAGGAAGAAGCCAAGGTTGCAGGTATTGCACAAGATGCTTTAATATTCTCTTTGCACAATAATATAGAATCTTGGGTGTTAGATTCTGGTGCATCTTTTCATGCTACCCCTAATAGGGAATATTTCTGTGACTATATCCATGGAGATTTTGGAATAGTATATCTAGGAGATGATGAACCCTGTAAAATTATTGGCAAAGGTAAAGTGCAGCTGAAAATGCAGAATGGCAACACATGGGTGTTGAGAGAAGTTATGCATGTTCCTAGCTTGAAGAGAAATCTGATTTCTGCAGGAAAGTTAGGGGATGAGGGTTGTACAGTAACTCTCACAGTAGAATCTTGGAAGGTGACCAAGGGTGCACTTGTTATGGCCAGAGGTAAGAGAGTAGGTACTCTCTATTTGTGTAATTGTGTTACTAACAATTCTCCTTTTGTATTATCTACTTCAGATGTGGATGCAAAATTGTGGCACTCAAGGCTTGGCAACATGAGTGAGAAGGGGATGTCAATTCTTAAGTCTAAAGGTAAGCTTTCAGATTTGAAAAGCATAGATCTAGAATTTTGTGAGCACTGTGTATTTGGAAAATAGAAAAGGGTTAGTTTTCTCAAGACTGGGTCTACAAAGAAGAAGCATAAGTTACAGCTTGTTCACACAGATGTGTGGGGACCGGCTCAGGTAGCTTCTATTAGAGGATCACAGTACTATGTTTTGTTCATAGATGATGCTACAAGAAAGGTATGGATCTACTGTATTAAGAAGAAATCTGATGTATTTGAGACTTTTAAGATTTGGAAAGCTATGGTTGAGAATGAAATAGGGAAAAGATTAAAGTGCCTGAGATCTGACAATGGTGGAGAGTTCTGCAGTTATAAGTTCAACTGGTATTGTTACATGCATGGAATCCGTAGGCAAAGAACGGTTCCAAGGACACCTCAGCAGAATGGAATTGCTGAAAGGATGAATAAAATAATCATGGAGCATGCAAGATGTATGAGATTGCATGCTGGTTTGCCTTTAGAGTTTTGGGTAGAAGCTATTGACACTGCAGTGTACCTGATTAATAGAGGACCCTCTACAGCTCTGGATGGTGGAATTCCAGAAGAAGCTTGGATGGGTAAAAAGGTAGATATCTCTTTTCTCAAAGTTTTTGGTTGTGAAGCCTTTGTGCACGTAGATAAAGAAAATAGAAAGAAGCTCAATGCTAAGTCTATGAGGTGCACATTTATTGGCTATGGCTCAGATGATTTTGGTTTCAGATTTTGGAATCTAGGAACTAACAAGGTAATTAGGAGCTGTGACGTTGTTTTCAATGAAAAAGTGATGTATAGTGATCAGCTGAAGAAGCTGAATTAATCTGGGCAGAGCAATAGTGAATTGGACGAGGTGATGGTCCAAAATGAGCTCATAGGAAAAAGAAATAATCACTTGCAAGAAAACACAGAGACTGATGTCGGCAGGTTAAAAACCGGCGTTGACAGAATAGAAACCAAGGTCGGTCATACAGAGACCGATGTCGGCAGGATAGGAACCGACGTCGGTCAGATAGAACCAGCGTCGACCAGTAATAGGTCTGGAGGTGACCGAGGTTGGTCACTTTCAGAGAATTTGGGTGGACAACATGTTGTGAACGAGTCTCAGACACCCATCAGGAGGTCAGAAAGGGTGAGCAAGCCTCCAATTAGATATTCTCCTTCTTTATTTTATTTATTGCTAACTGATGGTGGAGAACCAGAGAATTTTGAAGAAGCAATACAAGTGGAGTCCAAGAGTCAGTGGGAGCGTGGCATGGTTGAGGAGTTGGAGTCTTTAAGAGAGAACCAAACATGGGATTTGGTTGAATTGCCAGCTGGTAAGAAAACACTGAAGAACAGATGGACCTATAGGTTGAAAGAAGGTGAGAATGGACAGATGAGATATAAGGCCAGATTGGTAGTGAAAATATTTGCACAAAAGCCAGGTATTGATTTTGGTGAGATTTTTTCTCCTGTTGTTAAAATGACTTCTATACGGATTGTACTGTCTTTGGTTGTTGTTGAGGATTTGCATCTTGAGCAGCTAGATGTTAAGACAACGTTTCTTCATGGAGATTTGGATGAGAAAATTTATATGGAACAACCGAAAGGATTTGAGGTCAAAGGTAAGGAGAAGTTAGTGTGCAGATTGAAGAAAAGCTTGTATGGCCTCAAGCAAGCTCCTAGGCAATGGTATTTAAAATTTGACAGGTTTATGACTGAGCATGGCTACAGTAGGTGTCAATCTGACCATTGTGTGTATTTCAAGAGATTTGATAACGGTAGATATATTATTCTATTATTGTATGTAGATGATATGCTGGTTGCAGGATCACACATGCAGGATATTTCTGAGCTTAAGGTGAAATTAGCTCAAACGTTTGCTATGAAGGATTTGGGAGCAACAAAGAAAATCCTTGGCATGAGCATTAAGAGAAACAGGAAAAATCACAGGTTGATATTGTCTCAAGAAGATTATGTGGACAAAGTGTTGAAATGATTCAATATGCAGGATGCTAAACTGGTAAGCACACCTTTGGCTGGACATTTTAAGCTGAGTAAAGAACAATGTCCTAATTCACATGATGAGGTAGAGTTCATGAGTAAGGTTCCATATTCTTCTGCAGTAGGGAGTTTGATGTATGTAATGGTGTGTACTAGACTGGATATTGCCCAAGCAGTGGGAGTGGTAAGTAAGTATATGGCCAATCCAGGTAAGGAACATTGGAAAGCAGTTCAGTGGATCCTTAGATATCTGAGAGGAACCAGTAGTAGGCACTTGTGCTATGGAGGTTCAGATACTTCTCTACATGGTTATGTAGATTCAGATATGGCAGGTGATTTGGATGGTAGGAGGAGCACTATAGGATATGTTTTCATTGTAGGTGGAACGGCGGTTAGCTGGATATCTAAGTTGCAGAAGGTTGTTGCCTTGTCAACTATAGAAGCAGAGTATATTTCAGCCACAGAAGCTAGCAAAGAGATGATATGGATGACACGGTTCATGGAAGAGCTTAAAAGGGAGCATGGAAGTTGTAGATTGTATAGTGACAGTCAGAGTGCAATCCACTTGGCTAAGAACTCAGCTTTTCACTCAAGAACCAAGCACATACAGCTAAGGTACCATTTCATACGATAGGTATTGGAAGATGGTGATTTGAAGCTGGAGAAGATCCATACAAATAGGAATCCTGCTGATATGTTAACCAAGCCGGTTACAAAAGAGAAGTTGAATTTTCATTCAACTTTTGTTGGTCTTCATGATTGAGTTGAAGATGGAGGAGCTAGAAGATGTTGCTGTACAAGTACTGGTGCAGCTGTTTATCTCCAAATGGGAGATTGTTAAGGTGTGGAGCCTAAAAGCTTCACATATGAGTGCATTTAATAGTTTCAGGTCTACACAGTCACCAACATCAGTCAGGAGAGACCACCGTCAGTCAGGTGCAGTTGAATAGATGCCAGCGTCAACAGAGGATCGGTTGACGTCGATCACAGGCAAGCAGCAGGAACCGGCGTCGGTTACCTGTGTGTCTAGAATGCTATTTTCGAGGACAAAAGCGAGTGTTTGCATGATGAGTTTAAGTCTTAGTCTTAAGTTTGCATTTCTATTATTAGTAAGATTGTTTTTAGAGCCCTTGTTCAAGAGGCTTAACTGTTGGTTGTAAGTGCATGCTCAAGTTTCCAAATTCTATATGTAGAATTAGATCTTCTTAGCTTAGTGTGAATTATTGTATGTAAATGTTGAAGAACAGTACATAGTTGTATCAATCCAGGTTGTTGGAATTGATTGTACTTGAGAGAGAGAGCTCTTAAGGGATAGAGATCTAGAGAGAGATCTTGTGCATCTGAGAGAGGCGTGGAAGGAAGAAGTTTCTTCAATTGTATTCCTTTTGTAAAGAGTTTTAATACAAGTTTTCAAGGTGATTTCTTGTATCTCTTGTTCTTTATATTTATCATTCTAGTTACTTATCTATCTGATTTAATTTTGCATTTATTGCTTTCATAAGTGTAATCATATTTTTGGTTGATCGCCAACACACAAGATCCAAAAGCACATTTAGAAGGTTTGGCATACAAATGATGTTGTTCCAAAATGGAGAGTACCTATTCACATGGTACAAATGGTCTTCCCAAATTTTAATGTAAATAAGTGTTGATGCTGTGGATTGCACCCGGGGGCAGGATGCCTAGCTCCTGCCCTTCCACACACAATGATGGCAACTCCCCTCTCACCTATGGGACCGGCGAAGCTGGAGGGGAGAGTCTCTAGATAAGGGCTAGCTCCCTCTGATGTATTTTTTAGGCCCTAGTTTCTCCTGCTACTAAAAAATAAAAGGAAAAAGGGGGGGAATGAAAATGGAGAGAGAGAGATGCTAAAATAGAACCTAAACCTAAAAAATGAAAAGGTGATACACCAAAAAATGTTGACCCACTCAGCCTGAACATACACTTTTCACCAAGAAGAAGTGCCCATGCACTTCATCTAACGTGGGAAACTCTTCTATTTCAGTGAGTCAGGGGTCCGTCGAGATACAGGGAGGAAGGAACTACCAAAGGTGCTCTGCGACACACTTAGGCAACCTATTCACATGTGCCTATATTCCTGCTGTAGACACTTCTGGCAGACCTACAGAAAAGAGACTTCACAATGCACTAGACATACTATAATCGATCTGTGAAAATCATGAAAGACAATGATTTAACACAAAAGAAGAACATAGACATATACTTTAAAGTGCAAGTCCAAATAAAGGTAAAAATGCTAAGTCTTGATTCAAGATAAAATTTGGCAGAGCTCTGCCTTACAAGCTCGAGAGATTTTTGGGCAGACTTTTGCCTTAAGGCTAAGAGAATGGATCCTTCTCAAATGAGAAGTTTTAAAATATATAAAGAAAGGGGAAGAGAACTTGGTGCCTTTTTTGCAAGCTGGCCCATGTGCGCTCTGAGCCTTGGGAAGAGGAAGCCGTTTGATTGTCAGATCCTACTTTGACTTTGGCATTCCACATTAATGTGAAAACATGGGCATGCCTCTTTTCTATGAACAAACTGCTCTTTCCAGATATTCACATAGTTTGTCCCCTTATAAATGCAAATCAGAGAAGACAGGTCACGCCGTTTGGTGACCATTTGGTAATAACTTGCTGTTCCAATTACGGGAACAAATCCCTGAGTTGACACCTCCTTTTGCCACTTAGATGCTTTGTCTATTTCTTGCCTTGTCTCATCCTAGCTTTTTCCCTTTCTAGCTCCTTCAGCCCCTCAAGGCTATCTTTTGGTGGGTCACTGCGTTCTTTGGGCTCCTTTCTGGTTGGCACTTAAGCATTTTGAAATCAAATGGCTATTTCACCGTCTTAAAATTGACGTTTATGCACCTGTCATTACTTAAAAACCAATGGCTAGTTCACCGTGTTCAACTTTGATGTCCTTGGGCCCATCACCCCTTGGAATTTCTATCAGATTTTTTACTTCAACCTTTTGTTAATCCTTCGAGTTTCTTCCTGGCCACTTTCCTTCGAGCATTTTGTGTAGACATTTTCCTGCAGATTCTTCCCCGCAGGCTTTTTCTATGGACAATTTTCCCACGGATAAAAGTCTATGAGAATTGTCTGGTCACTTTGCCATCATAATTTTCTCGACTTTCTTCCGCAACCTTCCCCTGAATTCCTTTAGAATTTTTGTCTAAAGGAATTCCTTCAGACAAAAGTCCAAAAGAATTCATTTAATGCCTTAGTCTTTTTATGCGTTTTGAATTCCTTTGGCTGCCTTTAAAGTGCCCTTCGGGTTTATTGAAATTGACCCTTTCAAAGGGTGCTTTTGCTGATCGAGTGCCCTCCGCAAGGGCACTTGTCCTTCGAGAGGCTCTCTTGACTTTTTGCATTGAACCGCTCCTTTGAATTGAGTGTTGAACTGAGCAATGAACCCTTTGATTGAACCAAAAGCCATTGAACCATTTGAACTGAACCGAAGCATTGAACCTTGATGATGAACTTAGCTTTGAATCAAAGTGATAAACTTTGCTGATTGAACCAAGTGTTGAACTGAAGCGTTGAACCAAGGCATTGAACCAGTTCAATGGTTCAATGGTTCAAGGATGCTAAATCTTGGAAAGATTATGTCATTGAACCACTCTTCCAACCTTAAGAAAAAGTGTCTTTGAACCATTTTAGCTCCCTTTCCTTATGAATTTCTTCAGACAAGAGTTCGAAGAAGCTTTGTAAAACCTTACACTCTCTAAACTGGTTCTTCATCTTTCGAAAGACTACACCTGTAGAGTTCGTAGAAGTCCCTGTGAAGTCCATTGAAAACTTGCAGAGTCCATAGAAATGGACCTATAGAGTCTGTAGAAACTTCACTGCTGAGTTCATAGAGATCCAAGCTCTGTAGAGTCCATAGAAACTTCACTTGTAATGTCCATAGAAATGGACCTGCAAAGTCTATAGAAATCCTGCTGAGTCCATAGAAATTTCCAGACTCGGGCAAAAAATAAAAATGTACTGGCTCAGAACAATAGGAAAAGAAGGGGGACCAATTTTTGGCTTGTTGGGCCAAAAAATGGTCAACAAATTGGCAACTCTCAGGGGAAGCATGCCTGCTATGCTTAGAGACTAGTTGCCTTTTAGTCCATTAGGCATGGAGTCAGATGCAGCTTAAAAGACAGGTTAGCAATAGCCCTAAAAGATCCAAGAATCAATCATGAGCCTTTTACCCCAGACACAAGGGAAAAACACACACAAGGCTAAAAACACTACTTGTGCAAACTGCACTCAGGGAAAGCAGGAAAGAAAACTGAAAACAAACTACTATGTACAACTGACCAGGTATACTTACTTCCCTCCTGGATCAAAGGGAAATTTTCTTAAGTTCCCTCCCTAGCTAGGAAACTTATGGTGCCAGACAAGTGGCTGAATGAAGTGTTGACTTGGTGACCTGATCCTCTTACCTACCATCTGGGTTGGCTTATATCTGAGTGGATCAGATTCAAACATGCTTCCAACATATACGTACTCTATTGTTCTTGGAAGCTTGCCTCCTATTGGTTCTTCATGCTAGTGTATCTCATCAAGAAATCAATCGATGTTGGCTCATCACCATAAGCGCCTTGATATGCATCATTGACTGGCTTGTTCTCTTATGCCTCATGCTTGGGTTCCATGGTATGACCATCCTCCTTGATGATTTCAAAGAAAATATCTTCAGATTCACCAACCTCTTGAAAGGGCAAATCTAAAAGCCTGCAGCCCCTTTGCATACTTATTTGAGTCCCAATGCTGCCTTCTCCACTCTTATCCAGCTCATAGCCCCCTTGAAAAATAGTGTAACCTACCCCAACGACTTCAAACAAATCATTCAAAACATGATCAAGAAAGTGTCCATGCCCCTCCATGACGTCTTGCAAAATGAGAAAAGGGGCAAAAATCACTTCTTCCTCATCAGAGATAGAGGCAAAAGCTTGTGACTTGTCTTCTTGTTCATCAAAGGGGGTACCTATGGTGATCTCCTCCTCATCCACACTCATGAAGTCTCCCTGATTAGTCATGAATTGAGCATACTCCTCTTCACTTGCTTCCTTCAAGATAGGTTCCTCCTCGAGAAGGGGGGAAATGAAAGGTTGACAGATGAACTCATGTGGAAGAGGAGGCAGTCCTTGAGCTAGAATCGAATGATTCTCCTCTTTTCATTTGGCCAACACTTCATTTATATCAGGTGTGGCCTGATAGCTCTCTTAGAAGTGTGTAGATGGAGTGTGTTCAGACATGGAATCTGCTACTTAGTCTAAAACATCCATCACATGATGGCTGAGGAAACTCGCTCTGGACTCCAACTCTGTAATCCACCTATCTATATCTTCTTGGAAGAGCCTTTCCTGGAGGTCATAATCATCATCAAGAGCAGGACCAGCCTCATCTTCTTCAAGGGTTAGAGTAAAACCTTTCTCCTCCTCTTCCTTTCTGCCCCATGATTCTACTATTTTCCTCTAGCTCATGATCTTGGGATTGGAATCTTGCTCCTATCAACAGGCAGCAACTTTATCCTCTTCAAGGTCTTGAGCTGGTTCATGATGTTCCTTCTTCCAGCTTGGGATCTGGAGACCATATTGAGAGACCTGAGGAAGTTGGGGAAGGTTAGGGAGGGTCTGCTAATGTACAGGAAGAGTTATCTGAAGAGAGGCGTGTTGGAAAGCTAGGCACACAGGATTAAGGGCAAGATCGATTGATGCACCAGATGAGCCAGAATGATCAAGTGCCATCTAATAGAAAAGATTTGGCACACAAGAGGGGGCTTTTTTTAGAAAAGGAGGGGGCACACAAGGCTCATCAAAATCAGGTTGGAAAAGGGAAGCAGGGGATCTTTTTAAAACCTCATGAGAAAACGAGGGCAAACCTTGGGCCAAAATCACTTGATTTTTGTCTCTCCACTTTACAAACACTTCATCAATATTGAAATTTGATTGAGGATTGGTAAAAGGGGTATCTTTTGGCATAGGCTCCTCTATAAGGTCTGAAAGCTCCATCTCTCTTTCTCTAAGCAATCTCATCTTAGCCTCTAATTCCTCAATTTGGTTAGCTAGATTATCCTGAAAGAGTCTTTCCTGGAGCTCATAGGAATCATCATAGAGATGGGGAGTGCATGACGGTTGCCATGAAATACAAGAAGCTTCTTGAGGAAGGGTGGGAGGGACTTGAAAAGGACTAACCTCATTTTGTACCTCACACTCTTGGATAATGTCTTTTTCCTCCTTGTTGTTCCACGACTCAACCACTTTTTTCCAGCTCAAGATATTAGGACTGGGCATCTCCTTTTGGGGTGATGGAGCCACAATGTGAGAGGGTAGTGAGGGTTTGGATTCCACTTCCCTTGCTACCAAAATAGACTGCTACATTTGAAGATTTGCCAATTCAATTTGTTTATCAAGATTAGCCTTAAACACAAGATTTACTACTTCAAAACTCTCCTCAACATGATTGGGGAAAGAACTTTGACAGGCTTGACTTGGCTCATAAGCAGGGGCTGTGTATGACTTATATGATACTTGGGGTAGCGGGTATGCAGGTTGATAGACTTGGTAAGGCTACCTCTCATGATTACTCAGCTTCTCTTCCAAAGATGCAATCAAACCACTCACATCTAGCATCTCACCTGTAAGCCTTTGCCAATTGGCTCTTTCAATAGGAGTCCATTCCCTCTTAACCAGATCTAGTGCATTTCTCACTTGATGGATGACATGATCAGGAATCTCTTGGCCACATCCCCTTTTGGTGTCAAGCTCTATTACATACTTTTTGTATCCTAGCAGTGCTCGTTTGAAGGTGGAAATGAGTTGATTGGTAAAGAGATTAGGTTGATTAGGAGAAGTGACACATTGAGAAGACTGGGCATAAGGCTGATATAGCTCATGATAGGGCTGAGAATGGTCACATTGGACCTGATAAGTATCAACATAAGGCTAGTAAGGGTCATAGCTAGGCTGGCCAAGGAAGATAGGGTCTATGGCTCTGAATGATGGAATTATACATACCAAAATACTATTTCTTGATGGCACAAGAACTGCTTAACTAGATGATTTAACTCAGAGTCGCCATTGGTGTTGATGCAAAAGCCTCCAAAGGCTAGTTGGTTAAAGAACACACCAAAAATTATTTAACTCTTTGGACACAACTTGTCCTAGTTGGTCCCATCGGGCTTGCCAAATATTGTTGATGCAGTGGATTGCACTCAAGGGTAGGACACCTAGCTCCTGCCCTTCCACACGCAATGATGGAAAATCCCCTCTCGCCTGTGAGACCAACGAAGCTGGAGGGGAGAGTCTCTAGATAAGGGATAGCTCCCTCTGATGTATCTTTTAGGCCCTAGTTTATCCTACTGCTAACAAATAAAATGAAAAAAAGGGGGGATGAAAAGTGAGAGAGAGATGTTGAAATAGAACCTAAACCTAAAAAATGAAAAGGTGATACACCAAAAAATGTTGACCCACTCAGCCTGAACATACACTTTTCACCAGGAAGAAGCGCCCATACACTTCATCTAACATGGGAAACTCTTCTATTTTAGTGAGTCAGGGGTCTATAGAGATACAAGGAGGAAGGAACTACCAAAGGTGCTCTGTGACACACTTAGACAACCTATTCACATGTACCTATATTCCTGCTGTATACACTTCTGGCAGACCTACAGAAAAGAGACTTCAAAACACACTAGAAATGCTGTAATTGATCTATGAAAAGCATGAAAGATAATGACTTAACATAAAAGAATAACATAGATATATACTTTAAAGTGCAATTCCAAATAGAGGTAAAAATGCTAAGTCCTGATTCAAGGTAAAATCTGGCAAAGCTCTGCCTTACAAGCCGGAGAGATTTTTGGGCAAAGTTTTTCCTTAAGGCTAAGAGAATGGATCCTTCTTAAATGAGAAGTTTTACAATATATAGAGAAATGGGAAGAGAACTTGGCACCTTTTTTGCAAGCTGGCCCATGTGCGCTCTGAGCCTTGGGAAGAGGAAGCCATTTGATTATCAGCTCCTGCTTTGACTTTGGAATTCCACATTAATGTGAAAACATGGCTACACCTCTTTTCTATGAACAAATTGCTCTTTCCAGATATTCATGTGGTTTGTCCCCTTATAAATGCAAATTGGAGAAGATAGGCCACGCCGTTTACTGTTTGCATTGTTTGGTGACCATCTGGGAATAACTCACTGTTCCAACTGCAGGAATAAATCCTTGAGTTGACACCTCCTTTCGTCACTTGGATGCTTTGTCCATTTCTTGCCTTGTCTCATCCTGGCTTTGTCCCTTTTTGGCTCCTTCAGCCCCCTGGGGCTATCTTTTGGTAGGTCGCTGCATTCCTTGGGCTCCTTTCTAGTTGGCGCTTAAGCATTTTAAAATCAAACGGCTATTTCACCATCTTAAAATTGACGTTCATGTACCCATCATTACTTGGAAACCAATGGCTAGTTTGGTGTTTGACTTTGACGTCCTTGGGCCCATTACCCCTTGGACTTTTCATCAACTTTTTTGCTTCAGCCTTTTGTTAATCCTTTGAGTTTCTTCCTGGCCACTTTCCTTCGGGCATTCTACGCAAACATTTTCTCATGGATTCTTCCCTAGAGGATTTTTTCATGGACAATTTTCCTATGGACAAAAGTCTACAAGAATTGTCTGGTCGCTTTGCCTTTGGAATTTTCTCGGCTTTCTTCCATGGCCTTCCCCCGAATTCCTTCAGACTTTTTGTCTGAAGGAATTCCTTCAGACAAAAGTCTAAAAGAATTCATTCAATGCCTTAGTCTTTTTGTGCATTTTGAATTCCTTCAGCTGCCTTCAAAGTGCCCTTTGGGTTTATTGAAATCGACCCTTTTGAAGGGTGCTTTTGTCGACCAAGTGCCCTCTTCAAGGGCACTTGTCCTTCGGGAGGCTCTCTTGACTTTTTGCATTGAACAACTCCTTTGAACCAAGGCTTTGAACCAAGCGTTGAACCGAGTGATGAACCCTTTGATTGAACCAAAAGCTATTGAACCGTTTGAAATGAATCGAAGCATTGAACCTTGTTGATGAACTTAGCTTTGAACCAAAGCGATGAACTTTGCTAATTAAACCAAGCATTGAACCGAAGCGTTGAACAAAGGCATTGAACTGAAGCATTGAATTGGTTCAATGGTTCAACGACTCAAAGATGCTAACTCTTGGAAAGATTATGTTGTTGAACCACTCTTCCAACCTTAAGAAAAAGTGTCTTTGAACCATTTTAGCTCTCTTTCCTTATGAATTTATTCAGACAAGAGTCTGAAGAAGCTTTGTAAAAACTTGTACTCTCTGAACTGGTTCTTCATCTGCTAAAAGACTACACCTGTAGAGTTTGTAGAAGTCCCTGTGAAGTGCATAGAAAACCCGCAGAGTCTATAGAAATGGACCTACAGAGTCTGTAGAAACTTCACTACTGAGTTCATAGAAATCCAAGCTCTGTAGAGTATGTAGAAACTTCACCTGCAGAGTCCATAAAAATGGACCTACAGAGACCATAGAAATCCTGTAGAGTCTGTAGAAATTTCTAGACTCGTGTAAAAATCAAAAATGTACTAGCTTAGAACAATAGGAAAAGAAGGGGGACCAATTTTTGGCCTATTGGGCAAAAAAATGGTCAACAATAAGGATACATCAAAAAATTCAAGAACAAATTTTCTAAAAAATGGCCTAAAAAGAGTATTTATCAAACTCTAAAAGGTGGATGGTGTATTTATTATCCCAAAATCCATAACCAAAAATTCATAATGGCCCTTACGAGTCCTAAAAGTATTTTTGGGTATGTCTTCATCACATATCCAAATTTGATGATACCTAGAATGTAGATCTAACCTGGTAAAATAAAGTGCACCATTTATTTCATCTAGCAAATCATCAATGACAAGAATAGGAAACTTATCTTTGATAGTGTACTTGTTGAGTTCCCTATAGTCAGGGCACATCCTCCAAGTGTCATCTTTCTTTCACACAATGACAACTGGTGAAGAATATTCACTTTGGTTATGGTGAATGATTCCTGCATCTAACATCTCTTGTATCGTCTTTTCAATTTCACTTTTTTGAGCATAGGGATACCTGTATGGCCTGATGTTGGGTGGTGGAGTACCAAAAATAAGTTTGATAGCATGATCATGCATATGTCTAGGTGGAAGTCCTTTTGGTATGTCACCAAAAACAATCGAATGGGCATTAATGACCTGTTGTAGATTAGGAGGTGTAGATGGCTGAGTTGGCTGAACTTCCATGGAAAATAAGTAACCTATAAATCCTTCAGCACCCTTTCAAAAATATTTGTCAATTGATGGGAGGTAACAAGTTGTGGAAATTTAGCCCTTAATCCTGTTAGCTCAAATTTCCTTCCCTCAAAATGAAAATACATGAATAATTCCTGAAAATTCATCTCAATAATGCCCAAAGTGGTGAGCTAGTCTACTCCCAAAACAATGCTATCTCCCCCATGGCAATAACAAACATAAGAGAATCCAATAAGTAGTATCCTATGGTTAGCTTCATACTATGCCATTTTCTTAATCAGCTGACAGTACCACTATCTATTATCATGACCTAAAATTTTGGAGTAGGATAAATTAAATAGTTCAAGTGAGCAATCAACTTATTGTTGATGAAGTTATGTGTGCTCTCATAATCAATCAGAATAGTGACCTTTTGTTTCTTTAGGAAACCCACCACATTAAGAGTTTGGGGAGTACTAAAATCTGAAAGGGCATGATAGGAAATAGTAGGCTAAAGTTTTGAGATTCCTCCTCAAGACCTTCTTCATCCTCGCCAAGTGCCTCCTCATCATCATCATCCTCATTGACACCTTCGATGTAAAATAACTTCTTTTTAGCACAACGATGGTCTTTACTCCATTTTTTGTCACAACCATAACATAACCCTTTGGCTCAATTCTCCTTAATTTGTCAAGGTGTCAATCTAGTGGGTTGAGGATATGATTGTGTTGGAAAAGTATGATCATGATCATTAGTGAAGGTTTTCCATTTGACCATCTCTTTTTCCTATACCATGCATGCCCATGGGATAAGTTCTGATATAGATGTTGGTTTAAACATCTAAACCTCTAATTAGATGCTATCTTTGAGGCCACCTAAAAATAGATCAGTAAAATTTTCCTCAGTGATGTCTTTCACCCATAAGGATAGATTTTGAAATTGATGAATATAATCCTTCATAGTTCTCATTTACCATAGTTTGGCTAATTGGCTGAAGTAGTTCTTAGAGAAATTATTCCAATAATGAGCCAACAACTCATTAGTGAAAATAGACCATGTAATAGGAGAACCATTCTTTTTCTTTTGGGCACATAACCAATGATACCAAATAAACTACTTAGGTTCTAGATACATAGACGTTACTATGACCTTCTAGGAACTAGGAGTTTGATGCAGATCAAATAAATTAGGTAATATCGATAATATCAGTTTCACACTAGAATTGGAGTTGTTAGTGTTGAGAGGAGGAGGACCTGAATGATGAAGTGGAGGTTTGATTGTAATTGAAAGGAAAGAGAACTAATGAAGTAGTGATCTAATTCAATTGAGTGTGAACCCCATTAATCTCTCTATGCATCCTTAAAACATTAGTTTAAACTAAAATAAAGTCATCATGTTGCACCAAGCCCTTTATGTCAGCCTAAAGTTGAGATATCAATGGATCTGAAGGTCCAAATTCTATGTCATTGGCATGAGTCTTAGGAGTTTCTTGCCCCCCTTTCATCCCCATGTAGAAGGACCAACCATATACAAACCCTATGAGGTTTTTTGCCCTAAAAATAGTGTACTAGGAGATGGTACCATTGTAATCACCTTACCAAGATAAATCCAATGACTGCCTTTATGCATTAGGGTAAAAAATTTTGGCATGAAAAAGTGTACCAACAAAAAATACTGTTGTGATTGTCTCATCGAGACAAATCCAATGACTGTAATTGTGCAAGGTGAAAAAAAATTCTAAATTTTTTTTTAATTATTTTTTTTCAAAAAAATGTTTCAAATAATATTGTGCTGACAGAGAAAAATAATTCTTCCCAGATTGGAAGTTATGTTTTTTCTCTCCTCTCTCAGAAGTCACACCTCACTAGATCCAAAAAAACATCATAGGAGACTTTCCCAAATTGAAACTCTGATACCACTTGTAATGAAATTACTTAGATGTTCACACAAAATGATTATATATCGCACAAAAAATGCAAATATGAGAGATCACACAACAATAATTGATAGCAAAGTTGAATACTAGATAATATAGTAAAGCCACGTTGAGGGGGTAACCTCCACAACAATACACTAAAAATAGAATACTTAACATAATGATCAAAGACTAACCACTACATCCTATATATAGTCTACTTAGCCATGGTTATTTCATAAGCTGACCTAACTCAAAACATAGAGAAATGTAACAAGAATATAAAAGAGGTATATAAGCCATAAATCAGCCATACATATCTGTAGACACGCCAAAATTTAAGGGTATAACAACAATTCTGCATAATTATTTGTGAGTTTATGCAAGGATTAGAAGTCATATTTGAAGAGAGAAATATAGTTGTACTTCTAGAAGAAAATCAAAATTATTACAAGGACAATATTTAGCCTCGTCTCCATTTTTACCTTAAAAAAAGAGGTATTTGTTTTAGCTTTCATATTCAACTATTTTTGGGGTTATAGTTTAGTGTTGTTGCTTAAATATTAGTCATCTATTTTTTCTAGGGTTTGCCAATTTTTAGTGCAAATTTTAGATTGTTTCTAGATTCACATAAGGCTTTGTTGGAAAACCCCAATTTTGCCTAATTGTCCCATTTGGAGACATTACCGTATGTTTATATCTAAGTTTAGCACTTAATTGAAATGTTTTAGAGATAGTTTATCACCCTTGTGCCCTAGGATATCTCTATCCCTTTAACTCTAGATAACCCCATATCTATAACTATTTTAAGGTTAAACAACCCTAAAATGTGTATATATATAGATTTATCCATAGAGATAGATATAGGTAGATGAGAGATAGATATTTTGGCATTGTATATAGATAAAAGTAGATCCTTAATTGATCAATGTATTGGTGAGTACAACCTTCATGAACCACTCAACCCCATAGTTAATTAGCTGCCTAATCTCAATGTTTGTGTGTCCACATCCACATCTATTTGATGCATTTATATTAGGCATTTCTAGTTAGAGTTAGAGTCTAAGTTCAAAATGTTAGATTGGAAACTAATAGATTATGCCATCATCACTTGATCGATGAATAGATTGATCGATCGATGCTCTTATCTTTTTGAATCTTTTCCCTCACTATTTGGTTAAAGAATAAATTGATTGAGTGGCCAATGGTAGAGGCCCCATAGATCAGGGGACTCAATTTATTAAGAAATCAAGGGCCATTATCTCTAATATAAATATAGGGTGGAGGGCATTTGCTTACCCCTCTATATATAGGCATAAGGCAAGGCCTCTATATATACATGGGGACTTGATGTGTTTACCAATCAAGGGGTGAGTGACCACTCACTTGTCCCTATATTTTGAACATTTTTTTTGGGATTAAGAAGCCACAGATGAGGGAAGGAAGGAAAGTAAGCAAACATACTTATCTCACAACTAAACATCGCCACCATTTACATAAGGATTGTGAGCTATTGGATTTATATGTTGTGGCAAACCAAGCCTACCAATCAATATGGGTTTAATTTTTTGAATGAATAAATATTCAAAAATAGTATAGGCAATTCCAATATACACTATGTAGGGTGAATATTTTTTCACCAGTGTATTGATGAGCAAAATAGGTTTGATCATCCACAACAAGGGAGATTGGTCATCCCAAGTTGCAGGTTTACCACATCCAAAGGGGATGAATCTCTCCTCTCATCAAGGGGAGGTTCCCTATTAAATATGAGGAGCTATACACTATATATATAAGCAAAAAATAACACTCAAGGGTAGGATACACCATCCATCTCTCTTCTTTCAAAGATGATGTTCAAAAATAAAGGAGAAAATCTTGGTGAAAACACTGAAGGCACTTCTCTTCTTTCAGAAGTGTTCTTGTAGGGGACAGCAGGGGACAACATGAGTTCTTTCAGGTAGTGGCAAGTAACTGGTAACCAAAGGCGTAGTAACTAGCAAAATGAAGTGTAGCACAGAGTCTCCACTTCAGCTTCCCAAAGAGTGAGATATGAAGAACAATGAGGGCACAAATTCATCCCAAGGTTCTTTACATAGAAACAAAAAATAAACAAACAGACTAAAGACAATTGTAGACAGCACAAAGTCTTCCACAACTGACTTCAAGACACCTTCCTTATCACTTCCACTATTTCTGCCTATTAAATTAAATAAACAAGAATGCATCTAGAAGAAAGACATATGAACAATCTCCTAAAATGGCACAAGCTATAACATCACAAAGTTTGCAAGTAACTTGCTTTCTCATTCAGATAAAATAATATGAACAACAATCTGAGCTCAAAGTCTTAGTATTCGCGTTTCAATTTGAGCAGAGTTTTGCTTCTATGATAAAAAAGATCTCCCTTTGAATAAGGTAAGGGATTACATTATATAGTAGCCAAGAGAGGTTTGGCACTTTGTTCCATGGGGCAGCCCATGCTGCATTCAATGCCTTGAATGCATTTTCAATTTTGTCAAGGAGGGCAATGCTGGAACCAGGCAGTTGCCTTAACTATGGCGTGCTAATTCATCTAATATGTCTCTTCCTTAGTAAGAACTATCTGGTCCTTTTCCTAGTGTCTGCACAGTTGTCCCTTTGCCTTTACTTCATGGAATAAAAATAGGTTGCGTCCTTGATTTGGCATGTTTAGAAGTCTACTTGATCCACTATTTCACCTACTAGAAATAAATCCCCTGTAGATATTTTTGATATTTTGTATTGTTTTCTCTTCCCTACAGTAATTAGGGTTCTTGGGCTCTCTTTTCAACTAGTTGCTTGTTTTAATTTTCAAATTTTGTGCCATATTCAAATATTAACGAATATTTCATCATCTTAAATTTGACGTCTACGGGGACGTCATTGGTCTCTACTTGGTTTGAACCATATTGAACCATGAACCTTGAAGGCTCCTTTTCATTGAAGTCTTTCAAAGCTTCTTTTTGTGTCTTTATCAAGCCTTAGGAACACTCTGAAGGGAAGGTGTCCCTTTAGGCTTTTCAAACGGTCTTTTTTAAGTGTCAAGTGCCCCCCCATAAGTGTACCTACCCTTCGAGATCTTTCGGGTGTCCTTCGAGCTTTAATTTCTTTATTTCCTTTGGATAAAATGTCTGAAGGAAATCTTTCTTGGCTTTGGCCGCTTCAAAAGGGGGATGGGGACAAGTGGCACTTTCCACTGATCTCAACAAGTGACACATGGTGGCTTCTACCCTAAATAGGTGAGGACACTTGGCAGCATCTGCTTAAACTACAAAAGCTTTAGCTACCTTTTGAGAGTCCTGCAGAAGATGACACATGACAGCTTCCACTAAGTTTTTAGAAACAATGTAGAAACATTTGGGACTCATTTGGATTCACACAAATGCAAACACTTGGCACGTTCTGCTTGTTTTTGTGACTTACTCGAGGCTCACCACGGTCCTTACTCAATAGCTACGGATGTCGACACTTGTCACGCTCTGTTGAGTTACAATGGGACACGTGGCACGTTCTATTTACTTTTAACAATCATATAGATGATGAAACTTGGAGCATTCTGCTTAATTTTAGCCACTCACCTGGGGCCCACCATGGTCTTTACTCAATAATGAAAAAGAAAGAAACTGTGGATGTTGACACTTGGTGACTTCTATTGAGATTTATAAGGGACATGTGGCTCATTCTGCTACTTCTTGGAAATAAACTATAAAGTGTCCCAACAGATGACACTTGGCAGCTTTCGCTTGACTTTGAGACTTAGACAAAACTTGTGCAAAATGAAAAACCCATGTGTTGAACCTTGGAATTGTCGAACCCATTGAACCAGCTAGTTTCAAGCCTGTAGAGTCAGGAGTTTTGAATCTGCAGAGTCCGTAGAAATCTGAAAAGGCTTGAATGATAAAACATTTGAAGGCTCAAAATAATTTTTTGAGAAGGGGAGAGATAATTTTGGTCTTGCAAGACCAAAATAGTTCATATGTTGTCCCAAAAATGAAAAGTTGTTTTTGGGGACAACAGCTGGCTCCAGTTGGGGAACTTCCTTCAGATGAAAACTTGGAACATAGCTGAGGGAAGTAGAAACCAGAATCTCTAGTGCCTTGAAGTATGCCATTGGGCTATGGAGTCATGCTACCCAAAAAGAAAGGCTCCAAAAAAAATGAAAATGAACAACACACAACAGAAACAAAGGCTATACAAATATACATATGTATAGGTGAACTTATCTGATACTTTAAGAATTGAAGTGCTTCAGATGCTGCCCATTATGAGGCAGAGAAAAGGGTGTGCTATCTTGATACTTCAACAGGAAGCTATTTTCACCATAGAGTTCATGGATAGTAAAAGGTCCTCTCCACAGGGAATCAAATTTCCCATGCATTCCCTTTGGTTCTCTTCTCTTGTCCCACAGTAGGACATGATCTCCAATTTGGAAATCACAGTCTTGTGCTTTCTGGTCAAAGAGTTTCTTCACCAGACTTTGATGGGCAGTAATTCGGTCTACCACCATAGTTCTCTACTCATCCAGCTTAGTCAAGCACATGATTCTCTTATCAATGGAACTTTCATAAGTTTGATCCTCAATTGCCTTAGCCAATTTCAATGTTGGCAATTCCAGGGTGATTGGTATCTTAGCATGGAGCCCATAAAGAAGTTGGAAAGGAGACATACCAATTGCCCTTTTTAGAGTAATTCTACCTACCCATAAAGCATCAACTAGTGCTTTATGCCATGTCCTTTGGTTGTCATCCACCAGCTTCTTGATGATGGTCACTAGGTTTTTGTTACTTGATTCAGCTTGTCCATTCCCTTATGGAAAGTAATTAGAAGAGTGAGAGAGAGTGATCCCATAGTAAAAATAAAACTGAGTAATCTCATGGGAAGTGAAACAAGCTGCATTGTCTGTAACAATTTTGACTGTGACCCCAAACCTAGAAATGATGTTCTCCTTGAGGAAATTGCACACTATTTCTGAAGTAGCATGTTTGGTTGGGATAGCCTCCACCCACTTACTAAAGTAATCTGTGGCTGTAAGGACATAGTCATGTCCAGCACTTGAAGATGGGTTTATAACACCAATGAAATCAATGCCCCATTACTGAAATGGCTCTTTTATCACTACTGGCTTGAGAGGCAGGGCAACCAACTTGGGTCTTCCAACAAACCTCTGGCATAGTTCACATTTTTTTACCCACTTATATGCATCTTGAAAGAGAGTTGGCCAATAATACCTAGCTCACAAAATTTTATGGGCAGTTATAGGATCAAAAAAATGTCCCCCACAAGACGAATTATGGAAGGACTTCAGAAGTTGATTCTAATGCTCTTTATCCATGCAATGGAGGAACACTCCATCTAGGCTCCTCTTATACAGGCCATTGTCCTAGAGGACAAAACTGGTAGCTTTCAACTTGATAGTTCTCCTTTCTTATGAGATAGGTGGGCTGGACACTCACCGTAAGTAAGGAAATGAGCAATATTTTAATACCATTCATTCGTAGTGGAGACAAAGAGTACTGTTGGCATGTCTTTTTCTCCTAATTCTTCATGCTCTGTTCCCTCTAGCTTGTTATCAACAATTAATTAGCATAGCCCCTTTCCATGCACCAACTTCATTAGTTTGATGACTAGATCAAACTCTTGGATTTTTGCAATCCAATTGCCTCTTTTCATCCCAAACTCCTACTGAGTTAAAATGGATTTAACCGTGGTATCAGGAACCAAGGCAGTAATGTGTGAATTTAGGATGTAGAAGTGGAAATGCTTCACTGCCTTTACCACTACATAGGCATGCTTCTCCATGTTTGAGTATTTTAGCTTATGAGCTGTGAGAGGATAGCTCATGAAAGAAATGGGAGATTCCACACCTTCTTGGTTCTGCTAAACCAAAATTGCTAAAAGTGTGTGTTCGAAAGCATAGCTATATATGGTGAATTCCTTGTTGTAGTTTGGACAAACCAGAATTGGGGCATGGGTAATAGCTATCATGATATCTTGGAATGCCAATTTTTATTCTTCAGTCCAGCTAAAGATGGCCTTCCCCTTCATCATGTTTACAATATGTCGAGTCTTCTCAGCAAACTCAGGGATGAACCTTCTTAAAAAATTCACCTTTTCAAAGAAAGAGTGAACTGCAGTCTTACTTGTGGGCAAAGTAAGCTCTTGGATGGACTTGAATCTTTCTGAGTCAATCTTCATGCCTTCTCAAGAAACAATGTGTCCAAGAAGCTTCCCTTCTGTCACCCCAAAAATAGACTTCTTGGGATTTAAAGAAATGCCATTTTGGCGACAGCATTCCAGCACTTGTTGCAAGTGGTGCACGTGATCCAGGAGATGCTTGGTAAAGATAGTCAAGTCATCAAGATAAACTACAATGAACTTACCCATTTCATATTTGAAAGCAAGGTCCATTACTCTTTGGAAAGTGGCGCTAGCATTAATAAGGTTGAATGGCATTCTCTAATAAGCAAAGGTGCCCCAAGGTGTGGTGAAAGCAGTCTTATGCTGGTCTATTTCACCAACTTCAACTTGGTTGTATCTTAAGAAGCCATCTAGCATTAATAACATCTCAAAAATAGTCACTTTCTGAAGCAATTGATCCATGATGGGAAAAGGATAATTATCCTTTAGGGAAGAATGATTCAAGTTTTTGAAATCCACACAGAGGCAAATTTTTCCATTCTTTTTCCTCATAGGCACTATGTTGGCAATCCATGTGGAATGATGGATTGGGAAAATGATCCTGGAATTCAACATTTTTTGTATTTTTGATAGAATAGTACCTGATATCTTTGGATTGTACTACCTAGATTTTTGCTTGTAAGGCACCGAGTCAGCCTTGAGAGGAATGTCATGGTAGATTTCTTCAGGCCTGAGTGACTTCAGATCATCATAGGAGTAGGCTAGGACATCCATGTACTGGTGGAGTAGAGCAGTGAACTTGGATCTCTCCTCAGGAGTGCAACACTTCCCAATGTTCACCATCTTGGGATCTCCCTTGGTACCCAAATTTACTTGATCAAACTCCTGAGAGGAGCTTGAATCTGTTTGCTATTGTTTGATGAATCTATCATGTTTGTCAAACAACTTTTCAAGGAAAACTAGGCCTTTTGGGATTTTATTCCCCTTGAGTTTGAAGACCTCTTCACCTATATCTGTACTTGATTCAAGAGCTGGTTCAAGCTTTTAGGGCTCACTACCTTCTAAATCCAGCTGTTCAAAGCTATCTTTTTACTCCATGAAGGTAATGATTTGGCTGTCATGGTTAAACACTTGCCAATGACTGGCCTTATCAGGTACACTTGGTCAGAAGACTAGCTCGATGGTGTACTTATCTCCTGTGAAGTCAACGTGAGGGACTAAAAGAGTGGTTGAAATGGCCAAAGCATCATCTCTATCATTGAATTCCCTGTGAACTATAGAGATGCTGAAAGCATCAAAGTTTTCAAGTTGATCCCAGACTAGATTAAAGTAGTGGTGAAATCTCTCATTTTTGGTTTGATACAGGTTTATCACCTGACAAACCACCACTTCAACATCTCCTTTGGCATGAAGGAGTTTGATACCTTTGTCACAAGCAACCTTCAATCCAAGTAAGAGAGATTCATACTCATCCATGTTGTTGGTGTTGTTGAACTGTAACTTGTATGATGAAGAGAAAATATCTCCTTGAGGAGATATTAACACAATCCTAACTTCTGAACTGGTAAAGGAGCAACTACCATCAAATTTAAGAATTCATACCTCGTTAGACACTACTTTTTCTTTAGATTCTTCTTCATTTGGAGGGGGAGATTCCTCAACATTTGTACTACATTCTACCACTCTTTATGTTGTTCCAATTGAAGGTATTTCTAGGTTGACACCTTCAAGAGCTTTAATAGGCACTTCATGAACTTCTTTCGTGGATAGAAAGTAGTTACCCATGCCTGAAGACTCAAACAAAATTTGAGCTTTAGGTGTTGATGATTGGGTGACCACATATGTTGCTTCCTTCTTAGGGAGTAACCTCTTCATGATGCCTTTGACTAGAATCTTTGCTTCGGATAGGTCCATGCTCAATTCACCTCTAACATCCTTGCATAAATTTTGCCTAAAAAGGATGCCATATGATGCTGGGATGTCGGCCACCAGGACAGTCATATTGATTCTTTTATCTGGAAACGCTAGAAATGCAAATTGAGCATCCTTGATTTGTCCTAACAGTGGTACTTTCTTGTTCTCCATGGAGAAGCATCTACCAAATGTTTTGGTCAGTGTGAGACCAAGAGATTCTACCACTTTGGTAGGCATGACATTGTCTAAAGCTCTGAAATCAATGATGCAATTGCTCAGCTTGTGACCGTTTATCAACAGAGAAACATAGAAAGGCTTTATTTTCCTAGGGGAAATAGGAGGAGTAATGACAAGATTTTTTGGGATAGACATGTTCCTTAAGGGGTCATGAGTTGCCTTCTTAGCTTCTTGTCTTACAGGAATGTTTTGGTTTTTCACACATTGAACCAACTTGTCCAATTGCTCAGGATTAAACTACAAAAAGTCAAACTCAGAAATTTGAATTTTGGTTTTCTTTATATGATCAATAATGTCAAATGTCTGGAATGAGCTAGGAGCAGAGGATGGGAGTTCATCCTTTTGATTTTTAGAAGGGGAAGGATTGGACTACAAATTTGAAGTAGAAGGTGTAGGGACATTTGGTGTACTTACATTTCTTGCAATAGTCGAGTCCTTTGGATGGAAAGGTAGAGTGGTTCCCTACTTAGCAATTGAAATTGTTGGTTAAGGTCACTGCTCTGTCTTATCTCTATCAGCTTGCTAAGCTAATTGATTTTTGGACTAGGTGAATATAGCATATGACCCCTCATTTGCATTACCTTCACTTCTGGGTTCATCCTGATAATTTAGAAAACTAATGTTGGAGTCGCCAGCTAATTCTTCTTCTTCTTTAGTGAAGAAATTAGCGTCATTTTTAGAGTTCAATTTAGGCTGGAAGGAGAAATTTGATTTAGCCTCAAGATATCCAACTATTGAATTGGTTGGAGGTGCTTCAATGGCAAGGTTCCCCCATGGGGGAGGAAGGCGATTTAGTTGTCCTTGATTCTTGGCAGCATTGCCTTGATATGCCTGATTCTAAAATGTCCTCCTTGGCATATCTCTGTATGCAGGAGCGGATGACATCCCTTGCACCATTTTCTTTCTGAGAGCTAGCACTTCATTTGCTAGCTTTTGCACCATTGGGTCAGTGGTGATTGTAGGTGAGTATTCAGAGGATGAAGAGCATTTACCTTTATTAGGGTCTCTCCTTATCTTTCTTGCCAAGATAAGGTCATCTTCTACCTCAGTAGCCAAGTCTTGAGTAGCAACAAGGTCTATGTGTCTAGCCCATCTTAGTAAAAAATTCACTTTAGGCAACTGTGAGTTGATGAAGAAACACTTGAGATTCTCAGGTGTCAACTGGGTGATCATGGGAATCCTGTTCCTCAGCTTGTCAAACTTGACAATGAAGTCCCTCATAGGTTCATGGGGCTCCTTCTTCATCTGTGTGAGCTGGGCTAGCAAGGCATGTGCATCTTTTGTAGGCTTAAACTTGGCTTCAAATTTAGCTTTAAGAGTGTCCCAATTAGTCACTAACTAAGCTTGTAGATGGTAAAACCAGTCTGTAGCAGTGCCTTGTAGTGTCTCTATGAATAGCCTGACTACTATGTCTTCATACTCCACACCTATTACACCACAAGCTATGCTGAAAGAAGCAATATGTTTATCAGGGTGAACTTTCCCATCACCAAAAAATTTGTGAAAAATCTTCTTTGAACTGTGCAGAAGCTCATGTAGAGGTGGGGTCAAATTTAGTGGACCAAAAGAGTTACCCTAGGGGCCTTGAGCCATGATTTGATTATGTAGAAGTGGGATCACAAATCTAGGTGGAGTATGGATAGGCAAAGCTCTGCTAATAGTAGAAAAAGAAGCTCTACCTTGTATTGGTGACCTGGTATGGGTAAGAAGAAGACTCTTAGTTGTTGAAGGTGAGGTTGTGGAGGAAACAAATCAAAATTGCTCTGCTGCAACAACTCAAAAATAGGGTCAACAACACCTTGAGATTTCTGGCTTCTTATATAACATGGAGCTGCCAGATTGTAGAATAAAAATGGAAAAGAACTGGCCCTGCTTTAGCTTGAAGCTTGAGGCTTCAAACTGCGTGTTCTTCCCCAGTGGAGTCGCCAAAAAACTATTGGGTGAATATTTTGTCACCAACGTACTGGTGAGAAAAATAGGTCTGATCATCCACAACAAGGGAGATTGGTCATCTCAAGTTGTAGGTTTATCACATCCAAAGGGGGCGAATCTCTCCTCTCATCAAGGGGAGGTTCCCTATTAAATATGAGGAGCTATACACTATATATATAAGAAGAAAATAACACTCAAGGGTAGGATACACCATCCATCTCTCTTCTTTCAGAGATGATGTTCACAAACAAAGGAGAAAATCTTGGTGAAAACACTGAAGGCACTTCTCTTCTTTCAGAAGTGTTCTTGTAGGGGACAACAGGAGTTCTTTCAGGTAGTGGAAAGTAACTGGTAACCAAAGGCATAGTAACTAGCAAAATGAAGTGTAGCACAAAGTCTCCACTTCAGGTACCCAAAGAGTGAGATACGAAGAACAATGAGGGCACAAAGTCATCCCAAGGTTCTTTACACAGAAATAGAAAATAAACAAATAGACTAAAGATAATTACAGACAGCACAAAGTCTTCCACAACTAACTTCAGGACACCTTCCTTATCACTTCCACTAAATCTACCTGTTAAATTAAATAAACAAGAATGCATCTAGAAGACAGACATATGAACAATCTCCTAAAATGGCACAAGCTATAATAGCACAAAGTCTGCAAGTAACTTGCTTTCTCATTTAGATAAAATAATATGAACAACAATCTGAGCTCAAAGTCTCAGTATTCACCTTTCAATTTGAGTAGAGTTTTGCTTCTGTGATAAAAAAGATCTCCCTTTGAATAAGGTAAGAGATTACATTATATAACAACCAAGAGAGGTTTGGCACTTTGTTCCATGGGGCGGCCCATGCTACATTCAATGCCTTGAATGCATTTTTAGTTTTGTCAAGGAGGCCCATGCTAAAATTGGGTGACTGCCTTAACTATGGTGTGTTAATTCATCTAATATGTCTCTTCCTTAGTATGGACTGTCTGGTCCTTTTCCTAGTGTCTGCATAGCTGTCCCTTTGCCTTTACTTCATGGAAGAAAAATAGGCCACGTCCTTGATTTGGCGTGTTTAGAAGTCTACTTGATCCACTGTTTCACCTACTAGAAATAACTCCCCTGTAGATATTTTTGATCTTTTGTATTTTTTTCTCTTCCCTACAACAATTAGGGTTCTTGGGCTCTCTTTTCAGCCAGTTGCTTATTTTACTTTTCAAATTCTGTGCCATATTCAAATATTAACAGATATTTCATCATCTTAAATTTGACGTTCGTAGGGACGTCACTGGTCACTACTTGGTTTAAACCATATTGAACCATGAACCTTGAAGGCTCCTTTTCATCTAAGTCTTTCAAAGCTGCTTTTTGTGTCTTTATCAAGCCTTTGGAACACTCCAAAGGGAATGTGTCCCTTCGGGCTTTTCAAATGGTCCTTTTTAAGTGTCAAGTTCCCCCTGCAAGGGTACCTACCCTTCAGAATCTTTTGAGCGGCCTTCGGGCTTTAATTTCTTTATCTCCTTTAGACAATTTGTCTAAAGGAAATCTTCCTTGGCTTTGGCTGCTTCAAAAGGGGGACGGGGACAGGTGGCACTTTTTGTTGATCTCAATAAGTGACACATGGCAGCTTCTGCCCTAAATAGGTGAGGACACTTGGCAGCATTTGCTTAAACTACAAAAGCTTTAGCTACCTTTTGAGATTCTTGTGGAAGATGACACATGGCAGCTTCCACAGAGTTTTTAGAAATAGTGTAGAAACATTCGAGACTCATTTAGATTCACACAGATGTAGACATTTGGCATGTTTCGATTTTTTTGTGACTTACCTGGGGCTCATCATGGTCCTTACTCAATAGCTGCGGATGTCGACACTTTTTGCACTCTGCTGAGTTACAATGGGACACGTGGCATGTTCTGTTTACTTTTAGAAATCATACGGATGATGACACTTGGAGCGTTTCACTTAATTTTAGCCACTCGCTCGGGGCCCACCACGGTCCTCACTCAATAATGAAAAAGAAAAAAATTGTGGATGTTGACACTTGGCAACTTCTGTTGAGCTTTATAAGGAACACGTGGCTCGTTCTACTACTTCTTGGAAATAAACTATAAAGTGTCCTAGCGGATGACACTTGGTAGCTTTTGCTTGACTTTGAGACTTAGACAAAACCCGCACAAAATGAAAAACTCATGTGTTGAACCTTGGAACTACCGAACCCATTGAACCATCTAGTTTCAAGCCTGCAGAGTCAGTAGTTTTGAATCTCTAGAGTCCGTAGAAATCTAAAAAGGCTTGAATGATAAAAAATTTGAAGGCTCAGAATAATTTTTTGAGAAGGGGAGAGATAATTTTGGTCCTGCAGGACCAAAATAGTTCATATGTTGTCCCAAAAATGAAAAGTTTTTTTAGGGACAACACACTAAAGAGGTATATCAACTTGGGGTGAGAAGGCATGTATTTAAAGGAGTTTTTTGAATGGTTTATTTTTCATTATAATCACTATTGATATAACTATAGACTAAATGTTTCCAAACTTGTCAAATCCATAAGATAAAATAATTACTTTGTACCATTATAAATAAATTTGGGAAAAAGAAAGAATACCATGTCATAGAATTTAATCTTACTTGTGATCATGACTAGAAAACCTATGGAGAAGCATAAATCAATGATCATGACTAGAAAACCTACATAGAAACTTAAATCAAGTGAAAGGTAAAAATGTTGATGGATCAACAAAGGTTTAGCTTGCATCCCTTTAGATGTGAATCTCCCAAGTAGACAACATGTAAGGGAGAGTGAGAAAAATAACATGCTTATTTTATAATTTGGGGTTGGTGGAAATGAATGTCATTACATTGTATAGTGCCTAGCTTATAATAACATCTAAATCAAATACTTGACAATTGAAAGTTGACACTCATAACCACTTTATTTAAAAAGGTTAGGACTCTATTTTTGTCTTGTTTAAAAGGTGAATTTGAATGAAAGCTTTGATCAATAAAATGAAGTTGGTGTTAATCTTGTGAAAGGAAGAATATGTAGAACTAAAGATGGTCAATGATCAGTCAGAGAATATGGGCATCGATGAGGCCCACTAAACCTATGGGGTCCCAACAAAAAGATGAGACTTTATGGGGACCACATCACACCAATCCAAAGGTTTTGGACTCATATAATGATGGGGGAAAATAGGGTTCAGCCTCACCAAAATCAAATTTCTTTAGACTCAAAAATATGAGGTCTTTAGCTTAAAATCCATGACCTAGTGGTGAGTCGATCTTCTACTAAAATGGGAAATTATCTCATAGGCAAATGCTTGGGAAACATACCAAATATAGATGTTAAAAAATGGACAAAATGAAAATGGAGGATAAAAGGTCACATGGAAATATTAATAATGGTTAAAGTCTTCTTCTTGATTTCTTTCTCAAATCAAGAAGATTGTGCTTGAACTTTAGTAAGGGTCCTTGGTTTTTGGGGAAAATAGGGCTTCTCATAAGGAAATGGTCACCATGTTTCTACTTGGATAAGGGAAATATAAAATTTATGCCAATTTGGGTTAGACTAACAAGAATTATGCTTGAATATTGGGAGGATAAGATCATGATTGGGATAGCAAAAACATTTGGAAAGCTTATTGCCTTTGATGTAGTAACAAAATGGCAATCATAATTGATCTACACCATATTATGCATCAATGATTATGTGGAAAAGTCTCTTCCAATCTCCATTAAGCTTTCTTCAAATTTTGGGAACTGGATCCAACTCATAGAATATGAAAATGACTCATTGATATACCAAAAATTCTATATGATGAACCATCTGGGTATATTTTATCCTATGAGGAAGAAGGAACAAATTATATGACAAGAAAAGAGGATAAACATCAAGTTAATAAAGAAAAAGATACTAAGGAAGACAATCAAAAGAAGAACAACAGATGGAAAGTAATAGCAAAATAAACCACAAGTTTTAAAACAATTTAAGGGAAGAAGTCTTAGTGAGTGGCCAATAATGGATACACCAAAAGGGGATATATGATAAGGTTTAGGAAGAATAAATATAAGTAAATGAAAACACTGTATTATCAACACTAATATCCTTCAAGCAGAATGAAGATGCCTCAAAAGAACCAGAAGAAGGAAAAATTCCATCCAAAAGTACGTGACATCCTAATTCCTCGTTAAGTGAACTATTTGATATTGGTCATATTTTTTATTAAGTTTGATATTTATGCTATTTCAGGATAATAAAATGTTGCTTAATTAGATGATAATACATGATTGCTTATAATGAACTAGTTTATGTATACATTTACATTTTAAGCATATTAATGAATTGTTTCAGTTATAAATTATTTCTTTATGATTATCATGTGATATGATCTAATTATCTGTATGTTGTGAGGTGGATGCAAGATAATTATTCCTTCTAACGTACCAGAGGGAGAGCATCATCGAAGAGGATGATGTAGATGGAAACATCGATGGTCGATAAAGAGCTAGAGAAACCCTGTACACACCGTAATAATTAGTCATGGTAGAAAATGTATTTAAAAATGATTGTTTTGGTGTTTGTTTAAATTATTATTTTTTATGATTGCTTGAGTAGGTAAATTATAAGATTAAATTCCCTTGTGTGTTTAGCCCAATGTGTCATTAATACACGTAAAGGTAAATTACATAAAGGTAAAATTTAATACGGATTACTATTTATGATTTTACCATTAAAATTGATAAATTATAATTAAATGTTAAATTGATTTAATATGAAATTAGAATTTCATATTGAAATATAAAAGGGAATTGTTAAAAAAAAAAAAGAGAAAAACCTTGAAATTAAAAAAGAGAGAAATAAATTAAAATATAGAAAAAACAAGAAAATAGTTAAAGGTCTTAAAATTAGCAAAAATAAAAAGATTAAACAAAAATAAAAAAAAGAAAATAATTTAGCATCTATTTTCTATTTAAGAGAAATAATAAAAGAGAATTGGCATGGCTTATGCATTCGAGAATAATGAAGGACGCATCGTGGAAGAAAAGAAGCACAAAAGATCAACAAATAAATTTTATCGATAGGTGGTGTCTTTAAATTCAATGTTTTATTGATCTTAATTTTGTGTGGGATAATATTATTAATTTGTGGATAAAAATATTAAATCCAAACACTGAACGTCATTATTAAACATGATTTGAATGATAGAAGTGAACTAAGGTTCTACCATTTAGACAACCCGCACTGCCTTATAGGAGAAAAGGAGTATTATCTTGGAACAAAATTTATAAAATTGTAGATCTGATATAATCAAATTATAACTAGATAGTTGTTGCCTCATGAGGAATACAACTAATTAGGTATGTAAAGCATATTTATTCTCAGCAAGGTTTTTGCAAAAGAATAGACGTCATACAACACTAGAGATATTAGTAGGCTCAAATAAAAATGAAACTTCATAAATATATAAGTATTGATTGGCTGGAGCATTCTCTAAGTGTTATATATGTATTTGAATATAATAAATTATTTATGAAAATAAGTGTTGTATTTTATACATGATATATATATGGCTTATATATATATATATATCCATGAAATATGTTCTATACAAAGTTTAGAAATCTAAAATTTATATAAAATAAAAGGGTGACTTGGTCTATTTTTATAGAATAATACCTTAGGGAATTGATCTATTTGACTATTACGACCTAGCCATAGTATTTGGAAAACCCTTCTAAATTTATATACTTGTTACTTTTTTAATGTTGCTAAAATATAACCAGATAGGGTGATTAAGACATCCGTAGATAAAATAAATGACGTGGATTCAAAGAGTCAAACACACAGAATATAAAAACACAATAATATATTATGTCATTCAGCTACTTAACTTGCTAAAATAGAGGCTAATAAATAGCCATATAATAGGAGAAACAACCTCCTATAAAGGAGGATCAAATCACTCGAATTAGATAACAACCATACTGGAATATATTTGCCATATCATAACCATACCACGTGAATACTATCCTCAACATTCACCCCCTAGTGTGAACATGGGGAGAATGTATCCCTATACTGTAACTGACCCATACTCATGATCCTTCATGAAATTTTTCAATGTGGTAAACCTACAACCACAATAGATGGTTTTCAATGTGGTGAACCATCAACCACGACTACAAATGGTTTTTAATGTGGTTAACCACTAACCACAACTAAAACTAGTTTTCAATGTGGTTAACCACCAACCACAAAATCATGAGGTTACAATATTTGTTTTATCCTCATCACAAACATGCTAGAAGAGTAAATACAAGGATAGAAGTTCACACTTTTTGAACAAACATGTATCATCTATTCTTATTTTGGAAATACATACAACTGAAATCAAATGCACAACATAGAAATTATCACACCACACAAATATGCCACTAAAGCAGAAGTGGCCTCTTCACTAGTGGCTTGTGAGAGGCTTAAACCTCCATCTTCTTATTCCTTCACCCTCCAATGACGCTGCTTAGTACACAAAATCTTGATAATTGTAACCACTGTCTTCAGCTAATAATTGATTCTCTCCCTCAGATTATTCTTTGATGATTACAATAGATTCATTAAGCTTTTCTTTGAGCAAATCATTATCTCAAATTTTACAATCTAAGACTGTATGTCCTTTTTTATTACAATAGAAACATTCAAGTTCACATTTTTTTAGAAAATTTCTATAATTCTTTTTCTTTTTTAGGTACAATGTTGTTTCTTCTTCCACATCTTCTCTACTTATTTTATCTTCTACTAAGAGTGCATAAATCATATCTTTTAGGTTCTATGAAGGCATTTATCCAAGAGTAAATACACCATTGTTTTATGTGGTAGAAAAAAAATTCAACGAAATTGCCTTAGCATCTTCATCATCAACTAGGGACTTGATTTTTGCTAACTGCTTCATGAGAGATCTAAGTTCATTTATGTGACTTGACATTGTGATTTATTCATTCATTTTCAATTTGAATAAATATAATTTTAAAGAAAACTTAGAATTAACAGCTTTGGCATCAAACAACTTATTCAAATTTTAGTAGATGATTTTTCTAAATCCACATAATGCAGTTCTAAATCAGAAAGTGCAAGGCCAATGATGGCTTTGGAATTATCATCTCTGCTACTCCATTCTAACAATTTATTTGCATCTATGGGCTGTGTTTCTTTCCCACTGACTATTCTCTATAAATTTTTATTCATTGACTGCATTTGAATTTTTACCTTCCATGTGTAAAAATTAAGACCATTAAATTTATCTAATGGGATCTCCATGACTAGGACATCGGTTACCCCAAAAATGTGTCCGTACAAAAAATTTTAAAAAAATTACCTAGTAATCACCTAAACATGACCTTAACATTCACCTAAATAGGACTCAATGATAAGACTCATAAACAACTTGGACAAAAATGTTGGAAAAGCTCTATAGACTTCTATTAACGCAAAAGACTTAAAGATACTTTTGGGTTTTTATAACTATTAAACAAAGACATTTAAATATGACTTTGACTCATATCAATATGAGATGGACCAAACTACTCTAATAAAAAAGTAATACAAAATTACTTTTTCTTAAGTACTTAGACTATATGGAATATTAATCATAAGATTGACTATATAAAAACTTTTCTAAAGAAAAACTATGAAATTACACAGACCAAATTTTATAAAACTTTGACATTCACTATTGACATTGACTTTATAAGACTTTAACATAAACAAAGAGGAATAACTATTGACATCGAATTTATAAAACTTTAACATAAAGAAATTATTTATATCTTATTGACAGGACTCAACTGACCTTGATGACATACAAAGAATAACATCTTTCATGAATCAGTTATCTAGGTCTTGACATCACAATAGTCTGATGATCCATAATTTGATGTAGAAGTGAGGACTACAATTTGTGATTGGGCATCATCTTATGAATTGAGGTGAGTCACTGTGGAGGGATCCATGATTGTTGAGGATGTGTGGCGAAGGCTATCTGGATTGAATGTGAATCAAACATGCTTAATTTGACTCAGGTCGAGTCCCAAATATTGTAAATATCTCTAAAGGAATGTAATATAGATATGACATGAGTCTGGAAAGATGTATGAGAGTATCAGTGAATGCCAAATGAATCACTATAGATGAAAGACATATATGGAAGAAATTGATAGCACCATTTAGGATTTTTTGCAGATTATGATAGTGTCATGTCAAATTTGGCAAATACAAAAAAACAAAAATTTGGTGTATTTGCTTAATACTTTATTGAACCCTTTGAACTCTTAGATATCTATGTGACCTCTTAATCTTTCACTTCATGTATCCACTTTCCTTGAGATTGTGATTGCATAGCCTGCATGGTGTCAATACTTTCTACGAGACAACATTTTAGTAAGACTGCATGTGGAGATGGAAACTACAGTACAAAGACTCTCATTATGAATGCACCAAGGCTCTGATACCATTGATGTGGATTCAAAGAGGTGAACCCATAGAATATCAAAACACAATAATATATTATGTTATTCAACTACTTAACCTGCTACAATAGAGGCTAATAAATAGCCATACAATAGGAGAAACAACCTCCTATAAAGGAGGAAATCACCTGGACTAGATAACAACTATACATGAATATATTTCCTATATCATAACGATACCACATGAATACTATCCTCAATAATAAAAATAAAACTTTTATTGAAATATCTATTTCATTTATATATATGCTCTCTATATATATAACATCTATATGAATTCTAAAAATTATATATATATATATATATATATATATATATATATATATATATATATATATAAGATGGCTTAGATTTTAGATTGGCATCACTTTTCTCAGCGAATCCACACTTCAAATTTATTTTGTAATTGGCTTAGTGCAGCACCCTTTCTATCTCCTTAAAATCTGACTTATAATTGGATATTTAAATACTTAGGCGTCGAGTTAGTTGAGATCCATCAAAATTTATTTTTATAGTGATACACTTAACTCTCATAGGCATTAATTTATCTGATCTGGTTAATAAATGAATGTGTTGATTTATCTACTCTAATTAATAAATGATTGGAAATACAATTTATTTCTTGACGTCGAACTACAAGTTAACGATTAACTATATTTTATTGATCAATCAATTTGATTGATATAACAATTTGACTGATTAACTATAAAAGATATATGTTACATGATCCATGATGGTTACATGATAGTTTCATGTTATAAGAATCCTTAAATGATGTAACATGAATTTAATTATTATACATGTGGTATAACAGTGCATTTACTATTAAGTAATGTAACAGATAGTTATATTAACATATCGTTATTTACGCCATGAGTTGAGTATATAAAAATAGATTATAATATTATTATAATCTTAAACAATCATAAATTATTTAACTATGTGGTATAGACTTTGAAATGTAGTTTAGTAAAAATTAGGATGATATAGCTCCTATATGGGCATCGGTGAAATACTATTAGAGGAGGTTTTTAATTGTTCACCCTTGTAGTGGAACTCAGGAGGCTACATAAAATTGATTTATGTAATGAATTAATCAGTATTTTATTATAAACCTTCTAGTTTTATATTACATTTCTCTTAACACTATAATAATATTAGAGTTATATTGTTGGTAGGCATAAAAATTGAATTGGTAACTCTAGTAAGAGAGAAGTAATACATAAATAAATTCTTGGTTATTACTGTATAGAAAACCATAACAATGTGTAAATGGGTATACCATAACTATCTCTTTTTGTGAGATAAAACTAGTGAAACTTTAGATTCCTTAAAATATGAAAACTCATCACATGGAATGGGTCATTAATTAAATTATGACTATTTATATAAGTAGATCCATGGGGTAGATTTATTTAGTTGATATTTTAAAGAGAAATATTAACTGAAAAGTGAAATAATTGAATAGAATAGTTTAGCAAATGATTGTTTAAAAACCCCTAAATGTAAACCATTTGATAAGCTAAACATTTTGTGTTTTCAGAAAAAACAAAGTTCTAGGGATATTGTATGCAAAGTGTGTTTTCATGTATTTTTAACTACTTTATGAGTTGATTTATACTTAGTAGTTGTGGTTAAACACTAGAATATGGTAATATGGGTTTCCATAGGGTGTAGTTAATTAGAAATAAATAATATTACTTGAATGTTATAGTTAATTGTATGTTTATCTATGTGGTATATTTGTAATCATTATTTCTAGTATGGGATAGAATATAACAAAAGATTCATGCATATGTTTAACGTATTTAAATATATGTTGTTATTAATCCTATGTTTACCATGTCATGTGATGCATTTGCTAGTAGGATGTAGGTTGATGAATCTTGTGGTTGAATTTGTATTTGAGCAATCTGCATTGCTAATGTGGATTAAGGAGTGAGACGGACTTCAATGGCTTACTGGCATTGTAATGTTAGATGAAGGCGGTCTGATCAAGTGGTGTACATAAAATTGATAGTTCTATAGATTAATTTTATATTACTATTCTTAAAACTTTGGGAAAAGTATGTTTAGTAAGACATTATCATTTCATGAGTATGATTTTACTTGTATGTGTGATATCTTGCAATAGATCGAGTTTTATATGATACACTGCATGTTTAGGTATAAATCATACAACACATGGGTACTTGCTAGTCTCTTTATATTCTTGTGCCATCACTATCTACCCATCCATGAAGGGAGGGCCATTTCGTGATAGGATTAGTGCAGAGGATCATTGGTCTGTGGTTGGTTTGAAAAAATGCTCAGATGATATTCTCCCTCCCTATAATAGTACTACATATTGAGATGACATTTGAGATTTCCACAGATACTTGAAGTTTGAAAACTATGCTCCGGAGTAGCCAAGTATCTTATTTATACATTAAATTATTTTGTACTTATTATTGTAAAATTGTCATGAAAAGTTGTAATTATACATTGGTGCACATTGAGAATGGTTTTTGTGTATTTAGATGAGTTGAGTTTAAAATGTTATAACTACTTTAAATATTGAGATGTCATACTCTCATGGTAATAGAGATCTATAATTAATGTTGTAATATGAATTATTTATCATGATTTCACATGAACATTTTTATGATATCTTTTAGACTCTTGGGATGTAGTCTAATTTTGTATATATGTTTATTTTTAAAAGAAATTACATATTTCTGGTTAGATTCTAGTGGATATGTTACATGTGGTATCATAATTACAGTTTAAACTTTAGGACCTAATAAGACCACTGACATTTTTATATCTTTATATTGATAGAAAGGATGGTGAAAGAGAGCTTCTGGGGAGGGTCCTTCAAATGATAATGACAAGAACCCCTCATTTGATTCTAGTTGATTTATCATTGAGTAGTCAACAAAGATGGATCAACTTCTTGCAATCATGAATGAGACTAGAGATCAGATTTTAGCTTTGGAGCAGGTGGTTCATGGCCACAAAGGAGAGGATCAATATGATGAAACTATAGATCATCCAATTGAGCAAGAAAATCTATAGGATGCTAGAGCTCAGGTTACTGAGGAAGATGCTCGAGATATGAAGAAGATGAATCCACCTAAGTTTGATGGCACTATTCTTGGTGATGGCGCTGAGGTATGGTTGGCAAAGATGGAGAAGTATTTCAAAATTTAAAACTACTTTGAGGTCACCAAGGTGGTTTGGGGAGCATTCCAGTTTGTTGGAAAGGTAGCTATGTGGTGGGCCAATAAAAGGTTTGAAATAAATATAAATTTGACCACCACCACTTGGGATCAGTTTGTGGTTTTATTTAGATCATGGTGGCTCTCATAGCTATATTTTGATCAGAAGCTTACAAATTTTCAAAATCTAAAGCAAGATGATATATTAGTGAATGAATATTGGGAGCAATTCACTAAACTGCTAAAGTATGTACCTCAGTATTAGGGAGATGAATAGTTTCAAATCTGCAAGTTTATTATGGGTTTGAGGCCCTAGATTGGTGGAGAGGTAAATTTTCATGGAATTTCCACCATGGATCAGGTCTTTGAGAAGGTGGTCAAGCAGGAGTAGAAGCTAAAGTCCCTTTCATAGGCTAAGGATAGATTCAAGAAGAGGTTTGATAATTTTAAGTCCAAATTTAAGAAGAATAATTGGAAATAGAGGAGTGGAGACTCTAAGAAATACTTTAAGAATCAGAATGCTAAGTTCAATAAAGGATCAGGCAATAAGAAATAGGGCAATGAATCCAAGGATGGTTTTAAGGAAAACCAACATAATTTTAGGAAATGACCACCAAGAGGGTGTTTCAGTTTTAGAGAGGATAATTATACTTATGATTATCCTTAGGATAAGTCACAGGGCAAAGGCCCTAATCCTCATTAGGTTGGTTTTGTAGCAGTAGATTCATGTAATAGTTGATAATCAATAGGCCTAATATCAGGTACTACCTATTGAGCTATCAAGTACTTTGTTTGACCATTTAGTTTCCATTTTGATAGATACAAGAGCCATTGAATGTTTTATAGCTCCTACGATGTGTAGTAAATTTACTAGAAGAGCTAGTGTAATGGAAAACACATGGTCAGTACAGTACAAGAATGACACAAAGGTCATGGTAGATAGGTGTTTAATTGAAGCAGAGATTAGGTTTCCCAAATTCACAACAATTATGGATTTATATGTAGCCTCTAAGATCATATGATGTGTTCTTCGAAGTCAACTAGCTCACAAAACATAAATCCAAAGTTGACTGCTACTTGAAGAAGGTGGAGTGTCTTGATGATTTCAAGAATTAGACACAAATTCAAGGAAAAAAGAGAGTTAAAGCTTAGTTGGATTTTAGCCATGCAACTTAATAAAGCTCAAGGAAAAGTGTGTAAAGCATTTATGAAAAATATAAATGAAATGGAGGTATCTAGGGAACCATCTCTTGAAGATTATCCATTTATTAGAGATTATCATGATGTGTTTCCAGAAGAGTTATCGAGTTTGCCTCCTAGATTGAGTTCAATTTTTCTATCGACATCATACCTGGTTCAAAACCACAACCTAAGGCACTGTAGAGGATGATAACCATAGAGTTAGTTGAACTGAAGTCTCAACTTCAAGAGTTGTTGGATAAATGATTGATTAGGCCAAGTGTATCACCATGAGGTGTATTATTTGTCTTTGTCAAGAAGAAGGATGGTACCCTTCGACTATGTATTGATTATAGAATGTTGAACAAGGTAACCATAAAAAATAGGTATCCACTACCTTGTATAGATGATATTTTTGATCAAATGTGAGGAGCCACATTATTTTCTAAGATCAATCTTTGCATAGGATACCATCAGTTGAGGATTTGGGATGAGGACATTTTGAAAATAGAGTTTAGAACTCGATACGGGCACTATGAGTTTACAATGTTATCGTTTGGACTGACTAATGCTATAACAACATTCATGAATCTCATGAACACTGTGTTCATAGGTTATCTTGACCACTTTGTGTTAATTTTTTTCTAGATGACATTCTTATCTATTCAAAAAATGAAGAGGAACACCTTCAACATTTGGAATTAGTTTTGCAATGGTTGTGAAAGCACACGTTTTATGATAAGATATTCAAGCGTGCATTTTTCTAAAAAAAGGTGCAATATTTGGAACACATTATCTTTATAGATGGTATTTCTATAGATCCATGAGAGATTAGAGCCATTATGGAATCACTAGCACTAAAGATGTGCATGAGGTTAGAAGTTTCATGGGGTTGGCAGGTTATTATAGGAAGTTCATGCTAGACTTTTTCAAGATAGTTAACCCAATTACTTCCTTGTAGTGGAAGAATAAAAAGTTTTTTTGGTCAGAGAAGTGTGAGCTAGCTTTCCAGGAGTTGAAGAGAAGGCTTACATTTGCACCAGTGTTGAGAGTTCCAGACCCCAATGGTCAATTTTCAGTAGTTACAAATGCATCAAGAGATGGACTAGGTGGAGTCCTTATGCAAGATAAAGCAGTAGTGACTTATGAGTCATGAAAGCTTAAGCCATATGAGGTGAATTATGCCCCTCACTATTTGAAGCTTGCAATGATTATTCATGCTTTGCAAGTATGAAAGCATTACTTGTTTAGAAAACCTTTTGACCTCAAGATAGATAACTTGGGACTCAAGTATATTTTCAGCCAACCTAATTTAAAGGCTTGTCAGAGATGTTGGCTTGAGTTTTTGTTTGAATATGATTTTGATATTAGATATATCAAATGCAAAGAGAATAGAGTCGCTAATGCCCTTAGTCACAAAAGGTATATAACAGTTATAGCTACTATTAGGAGTACCTTTAGGGATCAACTGATTGAGTTCTCTCCAGGGGATGAATTTTATAATCAAGTTAGAAATACATTATCAAAGAATGTTTAGAATCCTTAGTATAAAGGATTGAATTTGGAGAGTCATGGCCTTTTGCATTACAATGGATAGATGTATGTGTCAGATCAAGAGAATCTGTGGATCATAGTGCTTAAATAATTGCATGATACCCCTTATTCAGGACATCTAGGTGTAACCAAGTTCATGGTAGAGCTTAGACTATTGTATTTTTGGAAAAGAATTAAGAAAGATGTAGCAGATTATGTGTCATATTGTCTGGAGTGTCAGTGAGTGAAAGCTGAGCATGTGCATCTGACTGGATTGTTATATCCACATGATATTCTAGAATGGAAATGGTAAGTGATCAGTATGGATTTTGTCTGAGGATTGTTGTTATCACGAAATAGACAAGATATGATCTTGGTAGTTGTTGGCAAACTAACCAAGACAACTCACTTCATACCAAGAAAATTGACAAATGATGCACTACCTTTGTGAAGAGATTATTCAAGGAAGTATATAGGTTATATGGTTTTTCAAAGAAGATAATTTCAGATCATGATCTGAAGATAAATTTGAGGTTTTAGATGACTCAATTTATCTTTGGGTATGTAACTTAATTTTAGTATAGCTTATCACCTAGAGACTAATGGTCAGACTGAGAGAGTCAATTAGGTGCTTGAGGATATTCATCAAATGTATTGCATAGATCAATAGTATAAATGGGAATATTAACTTCCATTGTTTAAGTTTGCATATAACAACTCATACCAGTCAGCATTGAAGATGACACCATTTGAGGCACTTTACAACAAAAAGTGTAGGACATCCATTAGTTGGAACATGTTAGAGGATAGGAAAGTTTTCAGATTTGAGATGCTCTTAGAGATGGAAGAACAAGTTAGATTGATTAGGTAGAGATTGACCAAGGCCAATGATAGACATAAGAGTTATGTAGATCTTAACAGGTTAGAAAGGTACTTTGTAGTTAGTGATAAAATGTATTTATGGGTAAAACTACAAAAGAGCTCGATTAAATTCAAGAAATCTATAAAATTATCACCACGATATGTGGGACCTTTCGAGGTGTTAGAATTGGTCGATCCTATTGCGTATAGGTTTATGTTGCCACCAACCTTAGCTTTTTACATAATGTCTTTCATGTATTATATCTTAAAAAGTATATAGCTAATCATACGCATGTGTTGGATTTGGATGTTTTATAGGTTTTGTATCTTGGGGTGGTCACAGTAAAACCAATCAAGGTAATTAACACACATAAATTTAGCTTGCATAACATAGAGATGTCATAGTGCAAGGTCCAATGGGTCCAATACTCTGAGAATAACGCTACATGGGAGGACTATGATGAGCTCTTCGAGAGATTTTCACATTTATTTGATTTATTAGATACTATTATGTTATGTTATTTTTAGTTGAATAATATCTTTATTTCAGATCATATGTTTAAATAAGAGTCATCCGAGATGATGACTAGCTTTAGGAGGAAAGATATTACATTATGTTTCCTCGTTAAGTTAACTATTTGACTATTTATAGATGGTTATAGTAGATACACATGATATTGGATATATTTCTGATTAAGTTTGATATTTATGTTATTTCAAGATAATAGAATGTTGCTTAATTAGATGATAATACATGATTGTTTCTAATGAACTAGTCTATGTATGCGTTTATATTTCAAGCATATTGATGAATTATTTTAGTTATATATTGTTGCTTTATGATTATCATGTGATATGATCTAATTATCTATGTGTTGTGAGATGGACGCAAGAGAATTCTTCCCTCGAGCATACCAAAGGGAGAGCATCATCAGAGAGGATGATGTAGATGGAGACATCATTGATCGATAAAGAGCTAGCAAAACCTTGCACACATCATAATACTTAGTCATGGTAGAAAATGTATTTAAAAATGATTATTTTAGTGTCTGTTTAAATTATTATTTTCTATGATTTCTTGAGTAGATAATTATAAGAATAAATTTTCTTGTGTGTTTAACCCAATGTGTCATTAATATATGTAGAGGTAAATTCAATAAAGATAAAATTTAATATGAGTTAGTATTTATGATTTTACAATTAGAATTGATAAAGTATAATTAAATGTTAAATTAATTTAATATGAAATTAGAGTTTCATATTAAAATATAAAAGAGATTTTTTTTAAAAAGAGAAAAATATTGAAATTAGAAGAAAGACAAAAATAAATTAAAATCTAGAAAAAAAATAAATTAAAGGTCTTAAAATTAGCAAAAACAAAAAGAAAAAGAAATTCAAAAATTTGGAAAAGCATTTAGCATCTATTTAAGAGAAAGAATGAAAGAGAATTGGCATAGCTTATGCATTGGAAAATAAAGAAGGGAGGACACAACATGGAAGAAAAGAAGCACAAAATTTCAATAGATGAATTTTAATGGTAGGTAGTGTCTTTAAATTCAATGTTTTATTGATCTTAATTTTGTGTGGGATAATATTATTAATTCATGAATAATAATATTAAATCTAAATAATATAAGTCATTATTAAACATGATTTGAATGATAGAAGTGAACTGAGGTTCTATCGTTTAAATAACTCACGTCACTTTATTGGAGAAAAGGAGTATTATCTTAAAATGAAATTTATAAAATTGTAGATCTGATATAATCAGATTATAACCAGATAGACGTCGCCTCATAGGAGATACAACTAATTAGGTATATACAGCCTATTTATTCTCAACAAGGTTTTTGCAAAAGAATATGTCATATGATGCTAGAGATATTAGTAGACTCAAATAAAAATGAAACTTCATAAATATATAACTATTGATTGGCTGGAGCATTCACCAAGTGCTATATATGTATTTGAATATAATAAATGATTTATGAAAATAAGTGTTATATCTTCTACATGATACATATGGCATGTATATATATATATATTCATAAAATATGTTTTGTATAAAGTTTAAAAAATTGTAATTTATATAAAATAAAAGGGTGACTCCATCCATTTTTATGGATTAATACTTTAGGGTGTCATTTTTATAAATTTATATACTTATTACTTTTCCAATAAACTGTTGCTAAAATATAACTAGATAGGGTGATTGAGACATCCCTAGATAAAATAAAAATGAAACTTTTAGTAAAATATCTATTTCATTATATATACGGTCTGTATATATATAACCTCTGCTCTGTTATGAGTTCTATAAATTAAATAATATATGAAAAAAAGATAATAAATATAAGATGGCTTAGTTTTCTGATTGGCATCGCTTTTCCCAGCCAATCCACACTTCAAAATTTGTTTTGTGATTTTGCTTAGTGTAGCACTGTTTCTATCTCCTTAAAATCTAAGTTGTAATTGGATATTTAAATACTTAGGTGTCAAGTTAGTTGAAATCTATCATAATTCCTTTTTACAGTGATACACTTAACTCTCATAGGCATTGATTTATCTGATCTAGTTAATAAATGAATGAGTCGATTTATCTGCTCTGATTAATAAATGAATGTAAATACAATTTATTTCTTGACGTCGAAGAACAAATTAATGATTAACTATATTTTATTGATCAATCAATTTCACTGATATAACAATTTGATTGATTAACTATAAAAGAGATATGTTACATGATCCATGATGGTTACATGATAGTTACATGTTATAAGAATCCTCAAATGATGTAACATGAATTTAATTATCATACATGTGGTATAATAATGCATTTGCTATCAAGTAATGTAACTGATAGTTATATTAATAGATATTTATGCCATGAGTTGAGTATATAAAAATAGATTATAATATTATTATAATCTTAAAATGATCATAAATTATTTAACTATGTGGTATAGATTTTGAAATGTCGCTGAGTAAAAATTAGGATGATATATTTCTTATATGGGCATCGATGAAATATTATTAGAGGAGGTTTTTAATTGTTTACCTTTGTAGCGAAACTGAGGGGGGTTCATAAACTTGATTTATGTAATGAATTAAATCAGGGTTTTATTATAAACCTTCTAATTTTATATTACATTTCTCTTAAAACTACAATAATATTAGAGTTATACTATTGGTAGGCATAAAACTTGAATTGGTAACTCTAGTAAGAGAGAGGTAATACAAAATCAAATTCTTAGTTATTATTGTATAGAAAACTATACCAATGTGTAAATGGAGTTAAACGGGTAGACCATAACTATCTCTTTTTGTGGAATAAAACTAGTGAAACTTTAGATTCTTTAAAATATGGAAACCCATCACATGGAATGGGTCATTAAATTAAATTATGACTATTTACATAAGTAGATACATGGGGTAGATTTCTTTAGTTGATATTTTAAAGAGAAATATTAACCAAAAAGTGAAATAACTAAATAGAATAGTGTAGCAAACGATTGGTTAAAAACTCCTAAATGTAAACTATTTGATAAGCTGAATATTTTGTGTTTTTAGGAAAAACAAAGTTCTAGGGATATTATATGCAAAGTGTGTTTCCACGTATTTTTAACTACTTTATGAGTTGATTCTATACTTAGTAGTTGTGGTTGAACACTGGACTGTGGTAATATGAGTTGTCATAGGGTTTAGTTAACTAGAAACCAATAATATTGTTTGAATGTTACAATTAATTGTATGTTTATCTGGGTGGTATATTTGTAATCATTATTTCTAGTATATGATACAATATAATGAAATATTCATGCATATGTTTGACGGATTTAAATGTATGTTGTTATTATTCCTATGCTTAGCATGTCATATGATGCATTTGCTAGTAGGATATAAGTTGATGAATCTTGTGGTTGAATTTGTATTTGACTAATTTGCATTGCTAATGCAGAGTAAGGAGTGAGATGGACTTCACTGGCTTACTGGCATTGCAATATTAAATGAAAGTAGTCCGATCAAGTGGTGTGCATGAAATTGATAGATCTATAGATCGATTTTATATTACTATTCTTAAAACTTTGGCTAAAGTATATTTAGTGAGACATTATCATTTCATGAGTATGATTTTACATGTATGTACAATATCTTGCAATAGATCAAATTTTCTATGGCACACTACATGTTTAGTTATAAATCATATAACACACGGGTACTTGCTAGTCTCTTTGTATTCCTACACTATCATTATCTACTCATCTGTGAAGGGAGGGCCATTCTCTAATGGGCTTAGTGTTGGGAATCATTGGTCCATGGTTGGGGTGGAAACGTGCTCGGATGATGCTCTTCCTCCCCACAACAGTACTACATATCAAGATGACAATTGAGATTGTCACAGATACTTGAAGTTTGAGAACTATACTCAAGGGTATCCAAGCATCTTATTTGTACATTGTATTATTTTGTACTTATTATTGTAAAATTATCATGAAGAGTTTTAATTATACATTGATGCACATTGAGAGTGGTTTTTGTGTATTTAGATGAGTTGATTTTAAAATGTTATAACTACTTTATATATTGAGATGTCATACTCTCATGGTAATAGAGATCTATAATTTATGTTGTAATATGTATTGTTTATCATGATTACACATAAATATTTTTATGATCTTTGTTAGACTCTTGAGATGTGGTCTAATTTTGTATATATGTTTATTTTATTAAAAAAATTACGTATTTTTGGTTAGATCACAGTGGGGATGTTACAAAGTAAGTTTTATTATTCTCATAACCAATCTATTGCTTTGAAAAAGGAAAATAAGAAGGATAGCAAAGAGAAATATAAAGTTGAAAGTTATGATCAAATAGGTTTTAGGTTTGAATAAATGACAAATTTAGAATATTTTGTACCCTATTCTATGGAACATCCTACTAACTTACCATCAACTCCCATATTGGATGGCTTAAAAACTAGTTTAGACAAACCAAGTACAAAACTCACAAGAAATGACAAGAAAACAACTAATATTCGATCATAAAATTTTAAAAAAAAAAAGATTAAGCCATCAAGAAGTCAAGAGCAAAGAGACTGAAATAAATATTACAAATGGTAATCAGAGTTTTCTTGATTTAAGTGGGTTCAAAGGACTCGAAATCTAAAAAATTAATGTTATATACCAGAACACATAAGGGGACTTAATAGTCCCAACAAACAAAGCATTTTCAAAGATTTTAGAAAGACCGTTAGACCTTATTTTTTTGTGATCTAAGAAACTAAAATGACACAATACTATAATGGAAATTATAAGAAAAGTTTGGCATAAAAGTTCTCCTATTAGTCTAAGTTCAAATAGGGCTTTAGGAGGTTTAGCAATATGTTGGGATATGCAATTGGCTTAAGGGATTTATTACTCAGAATTAATCATTACATGGCTATTCTATTTAACAATAAACTAGACAATTTAATATGGATCTTATATAATATTTATGCCCATAATTCAATTATTGTAGAAGGGAGATCTAAGAAAAATTGAATGGTTTTAGGAATTTGTGCAAGGAAATTAAATGGATAGTGGTGGAGGAATTTAATAATCTTTCACCTATGAAGGAAAAAGGAGGAAGTTAGGATTACATGGACAATATGGAGGATTTAGTTAGTCTCATTTTTTATTGTGAACTTTTGGATGTAGATTTAAGAGGATGGGGTTACCCCTAAACTAATAGAAAAATAGGAGACCACCTCATCCAGGTCAAACTTGACAGAGTCCTAGTTTTTGCTAACTAGATTTTTTTAGTATAATAGTAATCTCTCTGCTTTCCTAAAAAATAGCTTGGACTATAATCCCTTGTTGTTGAATCTTTCACCAAATAAAAAATACTCCAAAAGTCCTTTTAGATTTGAAAATATGTGGTTGTAATGCCTAGGTTTGAAGGCTAAGATGAAAAAATGGTGGAACATTGACACTCAAGGGAGGGATATGTTTAAGATAGTTAAAAAACTAAAAAATATTTAATTCAACCTGAAAAAGTAGAATATGGAAATTTTTGGAAACATTTTTGAGGAAAATAAAATAACCGCTAAGGAAAATTTTAATATAGAAAAGTAGATCTAGAGATATGGGATGAATCAAGCCCTTTACCAAAAATAAAAACTCTCAATTGTCAGTTTCACTCCATAACAACAAAATAAGTGACTTTTTTGAGGTAGAAGTCTAGAGCCCTGCTAAAAAATGAGGACATAAATACTAGTTTTTTTCCATATATCCACTCTTATACACAAGAATAACAATAAGATTAGTCAAATTTCTAAAAAGGATGGGACTTTGAATTTAGACCTAGAATTCATCAAGGAAGAAGCTATTTGTTTCTTTAAAAAAATGCTTTCAGAGATGATAAATAACAGACTATAGGTGGAGAATGGACTTTTGGATGTTATCCCATCAATCTTGAGGGATGGAGATAATGAATCTCTAATCAAAAAAGTCACAATGGAGGAAGTTAAGTTTGTCATCTTTTCAATGGAAGGAGATAAGGCTCGAGGACCTACTTTTTCCTACAGTCTTTTATCAACATTTCTAGGAAATTATTCATAATGATGTGATAACAATTGTAAATGAATTCTTCTTATTAGGGATATTACTCAAGAAAATCAATAACAATTTCATAGTTCTCATCCCAAGAAACATGGAGCAAATTAGTGTAAATATTTCATGTCAATCAATGTATGCAGTGATCCTTATAAAATATTTAGAACAATCTTGGCTCTCAGATTACAACTAATCCATTCTTATATCATCTACCAACAACAAGGGGGGTTTATTTTTTATAGGGATATTCAGGATGGGATTATAAAAATTATTGAAACTATACATTTAATACCAAAAAAAAGCAAATAAATAATGTTGTTGAAATTGGATACGAACAAAGCCTATGACAAAGTGTCATGGGATTTTATTGATAAAATTCTCAAAGTTTTTGACTTTCAAGGCAAGTTTAAGAACCTTTTCAACACTTTTATTTCAACTCCTATGTGTTTTATCATGGTGAATGGCTTCTTCGATGGATTTTTTCACATTAAAAGAGGCATTTGACAAGGGGATCCTTTATCTCCTTTCTTATTCATCACAGTGGCCAAAGCTTTAGGAAGAAAGGTCTCAAATGTTGTGACAAATGGTAAAATTAAAAGCGTAAGAATTTATTCTTCTTTGGAGGTTCTAACACACCAATAATTTGTTGATGACACCCTATTTTTGGGTTTAGCATCTATTAATGAAGCAAAGGAATGGAATTAATGTTAGAAGACTATGAATAAGTTTCGAGTCAAAAATTAAATTTGGATAAAAGTTCCATATTATTTATTAACACTTTTATTTTAAGGAAACATGAAAATTTGAGAATCTTGGGATGTCAGATTAAGGATTTACTTCGTACTTATGTAGGTATGCCTCTTTCCATTGGGAAGGGAAATACTAGCATCTGGAACACTCTGATTGACAATTTTCAAAGGAAACTAGTGGGATGGAAAGACCGTCTTCTTAGACAGGTTTTAAAAGTTCAATTAATTAAAATCACCCTTCAAAATCTTCTAGTATATATCATGTCTATTTTTAAGATGCCTACATTGATAATTAAGAAACTAGAAAAAATTCAAAGAAGTTTTTTATGGATAGGTATGAAAGACAAACAAATATTTGCACTTGTTTCTTGGGACATATTATGCCTTCCTAAAGGGCATGGTGGGTTAGACATCCCTAAATTAAAGGAAATAAATAAATTTATAATATCCAAATTAGGATGGAGATGTTTACAAGAGGTGAATCAATGGACATGTATTCTAAAAGCTAAATACTTAGATAATCATGAAGCTAAAAGATTATTGTTAGTTGAATCCTTATTGTCTAGGTCTTGCATTTGGAACTTCCTTGTTGAAGTTAGGAGATTGATTTGGAAGGGTTATAAATATAACATAGGTTTAAGGGAGAAGGCCATTTTTTGTGATGATACTTGGCTCTTAAATTCTCCATTGAGTGACACTCAATGTGGGGATATAATAAGTACTAGATTGGAAATAATTTTGGGAGAAAAACTCTATTATAGAGAGATTAAGAAAGAAGGCACTTTTTTGAAAACTCTTCCTTATGAAGGTTTTAATCATGAGGAAAGATATATCATCCATGATTTAAATAAAATTCTCAATAGTTATCACATAAGTCAATTAGACAGGGAATATGAATTAGTCTAGGCTCGGCACTACAGTATCAAATATGGCTATAAAATTTCTTTAAATACAATTATTGATGTTTTCCCTTGAAATACTACTTGGGATAAAGCTATTTTACCTAAAATTAATTTTTTATTTTGGCTTATGATCTAACATAATATTCTTACAATCAATAACTTGATGAATAGGGGTCTTATGATCCCTAATAAGGGTGTCTTGTGTGAATAGAATGTTGATTATGTGGTCCATATTCTATTTCTTTGTCCCTTTGCATATCAAACTTTAAGAATTATTATAAACTCTTTGAAGGTATGTTGGGTTCAATGAAATACAATTTGATTTTAACCTCCAATGGTCATCTCTTTTCAGTAGTGGAATCCTTAAAAATTTGTGTAAACTCACTATCCCTCATGATTTTTGGGGGTTATGGTGGGAAAGAAAAGATTTTTTCACAATCAAAAGAAGTCAGTGGAAAGGGTGGCTCATAGAATCATCAAAACTTTTGGGTGAATATTTTGTCAATCAGCGTACTAATCAACAAAATAGGTCTGATCATCCACAGTAGGAAGATTGGTCGGCCAGGTGTGCAGCTTTACTACATCAACCAGAGACAAATCTCTCCTCTCATCAAGGGGAGGTTCCCTATAGATACGTAGGAGCTATATATAATATAGATGAGCAAAAAATAACACATGGGGGAAGGATAAACCATCCATCTCTCTTCTTTCAGAGATGATGCACACAAACAAAGGAGAAAATCTTGGTGTAAACACTGAAGGCACTTCTCTTCTTTCAAAAGTGTTCTTGCAGGAAACAATAGGAGTTTCTTTCAAGTAGTGAAATAACCAGTGACCAAAGGGCGTATTAAGAGTAGGATGAAATAGAATGCAAAGTCTCCACCTCAACTGCCCAAAGAGTATATCACAAAGGATAATGGGGGCACAAAGTCACCCCAGAATCCTCAACACAAAAAGAAATGAAAAACACAGATTGAAATCAATTGTGAAAGCACAAAGTCTTCCCGTAATTGGTTTCAGGACACTTCCCTATTACCTTCACTAATTCTACTTACCAAATTAAATGAATAAGGACACCTTCAGAAGACAGACATAAGAATGATCTTCTAAAATGACACAAGTCAAAACAGCACAAAGTCTATGAAAAACCTGCTTTCTCATTCAGATAAAAATGAAAATGAAATTACAACCTGAGCTCAAAGTCTCAGTCTTCCTCTTTCAAAATGGGTAGAGTTTTGCTCTTGTAAAATGAAAAGTCCCCCATACAAATGAGACAAAATACAAACTTATAGCAATTACCCAAGGATTGGCACCTTTTTCCATGGGACGACCCATGCTATAGTCAATGTCTTCAATGCATCTCCAATTTTGTCTGGAGAGACCATGCTGAGAATAGTGTGCTGCCATAACTATGGCCTGTCCCTTCATCTGATATGTCTCCTCCTTATTATGGACCATCTAATCCTTTGCATATTTGTCTTTACTTCATGGAAGAAAACAGGCCACGTCCTTGGTTTGGTGCACTCAGAAGTCTGCTCGATCCACTGTTCCACCTACTGGAAATAACTCTTTCAAAGACATTTTTGGTCCTTTACATCGATCTTCTCTCTTTGAGTCTTTGAGCTCTCTTTTCAGTCGATCGCTTGATTCAAGTTGAACCTTGAACCTGTTGAACCACTGAAAGTTCATCAGTTCATTGGTTCATTCTGTCTCTTTTGTTCTATTGCTTCTTGGTTCAATCGCTTCTTCGGCCCTTGGTTGAACCATGTGTTGAACCACTTGTGTGCCACTTTTTATTTGACTGAGGCCACCTTTGAACTTTTGAGCCATGTTGAACCATTGAACTTTGAACTCTTTCAGTTCAAATTTTAATCGGTTCATTGGTTTATTCTGTATTTTGCTCAAACACAGCTTCCTTTATCTTTCTAAGATGTGGTTGAACCTTTGAACCTTGAACCCATCGAACCTTTTGGTTCAACAGCTCAATGGTTCATTTGGTTCATCCGTTGAAGCCCCTTTTTGTCTAATTCCGTGAAAGTTCATTTCTGTGTCTTTGTTTGGGCTTTTAAAATGGTCCTTTCTCTATCGCCAAGTGCCCCCCCTATAAGGGTACTTGTCCTTTGGGCTTCAACTTCCCCGGTGGGCTTTTTCCATCGGGCAAAAAGCCTGAAATAATTCCTTCAGACAAAATTTTTGAAGGAAAGTTTCTTGTTACTTGGCCATTCGTTCTTTCCTATTTCTTCAGACTTTTCCTCCGAGTGAATTCCTTCAGACAAAAAGTTAGAAGGAATTTTGCCTTAACATTTTTCTGAGAAAATCCTCCTGAAATTATTCTTTTAGCGTCTTGGACTTAGCCATTTTCTCGAGGGGTTCCTAACTTTTGTCCGCTTTTGCTTAGTACCCCCCATAAGGGCACTTATTCCTTTGGCTTTGGGGCAGCCCCTTGAACCTACCAATTGAACCAATTGATTGAACCAACTTTGGTTCAATGGTTCAATGGTTCCATCGATTCATTCTTCGTTATTTGGCTAAGTGTTGAACCTGTTTCTTTCCTACAGAGTCCATAGAAACCAACCTTGAGAGTATGTATATTTGAGCTTGCCTGCAGAGTCTGCAGAATCCAAGTTCGTAGTTTTCTCTAACCTTGAAAGAGTCCATAGACATATATTTATGGATTCCATAGAAACCATCTGTGAAGTTTGTAGTTCCAAGCTTGCAGAGTCCATAGATTCAAGCCTGCAGAGTCCGTAGATTCAAGCCTGCAGAGTCCATAGATTTCTGGAAAGCTTGAATTAAAGAGGAATTTGAAAGCTTAGAACAAATATTGAGAAGGGAAGAGAGAAATCTTGGTCCTGTAGGACCAAGATAGCTCATATGTTGTTCCAAAATGAGTGATATTTTTTGGGACCAACAACTGGCTCCACTTGGGGAACTTCCTTCAAGTGAAAACTTGAAACACAGCTGAGGGGAGTAGAAACCAGAATCTCCAGTGCTTTGAAGTGTGCCATTGGGATATGGAGTCAAGCTACCCAAAAATAAAGGTTCCAAAAATGAAAATGAAATGAACAAAACAAAGCAAAAGACTATACAAATATACATATGTACAGGGGAACTCATCTGATACTTCAAGAGTTGAAGTGCTTCAGATGTTGCCCATTGTGAGGCAGAAAGAAGAGAGTGCCATCTTGATACTTCAATAGGAAACTATTTTTACCATTGAGTTGATGAATAGTGAAAGGGCCCTTCCACAGGGAATCAAACTTTTCGTGCATCCCCTTTGGTTCTCTTCTCTTGTCTCACAGTAGGACTTGATCTCCAATCTAGAAATCATGATTTTTTGCTTTCTGGTCGAAGAGCTTCTTCACCAGACTTTGATGGGTGGAAATTTTGTCCACCACTACAGTTCTCTACTCATTTAGCTTAACAAGTCACATGATCCTCTTCTCAAGTGAGCTCTCATACGTTTGATCTTCAATTGCCTTACCCAATTTCAATGCTGACGATTCCAAGGTGATTGGTATCTCAGCATTGACACCATACAAAAGTTGGAAGGGAGACATACCAATTGCTCTCTTTGGTGTAATTTTGTCTACCCATAGATCATCAACTAATGCCTTATGCCAAGTCCTTTGGTTGTCATCCACCAACTTCTTGATGATAGTCACCAAATTTTTCTTACTTGACTCAGCCTGTCCGTTTCCTTGTGGAAAGTAATCAGAGGAGTGGGAGAGGGTAATTCCATTGTAGAAGCAGAATTGAGTAATCTCCTGAGAAGTGAAATAGGCTGCATTTTTAGTGACAATTTTGACTGGGACCCCAAATCTAGACATGATGTTCTCTTTGAGGAAATTGCATACTACTTTTGAAGTAGCATGTTTGGTTGGAACTGCTTCCACCCATTTGGTGAAGTAGTCTGTTGCCATGAGGACATAGTCATGTCCAGCACTTGATGACGAGTTTACAACTCCAATAAAATTCCCCATTGCTGGAATGGCTCCTCTATGATCACTAGTTTGAGGGGCAAGGTAGCTAGTTTGGGCCTTCCAACAAACTACTGGCACAGTTCACATCCCCTGACCCACTTGTATGCATCTTGAAAGAGAGTTGGCCAATAATACCTGGCTCGTAGGATCTTATGGGTAGTCACAAGGGCAGAAAAACATCCTCCACAGGCCAAATTGTGGAAGGAATTCAAAAGTCGGCTTTGCTGTTCCTTGTCCACATAGCGAAGGAACGTTCCATCAAGGCTCCTCTTGTACAGGCCATTGTCTCAGAAGACAAAATTAGTAGATTTCAGCTTGATGGTTCTCCTTTCTAGTTCCTCATGCTTTGTTCCTCTTAGCTTGTTATCAGAAATTAGTTGGCATAGCCCCTTTTCGCATACCAGCTTTATTGGCTTGATGATTAGATTGAACTCCTAGATCTTTGCAACCCAATTGCCTCTTTTCATCCCAAACTCCTGTTGAGTCAGTATAGATTTCACTGTGGTGTCAAGGACCAAGGCAGTAATTCGAGAATTGAGGATGTAGAAATGAAAATGTTTCATGGCCTTCACCACTGCGTAAGCGTGCTTCTCCATATTTGAGTACTTTAGCTCAAGAGCTTTGAGAGGACAGCTCATGAAAGAAATGGGAGATTCCATACCTTCTTTATTCTGTTGAACAAGAATTGCTGAAAGTGTATGTTTTGAAGCATAGCTGTAAATGGTGAACTCTTTCCTATAGTCTATGTTGGGTGAATATTTTGTCAATCAACGTACTGATCAATAAAATAGGTCTAATCAACCATAGCAGGAAGATTTGTCAGCCAGTTGTGCAGCTTTACTACATCAACCAGAGACAAATCTCTCCTCTCATCAAGGGGAGGTTCCCTATAGATACGTAGGAGCTATATACAATATAAATAAGTAGAAAGTAAGACACAGGGGTGGGATAAACCATCCATCTCTCTTCTTTCAAAGATGATTCTCACAGACAAAGGGGAAATCCTAGTGTAAACATTGAAGGCACTTCTCTTCTTTCAGAAGTGTTCTTGTAGGAAACAACAAGAGTTTCTTTCAGGTAGTAAGATAAGAAACCAGTTAACCAAAGGGCATAGTAACAGTAGGATGAAGCAGAATGCAAAGTTTCCACCTCAATCTACCCAAAGAGTATATCACAAAGGATAATGGGGGCACAAAGTCACCCCAAAATCCTTAACACACAAAGAAAAAAAAACACAGACTGAAAGCAATTGTGAAAGCACAAAGTCTTCCCACAGTTGTTTTCAAGACACTTCCCTATTACCTTCACTAATTTTGATTACCAAATTAAATGAATAAGGACACCTTCAGAAGATAGACGTAAGAATGATCTTCTAAAATGACACAAGTTAGAACATCACAAAGTCTATGAAAAACCTGCTTTCTCATTCAGATAAAAATGAAAATGAAATTACAACCTGAGCTCAAAGTCTCAGTCTTCCTCTTTCAAAATGGGCAGAGTTTCGCTCTTGTAAAAATGAAAATCCCCCCTTACAAATGAGAGAAAATACAAACTTATAGCAACTACCCAAGGATTGTTGCCTTTTTCCATGGGACGGCCCATGTTGTAGTTAGTGTCTTCAATGCATCTCTAGTTTTGTCTAGAGAGACCATGCTGAGAACAATGCATTGCCATAACTATGGTGTGTCCCTTCATTTGATATGTCTCCTCCTTAATATGGATCATCTGGTCCTTTGCATATTTGTCTTTACTTCATGGAAGAAAATAGGCTGCATCCTTGGTTTGGTGTGCTCAGAAGTCTACTCAATCCACTGTTTCACCTACTGGAAATAATTATTTTGAAGACATTTATGGTCCTTTGCATCGATCTTCTCTCTTTGGGTCTTTGGGCTCTCTTTTCAGTTGATCGCTTGATTTAGGTTGAACCTTGAACCTATTGAACCACTGAAAGTTCATCGGTTCATTGATTCATTCTGTCTCTTTTGTACAAGCACTGCTTCCTTTATCTTTCTAAGCTTTGGTTGAACCTTGAACCTGTTGAACTTTTTGGTTCAATGGCTCAATGGTTCATTTGGTTCATTTGGTTCATTTGGTTCATCTGTTGAAGCCCCTTTTTGTCTAAGTCCATGAAAGTTTCTTTCTGCATCTTTGTTCAGGCTTTTAAAATGGTCCTTTCTCTGTCACCAAGTACCCCATGCAAGGGTACTTGTCCTTCGGGCTTCAACTTCCCCAGTGGGCTCTTACTTTTTTGATGGGATTTTTTCGTCGAGCAAAAATCTTGAAAGAATTCCTTCAGACAAAATGTCTGAAGGAAAGTTTCTTGTTACTTGGCCATTCGTTCTTTCTTGTTTCTTCAGACTTTTCCTCTGGGTGAATTCCCTCAGACAAAAAGTCTGAAGGAATTTTGCCTTAACATTTTTTTGAAAAAATCCTCCCACAAGTATCCTTTTGGCCTCTTGGACTTAGCTATTTTCCTGAGGGGTTCCTAAATTTTGTCCGCTTTTGCTTATTGCCCCCCACAAGGGCACTTGTTCCTTTGGCTTTGGGGAAACCCCTTGAACCTACCGATTGCACCAACTTTGGTTCAATGATTCAATAGTTCAACTGATTCATTCTTTGTTATTTGGCTAAGTGTTGAACCTATTTCTTTCCTGCAGAGTCCGTAGAAACCAACCTTGAGAGTCCGTAGATTTGAGCCTGCCTGCAGAGTCTGTAAAAGACAAGTTTGTAGTTTTCTCTAACCTTAAAAGAGTCCGTAGACATTTGTTTGTGGAGTTTGTAGAAACCATCTATGAAGTTTTTACTTCTAAGCCTGTAGAGTCTGTAGATTCAAGCCTGCAGAGTCCGTAGATTTCTGGAAAGCTTGAAAAATGAAGAACCCAAATGCTCAAAACAATTTTTTGAAAAGGGGAGAGATGATTTTCGTCTGATGAACCAGAATAGTTCATAGGTTGTCCCAAAAATGTCACTCATTTTTGGGGACAATAGAGGGCTCCAGTTGGGGAAATTCCTTTAGTTGAAAACTTGGAATACAGCTGAGGGGAGTAGAAACTAGAATCTCCAGTGCCATGAAGTGTGCCATTGGGATATGGAGTTGCACTAACCAAAAAGAAAGGCTCCAAAAAATGAAATTGAAATGAACAAAATAGAACAAAACACTATAGAGATGTTGAAACAACCAATGCATCCGCTCAATCATTGAATTCTCTGGGAACTATAGAGATGATGAAAGCATCAAAGTCTTCAAGCTAGTCCCAGACTAGATTGTGGTAATGACGCAATCTTTCATTCTTGGTTTGGTACAAGTTCCTTACCTGACAAACCACTAGTTTGGCATCTCCTTTAGCATGAAGGAGCTTGATGCCTTTGTCTCGAGTGGCTCTCAATCCAAGTAGTAGAGACTCATATTCAGTTGTGTTATTCGTGTTGCTGAATTGCAATTTATAAGATGAGGGAAAAATATCTCCTTGAGGAGATATTAACACAACCCTGGCTCCTGAACTAGTGGAAGAGCAACTACCATCAAATTCAAGAATCCACACCTCATTTGATACTAATTTCCTTTTGGATTCTTCTTCATCTAGGGGTGGAGATACTTCCACACTTGCCTTGTACTCAACCAATTCCTTTATTGTTCTAGTTGAATGAATTTTCAGGTTGTCATCTGTAGGAGCTTCATCAGATGTCTCATGAACTCCATCCATGTATAGAAAGTAGTTATCCATGCCTGAAGACTCAAATAGAATTTGAGCTTTAGGTGCTGAGGTCTGGGTAACCACATATTTCACTTCCTTCTCAGGGAGTAGCCTTTTCATAACACCTTTGACTGGAATCCTCACCTCTAATAAATCCATGCTTAATTCACCACCAACATCTCTGCAAAAATTCCACCTGAGAAGGATGCCATATGATGCTGGAATGTCTGCTACCAAGATAGTCATCTTGATTCTTTTGTCTGAAAATGCAGTGAATGCAAATTGGGCATCTTTAATTTGTCCCAACAAAGGCACTTGCTTGTTCTCCATGGAGAAGCATCTACCAAAAGTTTTGGTCAATGTGAGATCAAGGGATTCAGCCACTTTAGTAGGCATGACATTGTCTGAAGCTCCAGAATCAATGATGCAATTATTCAACTGATATCCATTTATCAACAATGAGACATAAAAAGGTTCAGTCCTGCCAGGAGCAGTAGGGGGAGTGGTGAAAAAATTGTTGTTCTTGGTGGGTGCATTTCTAGCAGCATCATGTGTCACTTTGGGAATTGCTCGTTCAACAGGGATGTTTTGGTTTTTAACACATTGAACCAATCTATCTAATTACTCAATATGAGACTACAAAAATTCAAATTCAGACATTTGAATTTTGGTTTTCTTTATATGGTCAATGATATCAAATGTCTGGAATGAGCTAGGAGCAGAGGATGGAAGTTCATCCTTTTAATTTTTGAAAGGGGAAGACTGGACTACAAAATTGAAATTGAAGGCGTAGGGGCATTTTGGGTACTTACCTTTCTTGAAACCACCAGGTCCTTTGGCTGGAAAGGAAGAGTGGATCCCCGCTTAGCAATTGAAACTGCTAGTTGAGGTCACTCCTCTGCTTTCTCCTTATCATCTTGTTGAGCAGATTGATTCTTAAACTAGGGGAATATAGCATACAACCCCTCAACTGCATGGCCTTCACTTTTAGGTTCATTCTGATAGTTCAAGAAACTAATATGGGAGTCGCCAGCTAATTCTTCTTCTTCCTTAGTGAAGAGATTAGCATCATCTTCAGAATTCAATTTAGGCTGGAGTGAGAAATCCATTTCAGCTTCAAGATATCCAATTGCCAAGTTGTTTGGAGGTGCTTCAAGGGCGTGGTTCCTTTGTGGAGGAGGAAGGCAATTTTGTTGTCCCTGATTCTTGGCAGCATTGCCTTGGTACGCTTGATTCTGAAATGTCCTCCTAGGCATATCTCTGTATGCAGGAGTAGATGACATCCCTTGCGCCATTTTTTTTGTGAGAGCTAACATTTCATTTGCTATATTTTGTACCACTGGGTCAGTGGTGACTGTAGGTGAATATTCAAAAGATGAAAAGGATTTATCTTTATTAGGGTCTCTCCTTATCTTTCTTGCCAAGATAAGGTCATCTTCTACCTCAGTAGCCAAGTCCTAAGCAATAGTAAGGTCTATGTGTCTGGCCCGTCTCAGCAAGAAACCCACTTTAAGTAGTTGTGAACTGATGAAGAAGCATTTGAGGTTCTGAGGCGTCGGTTGGGCGACCATGGGAATCCTGTGTCTTAGCTTGTCAAACCTGGAAATAAAATCCCTCATAGGCTCATGAGGCTCTTTATTCATCTGAGTGAGCTTTGCCAGCAAGGTATGTGCATCTTCTATAGGCTTGAACCTAGCTTCAAATTTGTCTTTCAGAGTGTCCTAGTCAGTCACTGATCCAGCCTGTAGGTGGTAGAACCAGTCTGTAGCAATGCCTTATAGTGTCTCCACGAATAGCCTGACCGCTATGTCTTCACATTCCACCCCTATTACACCACAGGCTATGCTGAAAGTTGCAATGTGTTCATTAGGATGAACTTTCCCATCACCAAAAAATTTGGGGAAATTCTTCCATAAACTACGTGGAAGCTCACGCAGAGGTGGAGTCAAGTTTAGGGGACCAAAATAATTACCATAGGGGACTTGAGCCATGATTTGATTATGCAAAAGTGGGATTACTAATCCAGGTGGAGCGTGGATAGGTAAAGCTCGACCAACAGCAAAAAAAGAAGCTCTACCTTGTGTTGGTGGCCTGGTAGGGCTAGGAGGAAGACTCCTAATTTGTCTAAGGTGAGGTTGTGGAGGAAATAACTCAAAATTACTCTGCTACACCAACTCAAAAGTAGGGTCAACAAAACCTTGGGATTTTTACCCTCTGGTATAATGTGGAGTTGCCAGATTGTAGAAAAAAAAATGGAAAATAGCAAGATCTGCTTCAGTTTGAAGTTTGAGACTTCAAATTGTGTGCTCTTCCCCAGTAGAGTCACCAAAAACTATTGCGCGAGGCTAGGGATGAAAAATTAACAATGGAAAAGCACTGGAGCAGTTCATTCTTCCACAATAGAATGCATGGATAAGGTTATAATGATAATGGGTAAGACACAGGTGATGTTTCAATCTAAAACTTGAGGTTCCAAATTGCACAAAATTATTGTGTCCCCAGTAGAGTCGCTAAAAACTATTGGGTGAATATTTTGTCAATCAGCATACTGATCAAAAAAATAGGTCTGATCAACTACAACAAGAAGATTGGTCAGACAGGTGTGCAACTTTACTACATCAACTGGAGACAAATCTCTCCTCTCATCAAGGGGAGATTCCCTATAGATACGTAAGAGCTATATACAATATAAATAAGAATAAAATAAGACACAGGGGTGGGATAAACCATCCATCTCTCTTCTTTCAGAGATGATCCTCACAGACAAAAGAGAAATCCTGGTGTAAACACTGAAGGCACTTCTCTTCTTTTAGAAGTGTTCTTGTAAGAAACATCAAGAGTTTTTTTCATGTAGTAAGATAAGAAACCAGTTAACCAAAGGGCGTAGTAACAATAGGATGAAGTAGAACACAAAGTTTCCACCTCAATCTACCTAAAGAGTATATCACAAAGGATAATGGGGGCATAAAGTCACCCCAGAATCCTTAACACACAAAGAAAAGAAAAACATAGACTGAAAGCAATTGTGAAAGCACAAAGTCTTTCCATAGTTGGTTTCAGGACACTTCCCTATTACCTTCACTAATTTTGCTTACCAAATTAAATGAATAAGGACACCTTCAAAAGATAGACGTAAGAATGATCTTCTAAAATGACACAAGTCAGAACAACACAAAGTCTGTGAAAAACCTGCTTTCTCATTCAGATAAAAATGAAAATGAAATTACAACCTGAGCTCAAAGTCTCAGTCTTCCTCTTTCAAAATGGGTACAGTTTCGCTCTTGTAAAAATGATAAGTCCCCCTTACAAATGAGAGAAAATACAAACTTATAGCAACTACCCAAGGATTGGCACCTTTTTCTATGGGACGGTCTATGCTACAGTCAACATCTTCAATGCATCTCCAATTTTGTCTGGAGAGACCATGCTGAGAACAGTGCGCTATCATAACTATGGCATGTCCCTTCATCTGATATGTCTCCTCCTTAATATGGACCATCTGGTCCTTTGCATATTTGTCTTTACTTCATGGAAGAAAATAGGATGTGTCCTTGGTTTGGTGCACTCAGAAGTCTACTTGATCCACTGTTCCACCTACTAGAAATAACTCTTTCGAAGACATTTCTAGTCCTTTGCATCAATATTCTCTCTTTGAGTCTTCGGGCTCTCTTTTTAGTCGATCACTTGATTCAGGTTGAACCTTGAACCTGTTTAACCACTGAAAGTTCATCATTTCATTGGTTCATTCTATCTCTTTTGTTCAAGCATTGCTTCCTTTATCTTTCTAAGCTTTGGTTAAACCTTTGAACCTTGAACCCATTGAACCTTTTGGTTCATTCGGTTCATTCGATTCATCCTTTGAAGCCCATTTTTGTCTAAGTCCATGAGAGTTCCTTTCTGTGTCTTTGTTTGGGATTTTAAAACGGTCCTTTCTCTATCACCAAGTGCCCCTCACAAGGGTACTTGTCCTTTGGGCTTCAACTTCCCCGACAGGCTCTTACTTCTTTAGTGGGCTTTTTCCATTGGGCAAAAAGCCCAAAAGAATTCCTTCAAACAAAATGTCCGAAGAAAAGTTTCTTGTTACTTGGCCATTCGTTCTTTCATATTTCTTCAGACTTTTCCTTCGGGTGAATTCCTTCAGACAAAAATTTTGAAGGAATTTTGCCTTAACATTTTTTTGAGAAAATCCTCCCGCAAGTTTCTTGCGGCCTCTTAGACTTAGCCATTTTCCCGAAGGGTTCCTAACTTTTGTCCGCTTTTGCTTATTTCCCCCCACAAGGGCACTTGTTCCTTTGGCTTTGGGGCAGCCCCTTAAACCTACCGATTGAACCAACTTTGGTTCAATGGTTTAATGGTTCAACCGATTCATTCTTTGTTATTTGGCTAACTGTTGAACCCATTTCTTTCCTGCAAAGTCCGTAGAAACCAACCTTGAGAGTCCGTAGATTTGAGCCTGCCTGCAAAGTCTGTAGAAGCCAAATTCATAGTTTTCTCTAACCTTAAAAGTGTCCATAGACATCTATTTGAAGAGTCTGTAAAAACCATCTATGAAGTTTGTAGTTCCAAGCCTACAGAGTCCGTAGATTCAAGCCTGCAGAGTCCGTAGATTCAAGCCTGCAGAGTCCGTAGATTTTTGGAAAGCTTGAAAAATGAAGAACCTGAATGCTCAAAATAATTTTTTGAAAAGGGGAGAGATAATTTTGGTCTGATGAACCAAAATAGTTCATAGGTTGTCCCAAGCATGTCACTCATTTTTGGGGACAATAGTCTGGACAAGCTAGAATTGGAGCATGGGCAATGGCGGTCTTGATATCCTCAAAAGCTGATTTGGCTTCTTCAGTCCAGCTAAAGTTGACCTTTCCCTTCATCATGTTTACATGTGCCTAGTCTTCTCAGCAAATTTGAGGATGAATCTCTGTAAGAAATTCACCTTTCCAAAGAAAGAGTGAACAACAGTCTTGCTTGTGGGCAAGGAAAGTTCTTGGATAGACTCGACTCTGTCTAAGTCAATCCTTATGCCTCCTTTGGACACAACGTGTTTGAGAAGTTTCCCTTCTGTTACTCCAAAAACTAACTTCTTGGGATTTAAGGAAATGCCATTCTGGCAGCAGCATTCTAGCCCTTGCTGCAAATGGCTCACATGATCTGGGTGATGCTTAGAGAAGATAGTCACATCATCAAGATAAACTATGATGAACTTACCCATCGCATCCTTGAAGGCAAGGTCCATTTCTCTTTGAAAGGTGGCACCAGCATTTATCAAGATAAAAGGTATTCTTTTATATGCAAACGTGCCCCAGGGCATGTTGAAAGCAGTCTTATGCTAGTTTACTTCACCAACTTTGACCTGATTATATCCTAAGAAGCCATCTAGCATTGATAACATATCCAAGCCTATCACTATCTGTAACACTTGATCCATGATTGGCAAAGGATAATTATCCTTCAAGGATGCCTGATTCAAATTTCTAAAATCCACACAAAGGCAAATTTCACCATTCTTATTTCTTACAGGCACTATATTGGCTATTCATGTGGAATGATGGATTGGGAAGATTATCCTGGCATTTAGCATTTTTTGTATCTCAGATAAAGTAGTACCTAATATTTTTGGATTATAATGCCTAGTCTTTTGCCTGTAAGGTGTTGAATCAGCCTTGAGAGGGATGTTGTGTCAAATTTCGTTAAGCCGGAGTGATTTTAGGTTAGCATAGGAGTACGCTAGGACATCCATGTATTCATTGAGCAAAGAGGTGAACTTGAAATGCTCTGTAGGAGTACAACATTTCTCAATGTTCATCATCTTGGGGTCTTCCTTGGTTCCCAAATTTACTTGATCAAACTCTTAAGATGAGCTTGAATCCATTGGCTATTGTCTGATGAATCTATCATGCTTATCAAACATCTTCTCAAGGAAAACCAAGCCTTTGGGAATCTTATTCCCTTTTAGTTGCAATAACTCCTCACCCATGTCTGCATTTGATTCAGGAGTTATTTTAGACTTTTGAGGTTTGCTTCCTTCAAAATGCAGTCATTTAAATCTATCTTTTTGCTCCAAGAAGGCAATGATTTGGTCATCATTGTTAAATACCTACCAATGACTGTCATTATTAGGTACACTTGGCCAAAAGACCAGCTCAATCATGTACTTGTCTCCTTTGAAATCTAGGTGGGGGACCAAGAGAGTAGCTGAAACAACCAATGCATCCACCCAGTTATTAAATTCTCTAGGAACTACAGAGATGCTGAAAGCATCAAAGTCTTCAAGTTGGTCCTAGACTAGATTGCGATAATGATGCAATCTTTCATTCTTGGTGTGATACAGGTTCCTCACCTGACAAACCACTAGTTTGGCATCTATTTTAGCATGAAAGAGCTTGATTCCATTGTCTCAAGTGGCTCTCAATCCAAGTAGTAGAGACTCATATTTAGTTGTGTTATTCGTGTTGCTAAATTGCAATTTATAAGATGAGGGAAAAATATCTCCTTGAGGAGATATTAACACAACCCCAGCTCCTAAACCAGTGGAAGAGTAGCTGCCATCAAATTCAAGAATCCATACCTCATTTGATATTGATTTCCTTTTAGATTCTTATATATCCAGGGGTGGAAATACTTCCACACTTGCCTTGTGCTCAGCCAATTCCTCTATTGTTCTAGCTGAATGCATTTCCAGGCTGTCATCTGCAGGAGCTTCATCAGATGTCTCATGAACTCCATCCATGTACAAAAACTAGTTACCCATGCCTGAAGACTCAAACAAAATTTGAGCTTCAGGTGCTGAGGTTTGGGCAACCACATATTTCACTTCCTTCTCAGGGAGCAACCTCTTCATAACACCTTTGACTGGAATACTCACCTCTAATAAATCCATGCTTAATTCACCACCAACATCCCTACAGAAATTCCATCTGAGAAGGATGCCATATGATGCTGGGACATCTGCTACCAAGATAGTCATCTTGATTATTTTGTCTGGAAATGCAACAAATGCAAATTGGGCATCTTTAATTTGTCCCAGCAAAGGCACTTGCTTGTTCTCCATGGAGAAGCATCTACCAAAAGTTTTGGTCAATGTGAGATCAAGGGATTCAGCCACTTTAGCAGGCATGACATTGTCTGAAGCTCCAGAATCAATGATGCAATTATTCAGCTAATGTCCATTTATCAACAATGAGACATAAAAAGGTTCAGTCGTGGTAGGAGCAACAGGGGGAGTGGTGACAAGGTTGTTCTTGGTGGGTGCATTCCTGGTAGCATCATGTGTCACTTTGGGAATTGCTCAATCAACAGGGATGTTCTAGTTTTTAACATATTGAACCAGTCTGTCTAATTGCTCAAGATGGGACTGTAGAAATTCAAATTTAGACATTTGAATTTTGGTTCTCTTTATATGGTCAATGATATCAAATGTCTAGAATGAGCTAGGAGCAGAGGATGGGAGTTCATCCTTTTGATTTTTGAAAGGGGGAGGACTGGACTGCGAAATTGAATTAGAAGGTGTGGGGTATTTGGGGTACTTACCTTTCTCGTAATCACCGGGTCCTTTGGCTAGAAGGGAAGAGTGGATCCCCGCTTAACAATTGAAACCGCTAGTTGAGGTCGCTCCTCTACTTTCTCCTTATCAACTTGTTGAGCTGATTGATTCTTAGACTAGGTGAATACAACATATGACCCCTCAGCTGCATTGCCTTCACTTTTGGGTTCATCCTGATAGTTTAGGAAACCAATATGGGAGTCCCTAGCTAATTATTCTTCTTCCTCAGTGAAGAGATTAGCATCATCTTCAGGAATCAATTCAGGATGGAGTGAGAAATCTGCTTCAGCTTCAAGATATCCAACTGCCGAGTTGTTTGAAGGCACTTCAAGGGTGAGGTTCCTTTGTGGAGGAGGAAGGTGATTTTGTTGTCCCTGATTTCTAGGAGCATTGCCTTGGTACGCCTAATTCTAAAATGTCATCCTAGGCATATCTCTGTATGCAGGAGCAGATGACATCCTTTGCACCATTTGCTTTTTGAGAGCTAGCATTTCATTTGCTAGCTTTTGTACCATTGGGTCAATGGTAACTGCAGGTGAATACTCAAAAGATGAAGAGGATTTACCTTTATTAGGGTCTCTCCTTATCTTTCCTACCAAGATAAGGTCATCTTCTACCTCAGTAGCCAAGTCCTGAGCAATAGTAAGGTCTATGTGTCTGTCCCATCTCAGCGAGAAACCCACTTCAAGCAGTTGTGAATTGATGAAGAAGCATTTGAGGTTCTGAGGCATTGACTGGGTGACCATGGGAATCTTGTGCCTTAGCTTGTCAAACCTGGCAATAAAATCCCTCATAGGCTCATGAGGCTCTTTCTTCATCTGAGTGAGCTGGGCCAAAAAGGCATGTGCATCTTCTATAGGCTTGAACTTGGCTTCAAATTTGTCTTTTACAGTGTCCCAGTCAGTCACTGATCTAGCTTGCAAGTGGTAAAACCAGTCTGCAACAGTGCCTTGTAGTGTCTCCATAAATAGCCTGACCTCTATGTCTTTAAATTCCACCCCTATTACATCACAGGCTATGCTGAAAGCTACAATGTGTTCATCAGGATGAACCTTCCCATCACTAAAGAATTTGGGGAAATTCTTCCTTAAACTATGTGGAAGCTCATGCAGAGGTGAAGTCAAGTTCAAGGGACCAAAAAAATTACCCCAGGGGCCTTGAGCCATGATTTGATTATGCAAAAGTGGGATCACTAATCTAGGTGGGGCGTGGATAGGTAAAGCTCAGCCAACAGTAGAAAAATAAGCTTTGCCTTGTGTTGGTGGCCTAGTAGGGCTAGGAGGAAGACTCCTAGTTTGTCTAAGGTGAGGTTATGGAGGAAACAACAAAAAATGAAAAAGAGCAGGATCTGTTTTAGCTTAAAGTTTGAGATTTCAAACTATGCGCTCTTCCCCAGCAGAGTCACCAAAAACTATTGGGTGAATATTTTGTCAATCAACGTACTGATCAACAAAATAGGTCTAATCAACCACAGCAGGAAGATTATTCAGCCAAATGTGCAGCTTTACTATATCAATTAGAGACAAATCTCTCCTCTCATCAAGGGGAGGTTCCCTATAGATACGTAGGAGCTATATATAATATAAATAAGTAGAAAATAACACATGGGGGCAGGATAAACCATCCATCTCTCTTCTTTCAGAGATGATGCACACAGTCAAAAGAGAAAATCTTGGTGTAAACACTGAAGGCACTTCTCTTCTTTCAGAAGTGTTCTTGCATGAAACAACAAGAGTTTATTTTAGGTAGTGAAATAACCAGTGACCAAAGGGCATAGTAACAATAGGATGAAATAGAATGCAAAGTCTCCACCTCAACTACCCAAACAGTATATCACAAAGGATAATGGGGGCATAAAGTCACCCCAAAATCCTCAACACAAAAAGAAAAGAAAAACATAGACTGAAATCAATTGTGAAAGCACAAAGTCTTCCCACAGTTGGTTTCAGGACACTTCCCTATTACCTTCACTAATTCTACTTACCAAATTAAATGAATAAGGACACCTTTAGAAGATAGACGTAAGAATGATCTTCTAAAATGACACAAGTCAGAACAACACAAAGTCTGTGAAAAACCTATTTTCTCATTCAGATAAAAATGAAAATGAAATTACAACCTGAGCTCAAAGTATCAGTCTTCCTCTTTCAAAATGGGCAGAGTTTTGCTCTTGTAAAATGAAAATTCCCCCTTACAAATGAGAGAAAATACAAACTTATAACAACTACCCAAGGATTGGTGCCTTTTTCCATGGGACGGCCCATGCTGCAGTCAGCATCTTCAATGTGTCTCCAATTTTGTCTAGAAAGACCATGTTGAGAATAGTGCACTGCCATAACTATGGCGTGTCCCTTCATCTGATATGCCTCCTCCTTATTATAGACCGTTTGGTCCTTTGCATATTTTTCTTTACTTCATGGAAGAAAACAAGCCACATCCTTGGTTTGGTGCGCTCAAAAGCCTACTCGATCCACTGTTCCACCTACTGAAAATAACTCTTTTGAAGACATTTTTGGTCCTTTGCATCAATCTTCTCTCTTTGAGTCTTCGGGCTCGCTTTTCAGTCGATCGCTTGATTCAGGTTGAACCTTGAACCTGTTGAACCACTGAAAGTCCATCGGTTCATTAGTTCATTCTATTTCTTTTGTTCTATCACTTCTTGGTTCAATCGCTTCTTCAGCCCTTGGTTGAACCATCCGTTGAACCACTTGTGTGCCACTTTTTCTTTGACCGAGGCTGCCTTTGAACTTTTGAACCATGTTGAACCATTGAACTTTGAACTTTTTCATTTCAAAGTTCAATCGGTTCATTGGTTTATTCTACGTTTCGCTCAAACATTGCTCCCTTTATCTTTCTAAGAAATGGTTGAACCTTTGAACCTTGAACCCATCGAACCTTTTGGTTCAACGGCTCAATGGTTCATTCAGTTCATTCGGTTCATCCGTTGAAGCCCCTTTTTGTCTAAGTCTATGAAAGTTCCTTTCTGTGTCTTTTTTTGAGATTTTAAAATGGTCCTTTCTCTGTCACCAAGTGTCCCCCTGCAAGGGTACTTGTCTTTCAGGCTTCAACTTCTCCGACAGGCTTTTTTCGTCGAGCAAAAAGCCTGAAAGAATTCCTTCAGACAAAATGTCCAAAGGAAAGTTTCTTGTTACTTGGCCATTCGTTCTTTCCTATTTCTTCAAACTTTTCCTCTGAGTGAATTCCTTTAGACAAAAAGTCTGAAGGAATTTTGCCTTAACATTTTTCTAAGAAAATCCTCCCGAAAGTATTCTTTTGGCCTCTTGGACTTAGCCATTTTCCCGAAGGGTTCCTAATTTTTGTCTATTTTTGCTTACTGCCCCCCGCAAGGGCACTTGTTCCTTTGGCTTTGGGGTAGCCCCTTGAACCTACCAATTGAACCAACTTTGGTTCAACGGTTCAATGGTTCAATCGATTCATTCTTCATTATTTGGCTAAGTGTTGAACTTGTTTCTTTCCTGCAGAGTCCATAGAAACCAACCTTGAGAGTCCATAGATTTGAGCCTTCCTATAGAGTCTATAGAAGCCAAGTTCATAGTTTTCTCTAACCTTGAAAGAGTCCGTAGACATCTATTTGTGGATTCCGTAGAAACCATTTGTGAAGTTCATAGTTCCAAGCCTACAGAGTCTATATATTCAAGCCTGCAGAGTCCATAGATTCAAGCCTGCAGAGTCCGTAGATTCAAGCCTACAGAGTTTGTAGATTTCTGCAAAGCTTGAAAAAAAGAGGAATTTGAAAGCTCAGAACAAATTTTGAGAAGGGAAGAGAGAAATCTTGGTCCTGTAGGACCAAGATAGCTCATATGTTGTTCCAAAAATGAGTGACATATTTGGGGACCAACAAAATCAATCCATGAGAATTTATTGGTTATATAAATTAAGAACATAGAAGATTAGGGATGATAAAGTTATAATTGCAATCAAATAGAACCTTAGCTAGGGGGATTCAGTTAAGTTTGAACAAGGAAATATTGATAGAAGAAAGGTTAAATAGTTACCAGGATAGATAAAGCTCAATTTCAATGGTGCCTCTAAAGGTAATCCTGGGAAAGCTAGTGGAGGGGGAATATTAAGAAACAACAAGGATAACTTAATTATAGCCTATGTGGGTTTTTTGGGAGTTCAAATTAATCATTTCATTGAAGCTAACATAACCTTATGGGGCATTCAATTAGCTAGGGATTTGGGATTTAGTCATCTGATTATTGAAGGCAACTCCCTAAATACCATAAATTGTTTATGTAAGAGTAATACACCAAGTTGGATTGTAAGGAATGTGATAAATGATGCCATGAGTTCTCTCTAACATTTTCAAGTCACTCACATACAACATGTGTATAGAGAGGCAAACAAAGTTGTTGATTGGTTTGCAAATAAAGGGGTCACTTTAGATGAAATGGAACAATGAAGGGATTCTCGGGGTCTTCCAATAGAGTTGTCTCGTTTGATCCATTAGGAAGCTAATTTTAGTAGACATAATTAATTTTGAAGGTCATGATACCAAGGGCTATTTGATAAAGATATTTTGGCCCATGATGATAAAGGTAAAAAACACTTTATTTTCTTCTCCACAAAACATTCCCATAATGGAAACACACTCCCCAACATCATCAGATAACAATGCCCTATTTCATGTAAAGTTAAGATGGAAAAGGATGGGAAAAGGTGATAAGTATGCCAATCTTTCTAATCATTCCCATGATTTCACATATAACATCACTATTCTTCATGGTAGCATAAATTCCCAAAATTGGTACTAGTATATTGAAGAGGTGTGTTTGGTCTATAGACTGCCTATTGAAACCAACCAATTGTACACTATTTCTAAAAGAGTTTCAAGCTGAGGAATGTCATGGGTGGAGATAAGTGTTAGGTGGAACCCTTGCCAACAAAGATGGCCAAAAAAAATGCTATAATATGGAAGATCCTATAGAAGGGAGGACCTTCAACCTTTATTGAAAGAATCAGGAGTTTGATCCTCATATTTTGGCTGAATTTATTGATTTATAGTTGCCTCATGTTGTGATTGTTAGGGGAGTCTCTTTCATTATTTTTAAAGACTTCATTGTAAAGGTCAAAAATATGAACTCTGATGATATCAAAATATTTAAATAAAAAAGTGACAAAAATGAAGAAGTTATATCTTTCTTGAAAGGAAAGGAGAAACTCATAGATTTTTAAGGTCGGTATTTGAGAGGTTATATCCATGTCCCCTGTAACCAAGACCTACACTAGGTAATGAGATATATAATTCTGGAAGGCAAATTCAAGTGCACTTACTCTTACCATTTCACATTTATCAACCATTTTCACCACAAAAATTGACCAACTTCCCCTTTTATTTGCATCTATCTTTGGAACATTTTGTATTGAAAGTTTAAGTCAAAAAAATGGTGGTCCCTTTGCACCAAGGTTTGATCTATTTGATGTATCATTATGCAAGAACCAATCAAATGGGTTGAACCATGTGATTGAGGTGGTTGAAATCAAGAAATAGAGGTCTTCCCCTTTTCTGGCCGTAGGAGAAGGGGCAAGGGAGCTCTAAACAAAGGAGGTCTAGAATTCCATTTGAATTTATACTCCCAATGAAAAAAGATAAAAATGGTTCATTTAAGAAGGTCATGGACCTGGGCAAAGATAACTATTGCTAAAAAAATGTTTTCAGGGCTCATCTCTACACAGGGGTCATTCTTATACCTCTCAAAGCTTGTCTAAGGAGGGGAGTGAGGATGATGATGTGTAAAACCTTATGGAAAAGTGTGAGACTACTCATGATCAAGAGAGACCTTGAGATTGGAATGGGGAGCGACAAAAGGAAAATTTTTGCCATAAACAATGATAATCTTCAAGAGAGAATTACTTTGGCAGAGAAATATATAAATTGGCATAACAAGTTAATCAAATGATTAATGAAGGAGAATGAAACTCTTAGGGATAATATGATGAGGATGCAAAAGTCTATAAATAATAATGGAAATCTTGAGAAAAATGATGGGAATTCAACGGATGCTTTGGAAAATATAAACTTGAAGGTTCCCCAATGGGGAATAGAGGATCACACAGATTGATACTGAAAGAGATAAAATTTAAGAAGATATGAAAAAATTTATCCAATTTAGTAGGGCTTATATCGAGAATTATGCTACAAGCATTCACATGATGAAAGAATTCATGGGTGAGGAGGATGAGCAAACTATCAGTAAAGCAAGTAACACTGAAAATGCAAGAGAAGGGAAATAAGGTAGAAATATTTTCAATTTGAATAAACGTAATTTTAAAGAAAACTTAGCATTAACATCTTTGGCACCAAACAACTTATTAAAATTTTCTCAAATTTTAGTAGATGATTTTTATAAATCCACATAATGTAGTTTTAAATCAAAAAGTGTGAGGCCAATAATGGCTTTGGCCTTATCATCTTTGCTACTCCATTATAAAAATTTGTTTGCATTTTTGGGCTATGTTTCTTTCCCACTGACTATTCTCCATAAATTTTTATTCATTAACTGCATTTGAATTTTTACCTTTCATGTGTGAAAATTAAGACCATTAAATTTTTTTAATGGGATCTCCATGACTAGGACATCGGTTCCCAAAAATGTATCCATACAAAAAATTTAAAAAAAATTACCTAGTAATCACCTAAACACGACCCTAACATTCACCTAAATAGGACTCAATGACAAGACTCATAAACAATGTGGACAAAAATGTTGTAAAAGCTCTATAAACTTCTATTGACGTAAAAGACTTAAATATACTTTTGGATTTTTATAACTATTAAACAAAGACATTTAAATATGACTTTGACTCATATCAATATGAGATGGACCAAACTACTCTAATAAAAAAGTAATACTAAATTACTTTTTCTTAAATACTTAGACTATATGGAATATTAATCATAAGATTGACTATATAAAAAAAATTCTAAAGAAAAACTGTGGAATTACACAGACCAAATTTTATAAAACTTTGACATTGACTTTATAAGACTTTAACATAAACAAAGAGGAATAACTATTGACATAAAATTTATAAAACTTGTCCTTTGAGTTGTGGGAGACTCCTTTGAACCTTCCGATTGAACTGTTCTTTTGAACCAAATGTTGAACCAACTGAGTGAACCGTTCCTTGAACCAACCCATTGAACCGACTCTTTGAACCAAGCCAACTGAACCAAGTTGTTGAACCAAGCCAACTGAACCAAGTTGTTGAACCAAGCCAACTAAACCAAGCTGTTGAACCAAGCCTTTGAACTAAGCATTTGAATTGACTGAACTGAACCAACTCATTGAACCAATTGAACTAAACCAACTCATTAAACCAATTGAACTGAACCAGCGCATTGAACCAATAATGGTTCAAAGTTCAAGTTTAAAATTCTTGGAAAGATCATGCCGTTGGGCACCGACATCGAACCACTGGACTAGTTCCTCCCTTTGCTAAAAGACTTGTGCAAAAAATCAAAATTGAACTAGCTCAAAACAGCAAGGGAAGGAGACCGATTTTGGCCTACTGGACCAAAAATGGTCAACACTAACCAAGGTGGCTCACTTCATACCATGAAACTTGATAGATGATGCACCTACCCTTGTGAAGAGATTCTTGAAGGAAGTGTTGACCATTTTTTGCCCAACAGGGCAAAAAATCGGTCCCCTTCTTCCCCTGCTATTTAAGGCCAATTCATTTTTTGATTTTGCACAAGTCCAAGAATTTCTACGGACTCTGTAGAGCCATGTTTTCTACGGACTCAATAGGTGAAATCCTTGGTAGATGATAAATCAATTCAAAAAGTGTTAGGGTTTACAAGGCTCTTTTGGGCCTTCATCTGAAGAAAATTTGCAAGGAAGGTTGGCATCTTCGAACCATTAAACCATCGCTTCAATTCACAACCTTGGTTCAATCGGCAGTTCAATCGACTTTAATTCAAAGCTTTGGTTCAATGCAGAGTTCAATCGGCAAAGTTCAACAGACTGGTTCAATGGTTTAATTCAATCGGTAGTTCAATTGGCCCTATTTCAGGCCTTAGCTCATCATTTCAAGTCTATCACTTCAACTTCAAACTTGGGTTCAATCTTCAAGTTCATCACTTTGGTTCAACAAAGAGTTCAATGGCCTTGGCTCAACAATTAGCGCACAACATTGAACCGTTGAACCAGTTTGATCACTTGGTTCAATGTGTTGGTTCAATCACTTGGTTCAACGCCCCAATTCAATGTGCAGGTGCAATGGCTAAGGTGAGCGAGAAAATTTCAAAGGCTTGGTCTAATCAGCTCAGCGCATAGCGTTGAACCGTTGAACTAGTTTAACGCCTAGTTTAACGTGATTGGTTCAAAGGGTCAGATCAACGAGGTGCCCCCCAAAGCTGAAGGGCAGGATCCCTTACAGAGGGAAGTCCAGGTTCAATAAGCCCTTGCGGAGGGCAAAGGCACTTCAAAGAGGCCATAAAGGAGGAAAGCCTGTAGAATTTGGAGGGGCTGCCCAAAAGACTAAAGTGAAGACTAAAGTGCAAAAATTTGGAGACGACCAATTCCCATAGACTTTTTATCTATGAGAAAAAGTCCAAAACAATGCAGAGGCCCGCCAAAGCACTGAAGGACCCGAAGGGCATGTGCCCTTGCAAGGGACTCTTGGCCAAAATAAAGGGGCACTTTCCAAAGGCCGAAGGGTCACCTCCCCTTTGGGAAGGTGCTAAGCAGGAAAACCCGAAGGAAATAGCCAAGGATGGTGACGTTTTGGAAGCCGTCAACTTTAAGAGGGTGAATTAGCCATTGGTTTTCAAGCAATGACGGTTGCACGAATGTCAAATTTAAGCCAGTAAAAAGGCCATTGTTTTTTAAATGCCCAAGCGCCAGCCATGAAAGGAGCCCAATGAATGCAGCGACTTACCCAGAGATAGCCCGAGGGCCAAAAAAGACAAAAGTGCCAAGTGTACGAGCAGGCAGATAGTCTAAGTGGTGAAGGGAGGTGATGATTCAAGAAATTACTCCAGCAGGTGAAACAATGTTTGCAAATTGACCATTAGAAGGTGCGAACGGCCAATCGTGTGACCTGTTTTCTTCATTTCACATTTATTAGAAGACAAATTGCGTAGGTGCATTCAAGGAGAAATCTTGGTTAATGGGGAAATGGCACGGCCTGTGTCAAAAAAAATGCCTAAAGTTAGAGCTACAGCCGACACAACATTTATGTTTAAGCGGCCTACTTTTCCCAATGCTTGTAAGGCACATGGGTCACTTGTAAAAAGGGCACCAAAAGGCCTCTTTTCTTCTTATATATATTGGAGACTTGTCATTTGAGAATAATCTTCCACATTTTTAAGGCATAGCCCTAGCAAATTTTCACTTGAATCAATAAACGCATTTTTTACCTCTATCCTGGTTAGATATCTCTGTGTATGTATGAGTGTTAGTTTGTGTTTAGTCATTGCTTCTTGATGCTTCCACAAGTTCAACACCAACATACCTGGTGTCTATAAGGTGCCATTTCTATAGCTGACAAGGAAAGCTGTATTTGGAAGTGCAAAAATAGAAGAAATTACTATATGGAGTGCCTTTCACAGCACCTTTGGTGAATCTCTATTTTCTGTAGTTTCCATTAAAGCCTCCCTGCCAAGTTTCTTGCAGCCTGGTCCTTCTGCCAGTTTGAAGTGTATGTATGTGTTTGTCTGATTTTAAGTGTGAGTGAAAGAAGGTCAGATCATTTTGGTGCATCACCCCTTTTAGAGTAGATTTGTTTTCCTGCAATCTTCCTCCCTTTTCATCCCCCCCATTATATATGTGTGTGTGTGTGTGTGTGTGTGTGTGTGTGAGAGAGAGCACTTATTGGAATAAATTAGTTGCATCAAAGGGAGCTAGCCCTTACCTAGAGACTCTCCCCTCTTGCTTCATCGGTCCCACAGGCGAGAGGGGAGTTTCTATTGTTGCGTGTGGAAGGCAGGAGCTCAACCTCCTTGCCCCAGGTGCAATCCATTGCATCAATAGGAAGTATATAGTTTGTATGGTTTTTAAGAGAAGATCATTTCAGATCATGATCGGAAGATGACTTTGAGGTTTTAGATGATTAAATTTATCTTTGGGTATATAACTTAATTTTAGTACAACTTATCACCCAGAGACTAGTGGTCAAACTGAGAGAGTCAATCAGGTGCTTGAATATCTTTTTTAAATGTATTGCATAGATCAATAGTATAAGTGAGAATATTATCTTTCATTATTTAAGTTTGCATATAACAACTCATACCAGTCAACATTAAAGATGACACCATTTGAGGCACTTTACGAGAAAAAGTGTAGGACACCCATTAGTTGGAATAGGTTAGAGGACAGGAAAGTCTTAAGATCTGAGATGCTCTTAGAGATGGAAGAACAAGCTAGATTGATTAGGTAGAGATTGGTCGAGGCCAATGATAGAAATAAGAGTTATGCAGATCTCAAGAGGTTAGAAAGGCACTTTTTAGTTGGTGATAAAATGTATTTTAGGTAAAACTATAGAAGAACTTGATTAAATTCAAGAAGTCTACAAAATTTTCACCGAGATATGTGGGACCCTTCGAGGTGTTAAAAGTGGTCAATCCTATTGTGTATAGGCTTATGTTGCCACCAATCTTAGCTCTTTTACATAATGTCTTCCATGTATTATATCTTAAAAAGTATATAGTTAATCATACACATGTGTTGGATTGAAAAACTTTACAGGTTTTATATCTTGAGGTGGTCACAGTAGAACCAATCAAAGTAATTGAAATACACAAACTTAGTTTATGTAACATAGATATGTCATAGTGCAAGGTCTAATGGGACCAATACTCTGAGAATAGTGTTGGGTGAATATTTTGTTAGCCAACTAACTGGTGACCAAAATAGTTCCTATCACCACAACAATTTTTGGCAACTCCGCTAGGGACAATAATTTTGTGCAATTTGGAACCTCAAATTTTAGATTGAAACATTACCTGTGTCTTACCCATTATCATTATAACCTTATCCATGCATTCCATTATGGACGAATGAACTACTCCAGTGCTTTTGCATTGTTAATCTTTCCTCCCCAACCTCGTGCAATAGTTTTTAGTGAATCTGTTGGGGATGAATGTGTAGTCTGAAGCCTCAAGTTTTAGATTGAAGTAGTCCCTACCCTTATCCATTACATATTCTAGCAACTCTATTATGTGTCTTACCCATTATCATTATAGCCTTACCATCTTCCTCCATCTCCATTATTTTATCTGGTCTACAAAACTAGAACTGTTGGAAAAGAGTGCGCAGTCTGAAGCCTCAAGCCTCAAGCTGAAGCAGGGCCAGTTTCTTTCCATTTTTGTTCTACAATCTGGCCACTCCACCCAGATTTGTTATCCCTATTTTTTCATAATCAAATCATGGCTCAAGGCCCCTAGGGTAACTCTTTTGGTCCACTGAATCTAACTCCACCTCTGCATGAACTTCCATGCAGCTCAAGAAAGAACTTCCTCAAATTTTTTGGAGATGGGAGAGTTCACCCTGATGAACACATTATAGCCTTCAACATAGCTTGTGGTGTGATAGGGGTGGAATTTGAAGACATGGTATTTAGGCTTTTTGTGGAGACACTACAAGGTGCTGCTACAGACTGGTTCTACCACCTGCAGGCTGGATCAGTGACCTACTGGGATACATTCAAAGCCAAGTTTGAAGCCAGGTTCAAGCCTGCAGAGGATGTGCATGCTTTGCTAGCCTAGCTCACTCAGATGAAGAAGGAATCTCATGAGCATATGAGGGACTTCATTTCTAAGTTTGACAAGCTAAGGAATAGGATTCCCATGATCGCCCAGCCGACACCTGAAAACCTCAAATGCTTCTTCATCAACTCACAGCTACCTGAAGTGAGTTTTCTACTGAGACGAGCTAGCCACATAGACCTTGCTACTGCTTAAGACTTGGATAATAAGGTAGAAGATGACCTTATCTTGGCAGGAAAGATAAGGAGAGACCCAAACAGAGATAAATCTTCTTCATCTTTTGAGTATCCATCTACAAGCACCATGGATCAGATGGTGCAAAAGCTAGAAAATGAACTGCTAGCCTTGAAAAGGCAAATGGCCCTAAGTATGTCTGCTCCTAATCAAGATATGCCAAGGAGGGCATTTTAGAATCATCCATATCAAGGCATTGCCACCAAGAATCAAGGGCAGCCAAATCATCTTCCTCCCCCACAAAGGAACATTGCCCTTGAAGTGCCTCCAACCAACTCAGCAGTCAGATATCTGGAAATAGAACATGATTTGTCTTTCCAACTTGAGTTTGAGCAAGAAAATGACATTGATCTCTTCACAGAGGATCAAGAAGAATTAGTTGGTGACTCCCACATTGGTTTCTTGAATTACCAGGATGAACCCAAAAGTGAAGGTGAAGCAGTCGAAGGATCATATGCAGTATTCACCCAATCTAAGAATCAGTCAGCGCAACAGGCCAACAAAGAAAAGATAGAGGAGCAACCCCAATCAACAATTTTAATTGATAAGCAGAGAACCCCTCTTCCTTTCTAGTCAAAGGACCTGGTGATTGCCAAAAAAGTAAGTACATCAAACATTTTTGCACCTTCAACTTCAAATTCACAAGCCAGTCCTCCCCCTCTCGAAAACCAAAAGGATGAACTCCCATCCTCTCTTCCTAGTCCATTTCAGTCATCTGACATAATTGATCATGTCAAGAAATCCAAAATTCAAATGACTAAATTCAAATGACATAATTGACCTTGAGACGACTTTGTGCCCCCATTTTTCTTCATATCTCACTCTTGAGTAGTCAAGGTGGAGACTTTGAGCTACATCTTAGATTGCTAGTCACTCTATATTCTGTTATCAGTCACTTGTTACCAGAAAGATTCATGTTGCCTGCAAGAACAAGCACTTCTGAAAGAAGAGAAGTGTCTTCTATCACTTCACCAAGGTTTCTACCATTCAAGAAGGGATCTGGCTCTTGGCTGAATGTTACTTCTGAAAGAAGAGAAGTACCTTCACCAGTCACCTAGGATTTCTCCTCTGTTTGTTAGCATCATCTCTGAAAAAAGAGAGATGGATGGTTTATCCCACCCCTGTGTCTTACTTTTTGCTTATATATATATAGTATATAGCCTCTATATATTTAATAGGGAACCTCCCCTTGATGAGAGGAGAGATTTGTCCCCTATTGATGTAATAAAATTGCACACCTGAATGACCAATCTCCCTATACTATGGTGATAGAAACTATTTTGCTCACCAGTTAGCTGGTTGATAAAATATTCACCCAACACAAACTATTTTTTGGTTAGCTAGCCGCTTGAACCATGTTGAACCTTAAACCTTGCAAAGAGAGAAGATCGATGCAAATGACCATAAATGTCTTCAAAAGAGTTATTTCTAGTAGCTGGAACAGTAGATCGAGTAGACTTCTGAGCGCACCAAACAAAAGACGTGGCCTATTTTTCTTCCATAAAGTAAAGATAAATTGGAAAAGGACCAAACAGTCCATACCAAAGAATAAACATATTAGATGAAGGGACATGCCATAGTTATGGTAGTGCACTATTCTCAGCATGGTCTCTCCGGGCAGGACTGAAGATGCATTGAAGACGTTGACTGCAGCATGAGTCGTCCCATGGAAAAAGGTGACAATATTTGCGTAATTGCTATAAGTTTGTATTTTTTCTCATTTGTAAGGGGACTTTTCATTTTTACAAGAGCAAAACTCTGCCCATTTTGAAAGAAGACTGAGACTTTGAGCTCAGATTGTAATTTCATTTCATTTTATCTGAATGAGAAAGCAGGTTGTTTACAGACTTTATGATGTTTTGGCTTGTATCATTTTAGAAGATCATTCTTACATCTATCTTCTGAAGGTGTTCTTATTCATTAAATTATGCAAGCAGAATTAGTGAAAGTAATAAGGAAGTGTCTTGAAACCAACTGTGGGAAGACTTTGTGCTTTCACAATTATTTTTAGTCAGTGTTTTTCTTTTTTTTTTGTGTTGAGGATTCTGAGATGACTTTGTGCCCCCATTATCCTTTGTGATATACTCTTTGGGTAGTTGAGGTGGAAACTTTGTGTTCTATTTCAACCTGTTGTTACTATGCCCTTTGGTTACTGGTTACTTTACTATCTGAAAGAAACTCCTATTGTTTCCTGCAAGAACACTTCTGAAAGAAGAGAAGTGCCTTCAGTGTTTACACCAAGATTTTGTCCTTTGTTTGTGTGCATCATCTCTAAAAGAAGAGAGATGGTTGGTTTATTATGCCCCCATGTGTTATTTTCTGCTTATTTATTTTGTATATAGCTCCTACGTATCTATAGGGAACCTCCCCTTGATGAAAGGAGAGATTTGTCCCCATTGGATGTGGTAAACCTGCAACTTTGGATGACCCATCTCCCTATGTTGTGGTGATAGGAACTATTTTGGTCACCCGTTAGCTGGTTGACAAAATATTCACCCAACAAACTCTTGCTAATGATGTTGAACCTTTGAATCCATTGAACTCATTGAACTAAAATGGTTCAAGGTTTAACGGTTCAATGGTTCAATCCTTGCTTAGAAGCTTGCCGATGAACTCTTTTGGTTGAACCTTTTCGTTGAACCAAATTTGAAATTGCCCAAGTGTTGAGAGCTTTCTTATTTCCTATAGAGTCCCATAGAAATTAGCCTGTGAAGCCCGTAGAACTTGGCCTGTAGAGTTTGTAGATTCAAGCCTGTAGAGTCCATAGATTCAAGCCTGTAGAGTCCATAGATTCAAGCCTGTAGAGTTCGTATATTTTTGATAATCTTGAAAAATGAGGAATTTGAATGCTCAGAACAAATTTTGAAAAGGGAAGAGACAATTTTGGTCTTGCAGGGCCCAAAATAGTTCATATGTTGTCCTAAAAATGAGTGATATTTTTGGGGGACAAAAAATAGCGCTACATGGAAGGACTATGATGAGCTCTTCAAGAGATTTTTATATTTATTTGATTTATTAGATACTATTATGTTATGTTATTTTCAGTTGAATAATATCTTTATTTCAGATCATATGTTTAAATAAGAGTCATTCGAGACGATGAATAGCTTTAGGGGGAAAGATATTACATCATGTTTCCTCGCTAAGTTAACTATTTGACTATTTATAGATTGTTATAGTAGATACACATGATATTAGATATATTTCTAATTAAGTTTTAGATTTATGTTATTTCAAGATAATAGAATATTGCTTAATCAGATGATAATACATAGTTGTTTATAATGAACTAGTTTATGTATGCATTTAAATTTTAAGCATATTAATTAATTATTTTAGTTATATATTATTGTTTTATGACTATCATGTGATATGATCTAATTATCTATGTGTTGTGAGATGGATGTAGGAGAATTCTTCCCTAAAGTTTACCAGAGGAAGAGCATTATCAGAGACGATGATGTAGATGGAGACATCATTGATCGATAAAGAGCTAACGAAACCCTGCACACACCATAATAATTAGTCATGGTAGAAAATGCATTTAAAAAATATTGTTTTAGTATTTGTTTAAATTATTATTATTTTAGTATTTGTTTAAATTATTTAAATTATTAGAATTCATCAAGGAAGAAGCTATTTGTTTCTTAAAAAAATTGCTTTCAAAGACGATAAATAGCAGACTATAGGTGGAGAATGGCATTTTGGATGTTATCCCATCAATCTTGAGGGATGGAGATAATAAATCTCTAATCAAACAAGTCACAATGGAGGAAGTTAAGTTTTTCATCTTTTCAATGGAAGGAGATAAGGCTCGAGGACCTACTTTTTTCCTACAATCTTTTATCAACATTTATAGGAAATTATTCATAATGATGTGATAACAATTGCAAATGAATTATTCTTATTAGGGATATTACTCAAGAAAATCAATAAAAATTTCATAGTTCTCATCCCCAAGAAACATGGAGCAAATTAGTGTAAATATTTCAGGTCAATCAATGTATGCAGTGATCCTTATAAAATATTCAAAACAATCTTGGCTCTCAGATTACAACTAATCCTTTCTTATATAATATACCAACAACAAGGGGGGTTTATTTTTTATAGGGGTATTCAGGTTGGGATTATAACAATTATTGAAACTATACATTTAATACCAAAAAAAATCAAATAAATAATGTTGTTGAAATTGGATACGAACAAAGCCTATGACAAAGTGTCATGGGATTTTAATGATAAAATTTGTTGTCCCCAAAAATAGCTTTCTCATTTTTGAGACAAAATATGAACTATTTTGGTCCTGCAAGACCAAAATTGTCTCTTCCCTTTTCAAAATTTGTTCAGTGCATTCAAATTCTCCTTTCTTCAAAGCTTTTCAAAAATCTATGGACTCTGCAGTTTCATTTCTATAGACTCTGCAGGTTAATTTCTATGGACTCCACAGGAAAGAAACGGGTTCAATGGGTTCAATTAGTTTAAAGGAGTGCCTGAAAGAAAGAAGCCTGTAAGCGGAGCATGCCAAGTGTCATCTATCGGGACACAGTTTCTAATTAAGTTTCAAAGCAGCAGAACATGCCACATATCCCATTCTAGGTAAGCAAAACATGACAAGTGTCAGCGTCCACATTTTAGGCTTCTTATAAGTTTCAAAAGCTTCTTTCAATAAGCTTCTCTTAGGGTCCTATGAAAAGCACCAAGTGGCAACCATGAAAGGTTGTAATCTATTTCTAAGAAGCTACGGAAGTTGCCACGTGTCCTTGGTAAAACTTGGCAGAAGTCACTAAGTGTCGACATCCATAGTTATTGAGTAAGGACTATGGTGGGCTTCGGGTAAGTCATAGGAACAAGCAAAACATGTCAAGTGTCATCATCCACGTGAATCCAAATGAGTCCTGAATGTTTCTGTAGTGTTTCTAAAGCTTAGTGGAAGCTGCCACATGTCATCTTCTGCAGGACTCTCAAGGTTTCTAAACCTCCTAAAAGTTAGGCAGATGATGCCAAGTGTCCTCGCCTGTTCCAGTAAAAGATGCCACGTGTCACTTGTTAAAATCAGCAGAATGTGCCATGTGTCAAAGATGGATCACTCCCAATACAAAGATGTAGAGCCAAGGAAAGATTTCCTTCAGATAAATTGTCCGAAGGAATTCCTTCAAACATTTTGTCTGAAGGAAATAATGGAACAATAGCCCACTGAAAAATGAAAGCCCAGAGGCCACCTGAAGGATCCCAAAGGGTAGATACCCTTGCAGGAGGATCTCACCAAAGGAAAATAGGCCTTTCTCAAGACCCTAAAGGGATTCTTCCCCTTCGAGAAAGACAAAATGAGAATGCCTTAGGAATTGCTGAGGAGATTGACGGGCCTGCAGACATCAAATTTGTGGCAATGAAATAGCCATTAATCCTTGCAGACTTAAAGGTAGACCCGAATGCATTCAAAGGCCTGAAGACCAAAGCCAAAAGGGAAGACCCACTGATGATAGAGCTGAAAGAGCCAACATAGGGGAAAAAGTAGCTTGAAGGCTCAAATCATAGCAAGAAGAGACAAAGAGGGAAATATCTGTAGTAGTTATTTCAGTAGCTGGAAAAGTGCACAAAAATAGATATTTGAGCCCTTAAACATTGAAGACGTTGCATGTTTATCCCCCTTGGAGTAAAGATAAAGTGGGTAGCTGCACAGATAGGAGGAGACATTTGAGATGAATCAACACGCCACAGTTAAGATAGCCACTCAGTTCCAGTATGGCCCTCCTTTACAAAACTAAAAATGCATTCAAGGCATTGAATGCAGCATGGGCCACTCCATGGAACAAAGTGCCAGACCTTTCTTGGCTGATATATAATGTAATCTCTTTGTTTGTTTTTAGGGAGATCTTCTGGTTACCAGAAGCAAAACTCCACCCAAATTAAATGTAATGATCTTTATATTCAATATATGTAAAAATACCCTTAAGGTAGGGAAACACCATATAATACTCCTTTAGGAAGGAATAACTCCACAATGTCTCTTCGAGGGGACAACCTCCAATATCCTCTTACAATAGAAGACTCAATGCTTACTTGATATTTTTACCATGATATTCATCCCCTATATATATATATATATACATCTATCTAACCCATGGATGGGTAACCTCCTAATCCAATGTAGGCCGACCATTACCCAATGTACTACTTCCATAAGTTACTCTATTATTCTAATATATTATACCCATATAACTAAGGGGATGGGTGCCACATGTCGGCATCTCCATCAACCCATATATCATATCCCTAGGTACATAGCATTCCTTCCCTCCTTAACATGTTTTGTCCCTGAAACATAGGAAGAAATCAAATAACGAGTGTGCTTCAAATCATTGCACATTTGTCTCCAATCTCGATCATCTAGCCATCCATATGTGATCTTGGCAGGAGATAGCTCTCCAAGCTTGTTTCCAAATTTTATTGTGCTCCTTTGATTTCGTTCATGATCATAATTATATTGCTTTGGTGTCCAAGCATAATTATTCCTCTTTTTATTCCATGTACCATATTGCGTTGCACTACTCTGATTCCAACCATGACCATAGTAGGTATTCTTCCATGCATAATCATAGTTTTTTCCCCATTCATTCCATGTGCCATAGTATTTTTTCTTTGGATTCCATGCATATCCATAATGATTGGAAATTTTATTTCCTGTACAGACAAAATGATTGTTATTATGACACTTCCTCACCTGGTTCCATGATTGTTTCCTCTCATGATGATGTGGGTGTCTATATACCTCCACCTTTTCCAATACTTTGACCTTATCCACCTTTGCTTATGCCTCTTCCACCTTTTCCTTCTTTGTCTCTTGAGTAGATGAAGTGCTCATTTTTAGTGTCTTTATCTATATCATCTGAATCTTCATCATGTTCTTCATCACCTGTTTCCATCTTATCCTCATGATCTACCTGGATTGTTATTGGTGCCTTTTTCACTATGATATCTTGTAAAGTGATCTTTTTCCTATACCAAAACTTCATGAACTTTTTCTAAATATTAATATTCATTGTTCCCAAAGTCTCTAACCATGGATATCCAAGAACTATATCCACATCATCCATATCCAAAGCATAAAAATCTAAATGCAAAACATAGTTTTCCATAATGAGCTTTAGATCTTCAAACATTGAAATATTCTTACCATCTACTTGAACCTCTTTGATATTCTTTGCTTGAATATGCAGATGCTTGGCCACATTCATGTTAATGAAGTTATACTTGCTGGTAGGGTTTATGGACACAACCACCTTCTTTTGAATGCATCCATGAAATTGAAAAATTGACTCAGATTTCTTTGGAGCCAAATTATATGAACCCTTATCATCCAATTCTTCTTCTTCTTCTTCTTCTGTTTCTTCAATTGCTTCTTCTACTTCTTATTCTTCTTGTTCTTCTGTTGATTCTTCTATTTCTTTTTCTTATTTTTCTACTTATTTTTCTTCTTCTATTGCTTCTTTTTCTGCTTCTTGTTTTATAGCCCATCGATCTAAAAAGATCTGTTCCATTTCTTTCCATGAAGAAAACCTTTCTGTACAACTCAACTAATCAAACCAATCTAGTGCAGGCCTAGACATAAAAGGAGTTAATCATCTTTGCCCAAAATTTTTTGTAAAATGATTCTCCAAAAGGATCCACCATTCTCTAGCATCAATATCATCTTCCCCTGAAAATATTTTCAACTCCATGATCCACAAAAAAATTAAGGTTCATGAAACCCTAAAATGTCAAAACTGATCCATAAAATCGCAAAAAATAACTCCAAAGAACTCAAAAAATTTTGCAATTTTTATTGTACTTCTCTTAAATCTTCTTACATATCCAGTAAAAATTTCAAATAAAAATTCCCTATATTTCGGAAGATATAGTAAAATTATTATAAACTCTAAAATATCAATAACTCCCTCAAAACGAATCAAAAAATTCTGAAATTTTTACTACGTTTCTATTATATTTTCTTACATCTTAAGTAAAAATTTTAAATAAAAATGCCTTATATTTTAGAAGATATAGTGAAATTATTATTTCACTCCACACAAATTGCCCAAATCAAAGCTCTAATACCACTTGTAATGATCTTGATATTCAATATATGTAGAAATACTCTTAAGGTAGGGAAACACCATATAATACTCCTTTAGGAAGGAATAACTCCATAATGTCTCTTCGAGGGGACAACCTCCAATATCCTCTTACAATAGAAGACTCAATGCTTACTTGATATCTTTACCATGATATTCATCCCCTATATATATACATCTATCTAACCCATGGATGGATAACCTCCTAATCCAATGTAGGCCGACCATTACCCAATATACTACTTCCATAAGTTACTCTATTATCTTAATATATTATACCCATATAACTAACTAAGGGGATGTGTGCCACATGTCGGCATCTCCATCAACTCATATATCATATCCCTAGGTACATAGCATTGAAAGGCAATACTGAGACTTTGAGCTCAGATTGTTCATCATATTTCTTTGTTTGAATCAGAAAGCAAGTTACTTTCAGACTTTGTGCTGTTATAAATTGTATCATTATAGGAGATTGTTCTTATGTCTATTTCCTAAATGTATTTTTGTTTATTCAAATTAACAAGCAGAGCTAGTGGAGGTGATAAGGAAGGTGTCCCGAAGCCAACTGTAAGAAGACTTTGTGCTGCCTACAGTTGCCTTTAGTGTGTTTGTCTTTTTCTGTTTCCTGTGTAAAGGACCTTGGAATGACTTTGTGCCCTCATTTTCCTTCGTATTTCACTCTTGGGCAGTCGAGGTGGATACTTTGCACTACATCTCAGGCTGCTAGTTACTATGTCCCTGTTATCGGTCACCATACCTGAAAGAACTCCTACTATTTCTTGCAAAAACACTTCTGAAAAAAGAGAAGTGCCTTCAGTGTTTTCACTAGGATTTTCTCTTCTATTTATGTACATCATCTCTAAAAGAAGAGAGATGGATGATGTATCCTACCCCTGAGTGTTATTTTCTGCTTACATATATAGTGTATAGCTCCTCATATTTAATAGGGAACCTCCCCTTGATGAGAGGAGAGATTCATCCCCTTTGGATGTGGTAAACCTGCAACTTTGGATGACCAATCTCCATATGCTATGGTTGAAGAGACCTATTTTATTCACCAGTTAGCTCGTTGACAAAATATTCACCCAACAGTTTTTGGCAACTCTGCTGGGGATTAAAACAAACAGTTCCTATCCTTATCCATTATATACTCTGGCAACTCTCATCTGGGTCTTACCCATTATCCATTTATAGCCTTAACCATTTCCATTATATATTATGGTCTACAAAACTAGAACCGCTATGGAAAAATGAGCAGCTCTAGTGCTTTCCCATTGATAATTTTTCCCTTCAGCTTCGCGCAATAGTTTTTGGCAACTTCGTTGGGGAAGAATGTGCAGTCTGAAGCCTCAAGTTTCAGATTGAAGTAGTCCCTACCCTTATCCATTATAGACTCTGGTAACTCCATTTTGTGTCTTACCTATTATCATTATAGCCTTACCATCTTCCTCCATCTCCATTATATTATCTGGTCTACAAAACCAGAGAAACTAAGTTAGAACGCGCAGTTTGAAGCCTCAAGCTTCAAGCTCAAGCAGGGCCAATTCTTTCTCATTTTTATCCTACAATCAAAACATGTGCTGGATTGAACCAGCAGAACATCAAGCTATGGTAGTGGACCATACTGTTGCGCTCCAAAGTTAGAAAAAGGAACTCTTCGCTAAGAGAGCAAAGAGTTATGGTTTTTAGATTGAAGACCACATCTCACCATGGGGCAAGAAGAGAGAACCAAAAGGAGTGTACAAGAAATGTGATTCCTGGTGGAGAGTTCCATTTTCCCATCACTGATTCTGGGGACAAAATGGTTTCCTACTGGTTTATCAAGATGGCATACTCTTTTCTCTGCCTCACAATGGGCAGCATCTGAAGCACTTCAACTCTTGAAGTATCAGATGAATTTCCTATACATATGTATATTTGTATAGCCTTTGTTTCTGTTGTGTGCTTTTTATTTTTATTTTTTGGGGCCTTTTTTTTTGGGAAGCATGACTCCATAACCCAATGGCATATTTCAAGGCACTGGAGATATTGGTTTCTACTCCCTTCAGTTGTTCCAAGTTTTCATCTGAAGGAAGTTCCCCAATTGGAGCTAGCTATTGTCCCCAAAAATAACTTTTGCATTTTTGGGACAACATATGAACTATTTTGGTCCTGCAAGACCAAAATTATCTCTTCCCTTTTCAAAATTTATTCTGTGCATTCAAATTCTCCTTTCTTCAAAGCTTTTTAGAAATCTATGGACTCTACAGGCTCATTTCTACAGACTCTACAGATTAGTTTCTATGGACTTCATAGGAAAGAAACGGGTTCAACAAGTTCAATCAATTCAAAGGAGTGCCCGAAAGAAAGAAGCCCGTAAGCGGAGCGTGCCAAGTGTCATCTGTCAAGACACAGTTTTTAATTAAGTTTCAAAGTAGTGAAACGTGCCATGTATCCCATTATAGATAAGCAGAACGTGACAAGTTTCGGCATCTGTGTTTCAGGCTTCTTATAAGTTTCAAAAGCATCTTTCAATAAGCTTCTCTCAGGGTCTTGTGGAAAGCACCAAGTGGAAATTGCGGAAGGTTGTAATCTATTTCTAATAAGCTACAGAAGTTACCACGTGTCCCTGGTAAAACTCAATGGAAGTTACCGAGTGTCGACATCTGTAGTTATTGAGTAAGGACTGTGGTGGGCCCCAGGTAAGTCACATGAACAAGTGAAATGCACCAAGTGTCATCGTCTGCATGAATCCAAATGAGTCTCGAATGTTTCTGTAGTGTTTCTAAAGATCAGTGAAAGCTACCATGTGTCATCTTTTGCATGACTCTCAAAGGTTTCTAAAGCTCTTATAAGTTAGGCAAATGTTGCCAAATGTCCTCACATATTCCAGTGGAAGATGCCACATGTCACTTGTTAAAATCAATGGAACATGCCACATTTCAAAGATGGAGTACTCCCAATATAAAGACGCAGAGCCAAGGAAATATTTCCTTTGGATAAATTATTCAAAGGAATTCCTTCAGACATTTTGTCTGAAGGAAATAATGGAACAATAGCCCACCGAAGAATGAAAGCTCGAAGGCCACCTGAAGGATCCTGAAGGGTAGATACCCTTGCTGGAGGCTCTCATCGAAGGAAAATAGGCATTTTTCAAGACCCCAAAGGGATTCTTACCCTTCAAGAAGGACAAAATGAGAATGCCTTAGGAATTGCCGAGGAGATTGACAGGCTTGCAGACGTCAAATTCGTGGCAATGAAATAGCCATTGATCCTTGCAGACTTAAAGGTAGACCTGAATGCATTCAAAGGCCTAAAGACCAAATCCAAAAGGGAAGACCCATTGATGATAGATCCGAAAGAGCCAGCAAAGGGGAAAAATTACCCCGAAGGCTCAAATTGCAGCAAGAAGAGACAGAGGGAAATATCTGTAGTAGCTATTTTAGTAGCTGAAACAGTGCACAAAAATAGATATTTGAGCCCTTAAACATTGAAGACGTCGCTTGTTTGTCCCCCTTAGAGTAAAGACAAAGTGGGCAGCTACGTAGACAGGAGGAGACATTTGAGATGAATCAACACGCCATAGTTAAGGCAGCCGCCCGGTTCCAGCATGGCCCTCCTTGACAAAATTGAAAATGCATTCAAGGCATTGAATGCAGCATGGGCCGCTCTATGGAACAAAGTGCCAGACCTTTCTTGGTTGATATATAATTTAATCTCTTTGTTTGTTTTTAGGGAGATCTTCTGGTTACCAGAAGCAAAACTCTGCCCAAATTGAAAGGCATTAATGAGACTTTGAGCTCAGATTGTTCATCATTTTTCTTTGTTTGAATTAGAAAGCAAGTTACTTTCAAAATTTGTGTTGTTATAGCTTGTATCATTCTAGGAGATTGTTCTTATGTCTATTTCCTAAATGTATTCTTGTTTATTCAAATTAACAAGCAGAGCTAGTGGAGGTGATAAGGAAGGTGTCCCGAAGCCAACTGTAAGAAGACTTTGTACTGCCTACAATTGCCTTTAGTGTGTTTATCTTTTTTTATTTCTTGTGTAAAGGACCTTGGGATGACTTTATGCCCTCATTGTCCTTCGTATTTCACTCTTGGGCAGTCGAGGTGGAGACTTTGCGCTACATCTCAGGCTGTTGGTTACTGCGTCCTTGTTACCAATCACTTATCATACTTGAAAGAACTCCTGTTGTTTCTTGCAAGAACACTTTTGAAAAAAGAGAAGTGCCTTCAGTGTTTTCACCAGGATTTTCTCCTTTGTTTGTGTACATCATCTCTGAAAGAAGAGAGATGGATGGTGTATCCTACCCCTGAGTGTTATTTTCTGCTTACATATATAGTGTATAGCTCCTCATATTTAATAGGGAACCTCCCCTTGATGAGAAGAGAGATTCATCCCCTTTGGATGTGGTAAACCTGCAACTTTGGATGACCAATCTCCCTATGATGTGGTTGAAGAGACCTATTTTTCTCACCAGTTAGCTCGTTGACAAAATATTCACCCAACAAAATTCTCAAAGTTTTTGACTTTCAAGGCAAGTTTAAGAACCTTTTCAACACTTGTATTTCAACTCCTATGTTTTTTATCATGGTGAATGGCTTCCCCGATGGATTTTTTCACAGTGAAAGAGGCATTTGACAAGGGGATCCTTTATCTCCTTTCTTGTTCATCACAGTGGCCAAAGCTCTAGGAAGAAAGGTCTCAAATGTTGTGACAAATGGTAAAATTAAAAGTGTAAGAATTTCTTCTTCTTTGGAGGTGCTAACACATCAACAATTTGTTGATGACACCCTATTTTTGGGTTTAGCATCTATTAATGAAGCAAAGGAGTGGACGAAACTGTTAGAAGACTATGAATAAGTTTTGAGTTAAAAAGTGAATTTGGATAAAAGTTCCATATTATTTATTAACACTTTTATTTTAAGGAAACATGAAATTTTGAGAATCTTGGGATGTCAGATTAAGGATATGGAATTTGGATAAAAGTTCCATATCCCTCGTACTTATGTAGGTATGCCTCTTTCCATTGGGAAGGGAAATACTAGCATTTGGAACATTCTGATTGACAATTTTCAAAGGAAACTAGTGGGATGGAAAGACTGTCTTCTTAGCTAAGTAGGAAAACTTCAATTAATTAAAATCACCCTTCAAAATATTCTAGTATATATGATGTATATTTTTAAGATGCCTGCATTGATAATTAAGAAACTAGAAAAAAATCAAAGAAGTTTTTTACGGATAGGTATGAAAGACAAACAAATATTTGCACTTGTTTCTTGGGACATAGCATGCCTTCCCAAAGGGCATGGTGGGTTAGGCATCCCTAAATTAAAGGAAATAAATAAATCTATAATATCCAAATTAGGTTGCATATTTTTACAAGAGGTGAATCAATGGACATGTATTCTAAAAGATATATACTTAGACAATCCTGAAGCTAAAAGATTATTGTTAGTTGAATCCTTATTGTCTAGGTCTTGCTTTTGGAACTTCCTTGTTGAAGGTAGGATATTGATTTGGAAGGGTTGTAAATAAAACATGGGTTTAAGGGAGAAGGCCATTTTTTGTGATGATACTTGGCTCTTAAATTATCCATTGAGTGACACTCAATGTGGGGATATAATAAGTACTAGGCTAGAAATAATTTTGGGAGAAAAACTCTATTATAGAGAGATTAAGGAAGAAGGCACTTTTTTGAAAACTCTTCTTTATGAATGTTTTAATCAAGAGGAAAGATATATCATCCATGATTTAAATAAAATTCTCAATAGTTATCACATAAGTCAATTAGATAGGGAGAATGAATTAGTCTAGGCTCGGCACTATAGTATCAAATATGGCTATAAAATTGCTTTAAATACAATTGTTGATGTTTTCCCCTGAAATACTACTTGGGATAAAGATATTTTACCTAAAATTAATTTTTTCTTTTGGCTTACGATCCAAAATAATAATCTTACAATCAATAACTTGATGAATAGGGGTCTTATGATCCCTAACAAGGGTGTCTTGTGTGAATAGAATGTTGATTATGTGGTCCATATTATATTTCATTGTCCCTTTGCATATCAAACTTTAAGAATTATTATAAACTCTTTGAAGGTATGTTGGGTTCAGCGAAATACAATTTGATTTTAACCTCCAAATGGTCATCCCTCATGATTTTTGGGGATTATGGTGGGAAAGAAAAGATTTTTTCACAATCAAAAGAAGTCGGTGGAAAGGGTGAATCATAAAATCATCAAATAAATCCATGAGAATTTATTGGTTATATAAATTAAGAACATAGAAGATTAGGGATGATAAAGTCATAATTGCAATCAATAGAACCTTTTCTATGGGGAGTCAGTTAAGTTTGAATAAGGAAATATTGATAGAAGAAAGGTTAAGTGGTTACCAAGATATATAAAGCTCAATTTCGATGGTGCCTCTAAAGGTAATCTCAGGAAAGCTAGTGGAGGGGGAATATTAAGACACAACAAGGATAACTTAATTTTAGCCTATGTGGGTTTTTTGGGAATTTAAATTAATCATTTCACTGAGGCTAACATAACCTTATGGGGCATTTAATTAGCTAGGGATTTGGGATTTAGTCATCTGATTATTGAAGGCAAATCCCTCAATACCATAAATTGTTTATGTAAGAGTAATACACCAAGTTGGACTATAAGGAATGTGATAAATGATGTTGTGAGTTCTCTCTAACATTTTCAAGTCACTCACATAAAACATGTGTATAGAGAGGGAAAAAAAGTTGTTGATTGGTTTGCAAATAAAGGGGCCACTTTAGATGAAATGGAAAAATGAAGGGATTCTCAGGGTCTTCCAATAGAGTTGTCTCATCTGATCCATGAGGAAGCTAATTTTAGTAGATAGAATTAATTTTGAAAGTCATGATACCAAGGGCTATTTGATAAAGAACTTTTGGCCCATGATGATAAAGGTAAAAAACACATCATTTTCTTCTCCATAAAATATTCCCATAATGGAAACACACTCCCCAACATCATCAGATAGCAATGCCCTATTTCATGTGAAGTTAAGATGGAAAAGGATGGGAAAAGGTGCTAAGTATGCCAATATTTCTAATCATTCCCATGATTTCACATATAACATCACTATTCCTCATGGTAGCATCAATTCCCATAATTGGTACGAGTATATTGAAGAGGTGTGTTTGGTCTATAGATGGCCTATTGAAACCAACCAATTGTACACTATTTCCAAAAGAGTTTCAAAGCTGAGGAATGTCATGGGTGGAGATAGGTGTTAGGTGGAACCCTTGCCAACAAATATGGCCAAAAAGAATGCTAAAATATGGAGGATCCTACAGAAGGGAGGACCTTTAACCTTTATTGAAAAAATCAAGAGTTTGATCCTCATATTTTGGTTGAATTTATTGATTTCAAGTTGCCTTGTGTTGTGATTGTCATGGGAGTCTCTTTCACTATTTTTAAATACTTCATTGTAAAGGTCATAAATATGTACTCTAATGATATCAAAAAATTTAAATAAAAAAGAGACAAAAATGAAGAAGTTATATCTTTCTTGAAGGGAAAGGAGAAACTTAGAGATTTTTAAGGTCGGTATTTGAGAGATTATATCCATGTCCCCTTTAACCAAGACCTACACTAGGTAATGAGATATATAATTCTAGAAGGCAAATTCAAGTGCGCTTACTCTTACCATTTCACATTTATCAACCATTTTCACCACAAAAATTGACCAACTTCCCCTTTTATTTGCATCTATCTTTGGAAAATTTTGTATTGAAAGTTCAAGTCAAAAAAATGGTGGTCCCTTTGCACCAAGGTTTGATCTATTTGATGTATCATTGTGAAATAACCAATCAAATGGGTTGAACCATGTGATTGAGGTGGTTGAAATCAAGAAATAGAGGTATTTCCCTTTTATGGCCATAGGGGAAGGGGCAAGGGAGATCTAAACAAAGGAGGTCAGAAATTCCATTTGAATTTATACTCTCAATGAAAAAAGATAAAAATGGTTCATTTAAGAAGGTCATAGAACCAGGCAAAGATAACTATTACTAAAAAAATGTTTTCGGGGCTCATCTCTACATAGGGGTCATTCTTCTACCTCTCAAAGCTTGTCTAAGGAGGGGAGTGAGGATGATGATGTGTAAAACCTTGTGGAAGAGCGTGAGATTACTCATTATCAAGAGAGACCTTGAGATTGGAATGGGGAGAGACAAAAGGAAAATTTCTGCCATAGACAATGATAATCTTCAATAGAATTACTTTGGCAAAAAAATATATAAATTAGCATAACAAGTTGATCAAATAATCAATGAAGGAGAATGAAATTCTTAGGGATAATATGATGAAGATGCAAAAGTCTATAAATAACAATGGTAATCTTGAGAAAAATGATGGGAATTCAATGGATACTTTGGAAATATAAACATAAAGGTTCCCCAATGGGGAATAGAGGATCACACAAATAGATACTGAAAGAGATAAACTTTAAGAAGATATGAAAAAACTTATCCAATTTAGTAGGGGTTATATTGAGAATTGTGCTACAAGCATTCACACGATGAAAGAATCCATGGACGAGGAGGAGGAGCAAACAATCAGTAAAGCAAGTAAAACTAAAAATGCAAGAGAAGGGAAATAAGGCTACTAAGAAAGATATAGATCTTGACAAGGCTAATGATATCATAAACTTTTGGATGAAGAATTTGAGCTCGTTGAAGCATTAATTACCATTACTAACACTTTACTATTTTTTTGCTTAGTTGCACTATTTGTATGCTAGTTTTGATATTTTAGGTTGCTTAGGCTTTCTTTACTTGACTTTATTTCATGTTGACCCATTTTATGATGATTATTTGATCTATATTTCTCTTTCTTTGTACGAGGGTCTAATCCCTCTCAAAATTGATTTTTATAAATAATTTAAAAAAAACACTAGACTTAAGATTTATGGTGGAAAATCTAACATTAATTAGGACATATATTTTGGAAATTTAATGGGACAATGATTGTCTCAAAGTGTGTGTTTTCACAAGGAGCACCCATGTGATAAAAATTGGTCCCATAGACTATTTGGTTCTATGGGCATGGTTAAAATATTTCATTCATTTACTATTGGATTTTGCAACATTAGATGGGTGAAATGTTGAATTTCAAGGACCACTCTGCTAAAGACATGATATATAAATAAAAAATCTGCATCCCTTTTGCACATTAGTAGACAATATCCAAGTGCTTGTTTTCCACCACCAATAATACACAGAACATACTCAAATCAAATGCTAGTAATTACGATTTTCAAGTCTTTGAGCAAGCAAAATTGAAAATCCCCATTTAGTTGAGTTTCTTATATTGCCTCTCCCATTATGGGGTTTTATTTACCAACTCATTAAACCCATAGGGCATTTCATATGCCATGAGTTGACCAAGTTCTTTATGGCTCATTCCAAAACAAGGGTTTGTGTTGAAGTAGATTTATCCTAAGACGTGAAAGACTCCATTGATATACAGATTAGCACTAATCACTTTTCTCACCGTGTTTTATAAATCAATCTCTCGAATACTTGATTTCAATGCCAATCCTCAGTCTATATGATTTGAGAATGTCCTCTGATGGTGCATGCACCCCCTACTTCTCAGGAAAAGGGTGGATCTGAGGCCAAACCTCAAAATGGAAATAATGATGGGTGGACCACAATCCCAAATAAAATAATAATAACTCTTCAAAAGGTGACAATACGCCACAAGCTTCTTCATATAAACCTATTGGGAACTGTTGTCCCCCAAAAATATCACTCATTTTTGGGACAACATTTGAACTATTTTGGTCCTACAGACCAAAATCCTCTCTTCCCCTTTCAAAAATTGTTCTGAGCATTCAGGTTCTTCATTTTTCAAAGCTTTCTCAGAAATATACGCACTCTGTAGGCTTGAATCTATGGACTCTGCAGGAAGAAATCTACGGACTCTGCAGGCTTAAAACTACGGACTCTGCAGGCTTAAAACTACGAACTCCACAGGCTCATTTCTATGGACTCTTTCAAGGCTCGAGAGAAAACTTAGAGAAAACTATGAACTCAGTTCTACAGATTTCATAGGTTGATTTCTACAGACTCTGCAGGAAAGAACAAGTTTCCAACACTTGGTCATTTTCAGGATTGTTTCAATGGCTTGGTTCAACCAAAAGACTTCATCAGCAAGCTTCTAAGCAAGGATTGAACCATTGAACCATTGAACCTTGAACTCTTTTGGTTCAAAGGTTTAATGGGTTCAAGGTTCAACGTCGTCAGCAACAGTTGGCACTTCGGCAAAGGTTCAACAAATTCAACTGCTTCTAGGTTCAACGGCTTCAAAACACTTATCAAAGAGAAGGCTTGAACCATTGAACCGTTAAACCATTGAACCACTTTGATTTAATGGTTCAACAGGTTCAATGACCAAATGGTTCAATGTGTTTGGTTCAAAAAGATCAAAAGGACTTAGCCAAATAAAAAGAATGAACCAATTGAACCGTTGAACCTTGAACCAAAAGGTTCAACGAGTTCACAGGTTCAAAGGTTCAACCAGTGCGATGAAGATCAAAGAGCTTAGAAAGAACAAGGAAGTGATGAGCAGAGGAAAAAACCAATGAAACGATTGAACCTTAAACTGAAAGAGTTCAAAGTTCAATGATTCACAGGTTTAAGCAATTCAAAGGCGGCCTCAAGCAAAGAGAGAAGTAACATGGATGATTCCAAAGGCAAGTTCAGATGAAAGCGATGGTTCAACGAAGGAGCAGGAAAGCGATTGAACCAATAAAGCGATTGAAACAATAAAGTGATTGAAGCAAGAAAGTGATTGAACCAAGGCACCGAGAAGGCTGCCCAAACCATTGAAATAGTCAACCAATGACGTCCCTACAGACGTCAAATTTTAGGTAAGGGAATATCTGTTAAAATTCAAATAAAGTGTAGAACTTGAAGGAAAAACCAAGCGACTGGCTAAAAAGATATCTCGATAGCTAAAATCACAGTAGGAAGAGACAAAGCTGGAAAAGACAAAAGTGAAAAGAGGGAAAAGCCTAAAATATCTGTGCAAAAGTTATTCCAGTAGATGGAATAATTTGCAAAGTAGATTTTTGAGCTTACAAACATCGAAGGTGTGACCTGTTAGTCTCCTTTAGAGTAAAGACAAAATGGACAGCTACGCAGACATCAGAGGGGACATACCAGATGATCTAGACCTAGGAAAAGACATATTAGATGAATAGACATGCCATAGTTAAGGTGATGCACTGTTCTAGGCATGGTCCCTCCAGGCAGAACTGAAGGTGCATTGAAGGCATTGATTGTAGCATGGGCCGTCCCATGGGAGAGAGTGCCAAGCCTTGCTTGGTGGCTATATATTTTAATCTCTTTTATTGTTTTAAAGAGATCTTCCACTTACCAGAAGTGAAACTCTGCCCGAATTGAAAGGCTTTACTGAGACTTTGAGCTCAGATTGTAATTCATATTTATCTGATTGAATGAGAAAACAAGTTACTTGTAGACTTTGTGCTGTTATAGCTTGTGCTAATTTAGGAGATTATTCTTATGTCTGTCTTCTACAAGCATTCTTATTTATTTGATTTAACAAGCAGGACTAGTGGAGGTGATAAGGAAGGTGTCCTGAAGCCAACTACTTTCAGACTTTGTGTTGTCATAGTTGTCTTCAGTGTGTGTTTTTTTTATGTTTCTGTGTAAAGGACCTTGGGATGACTTTGTGCCCCCATTGTTCTTTGTATTTCAATCTTGGGCAGTCGAGGTGGAGACTTTGCGCTACATTTCAGGTTGCTGGTTACTTTACACCTTTGGTTACCAGTTACTTACCAGAAAGATCCTATTGTTTGCAAGAATAAGCACTTCTGAAAGAAGAGAAGTGCCTTCTATCATTTCATCAAGATTTTTACTATCCAAGAAGGGATCTAGCTCTTAGATGAATGTTACTTCTAAAAGAAGAAAAGTATTTTAACCAATCACGCAAGATTTCTCCTCTATTTGTTAGCATCATCTCTAAAAGAAGAGAGATGGATGGTTTATTCTACCTCCATGTCTTACTTTCTACTTATATATATAGTATATATCCTCTGCATATTTAATAGGGAACCTCTCCTTGATGAGAGGAGAGATTTGTCTCCGGTTGATGTAATAAATTTGCACACCTGGGTGACCAATCTTTCTATGTTGTGGTGATAGGAACTATTTTGGTCACCAGTTAGCTGACCGACAAAATATTCACCCAATAATTTTTGGCAACTCCATTCCATGTCTTACCCATTATCATTATAGCCTTACCATCTTCCTCTATCTCTGTTATATTATTTGGTCTGCAAAACTAGAGCCGCTGGGAGGAGCGCGCAGTTTGAAGTCTCAAGCTTCAAGATGAAGCAGATCTTGCTCTTTTCCATTGTTGATTCACAATCTGGCCACTCCACCCAGATTTGTTATCCCTATTTTACATAATTAAATCATGGTAGTTCGAGGCCCCTGGGGTAACTCTTTTGGCCCACTCAACTTGACTCCACCTCTGCATTTACTCCCACGTAGTTCAAGAAAGAATTTCCCCAAATTCTTTGGTGATGGAATAGTTCACTCTGATGAACACATTACAGCCTTCAGCATAGCCTGTGGTGTTATAGGGGTAGAATTTGAAGACGTGGCAGTTAGGATTTTTGTGGAGACACTACAAGGTGCTATTGCAGACTGGTTCTACCATCTGTAAGCTGGATCAGTGAATGACTGGGATACACTCAAAGCAAAGTTCAAGCTTGTAGAGGATGTGCATGCTTTCCTGGCCTAGCTCACTCAGATGAAGAAGGAACCTCATGAGCCTATGAGGGATTTTATTTCCAAGTTCAACAAGCTGAGGCACAAGATTACCATGGTCGCCTAGCGACACCTCAGAATCTCAAATGCTTCTTCATCAACTCACAGCTGCCTGAAGTGAGTTTTCTATTTAGACAGGCTAGACACATAGACCTTGAGGCTGCTCAAGACTTGGCTACTAAGCTAGAAGATGACCTTATCTTGGCAAAAAAGATAAGGAGAGATCCTAATAGAGGTAAACCCTCTTCATCTTCTGAATACTCACCCACAGCCACCATTGACCCAATGGTACAAAAGCTGGCAAATGAATTGCTAGCCTTGAAAAGGCAAATGGCACAAGGTATGTCTTCTGCTCCTCTATATAAAGATATACCAAAGAGGACATTCCCCAATCAGCCATATCAAGGCAATGCTGCCAGAAGTCAAGGGCAACCAAATCACCTTCCTCCCTCACAAAGGAACCTTGTCCTTGAAGCACCTCTAACCAACTCAGCAGTTGGATATCTGGAAACAGAACATGTTTCCTATTTCCAACCTGAGTTTGAGCAAGAAAATGGCATTGATCTCTTTAGAGAGGATCTAGAAGAATTAGCTGGTGACTCCCACATTGGTTTCCTAAATTACCAGGATGAACCCAAAAGTGAAGGTGAAGTAGATGAGGGATCATATGCAGTATTCATCCAGTCCAAGAATTAGTCAGCCTAGCAAGCTGATAAAGAAGGAACAGAGGAATGAACTCAGCCTATAATTCCAATTGCTAAGTGGGGAACCACTCTGCCTTTCCAGTCAAAGGACCTAGTGATTGCCAAGAAGGTTAGTACATCAAACATCTCTACACCTTCTACTTTAAATTTGCAGATTAGTCCTCCCCCTCCCAAAAACCAAAAGGATGAAATCCCATCCTCTCTTCCAAGTCCATCTCAGTCATTTGACATGATTGATCATGTCAAGAAATCTGAAATTCAAAAGACTAAGTTTGAATCCCTGCAAGCCAATCCTGAGCAATTAAACAGTGGTGGAGAACCAGGTGCAAACCTGTTTGAGGCAAAGATTGTGGTTACCCAAATGTCAGCCCCTGCTGCTCATATTCTATTTGAGCCTTCAGGCAGGGGTAATTACTTCTTGACCACAGAGGATGCTCATGTCCCAGCTAATGAAAGTCCTATAGTTGGCAATCCAAGATTTCATCCAAATAAGGCATCAAAAAAATTGGTAGGGCGCAGTACAAATCAAGAATGATCTTCCATCTCCCATGAAGAGAAATCTGATAGAAGATTAGCTTCTGATGATTCTTGGATCCTAGAATCTGATGGCAGCAATTCTTTCATAGATGGATGTGGATCTCTGTTGCTCTGATTGAAAATTGCTCAAGGTGAAGAGGTCAAACTCCTTCACACCAAAGGAGAGTTGAGTTGATGGTTTGTCAGGGGTCTGATGCTGACAATCAAAGCATGTGCTGGACTAGACCAGTAGAACAACAAGCTATGGTGGTGGACCATACTGTTGTATTCCAAAGTCATCAAAAGGAACTCTTCACCAAGAGAGCAAGGAGTTATGGTTTTTAGTTTGAAGACCACATCCTACCATGGGGCAAGAAGAAGAAAGAGCCAAGAGGAAGACACAAAAAATTGGTTTCCTGGTGGAGAGTTCCATTCACCCGTCACCGTTTCTGAGGACAAAATGGTTTCCTACTAGTTTATCAAGATGGCACACCATTTTCACTGTCTCATAGTGGGTGGCATTTGAAGTGCTTCAAATCTTGAGGCATCAGATAAGATCATCTGTACATATGTATATTTGTATAGTCTTTAGTTCTATTTTGTGCTTTTCATTTTCATTTTTTGGAGCCATTCTTTTTGGGTAGCATGACTCTGTAGCCCAATGGCACACTTCAAGACACTGAAGATTCTAGTTTCTACTCCCCTCAGCTGTTCCAAGTTCTCATCTAAAGGAAGTTCCCCAACTGGAGCCAGCTGTTGTCCCCCAAAAATATCACTCATTTTTGGGACAACATTTGAACTATTTTGGTCTTTCAGACCAAAATCCTCTCTTCCCATTTCAAAAATTATTCTGAGCATTCAGGTTCTTCATTTTTCAAAGCTTTCTCAGAAATCTACGGACTCTGCAGGCTTGAATCTATGGACTCTGCAGGAAGAAATCTACGGACTCTGCAGGCTTAAAACTATGGACTCTACAAATTTAAAACTACAGACTCTACAGGCTCATTTCTATGGACTCTTTCAAGGCTCGAGAGAAAACTTAGAGAAAACTACGAACTCAATTCTATGGATTTCACAGGTTGATTTCTATGGACTCTATAGGAAAGAACATGTTTCCAACACTTGGTCATTTTTAGGATTGTTTCAATGGCTTGGTTCAACCAAAAGAGTTCATCGACAAGCTTCTAAGCAAGGATTGAACCATTGAACCGTTGAGCCTTGAACTCTTTTGGTTCAAGGGTTCAATGGGTTCAAGGTTCAACACTGTCAGCAATAGTTGGCACTTTGGCAAAGGTTCAACAAGTTCAACTGCTTCTAGGTTCAACGGCTTCAAAACACTTATCAAAGAGAAGAAGGCTTGAACCATTGAACCGTTGAACTATTGAACCACTTTGGTTTAATGGTTCAACAGGTTCAACGACCAAATGGTTCAATGTGTTTGGTTCAAAAAGATCAAAAGGACTTAGCCAAATAAAAAGAATGAACCAATTAAACCATTGAACCTTGAACTAAAAGGTTCAATGAGTTCACATGTTCAAAGGTTCAACCAATGTGATGAAGATCAAAGAGCTTAGAAAGAACAAGGAAGTGACGAGCAGAGGAAAAAACCAATGAACCAATTGAACCTTGAACTGAAAGAGTTCAAAGTTCAATGGTTCACAGGTTCAAGCAGTTCAAAGGTGGCCTCAAGTAAAGAGAGAAGCAACATGGATGATTCCAAAGGCAAGTTCAAATGAAAGCGATGGTTCAATGAAGGAGAAGGAAAGCGATTGAACCAATAAATTGATTGAACCAATAAAGCGATTGAAGTAAGAAAGTGATTGAACCAAGGAGCCGAGAAGGCCGCCTGAACTGTTGAAACAGTCAACCAATGATGTCCCTACAGACGTCAAATTTAAGGTAAGGGAATATTCGTTGAAATTCAAATAAAGCACAGAACTTGAAGGAAGAACCAAGCGACTGGCTGAAAAGATATCCCTATATCTCAAATCATAGTAAGAAGAGACAAAGCTAGAAAAGACAAAAGTAAAAAGAGGGAAAAACCTAAAATATCTACGTAAAAGTTATTCCAGTAGATGGAACAGTCTGCAAAGTAGATTTTTTAGCTTACAAACACCGAAGGCGCGACTTGTTAGTCTCCTTTGGAATAAAGACAAAATGGATAGTTGTGCAGACATTAGAGGGGACAGACCAGATGATCCAAACCTAGGAAAAGACATATTAGATGAATAGACACACCATAGTTAAGGTGATGCATTGTTCTAGGCATGGTCCCTCCAGGCAGAACTAAAGGTGCATTGAAGGCGTTGACTGCAGCATGGGTCGTCCCATGGGAGAGAGCGCCAAGCCTTGCTTGGTGGCTATATATTGTAATCTCTTTTATTATTTTAGAGAGATCTTACCCTTGCTAGAAGTGAAACTCTGCCTGAATTGAAAGGCATTACTGAGACTTTGAGCTCAGATTGTAATTCATATTTCTCTGATTGAATGAGAAAGCAAGTTACTTATAGACTTTGTGTTGTTATAGTTTGTGCTACTTTAGGAGATTATTCTTATGTCTGTCTTCTAAAAACATTCTTATTATTTGATTTAACAAGCAGGACTAGTGGAGGTGATAAGGAAGGTGTCCTGAAGACAACTACTTTCAGACTTTGTGTTGTCATAGTTGTCTTCAGTGTGTGTTTTTCTTTTATGTTTCTATGTAAAGGACCTTGGGATGACTTTGTGCCACCATTGTTCTTCGTATTTCACTCTTGGGCAGTCGAGGTGGAGACTTCATGCTACATTTTAGTCTACTAGTTACTCTGCACCTTTGGTTACCAGTTACTTACCAGAAGATTCCTATTGCTTGCAAGAACAAGCACTTTTGAAAGAAGAGAAGTGCCTTCTGTCATTTCATCAGGATTTCTACTATCTAGGAAGGGATCTGGCTCTTGGCTAAACGTAACTTCTAAAAGAAGAGAGGTATTTTCACCAATCACCCAAGATTTCTCCTTTGTTTGTTAGCATCATCTCTGAAAGAAGAGAGATGGATGGTTTATCCTACCCCCGTGTCTTACTTTCTGCTTATATATATAGTATATGGCCTCTGCATATTTAATAGGGAACCTCCCCTTGATGAGAGGAGAGGTTTGTCTTCAGTTGATGTAGTAAAGCTACACACCTGGGCAACCAATCTTCCTATGCTGTGGTGATAGGAACTATTTTGGTCACCAGTTAGCTGGCCGACAAAATATTCACCCAACGGGAACAATCACACCCTAAATTCTACTAGCAAAATTGCTTCACCTAATAAATTTTCTCCTTTACTTGTGCGTACTCCACAAGTAGTGTATTCTCTAGTTGAGGCACCACTCTCAGCTCCACCATCACAACCCTCTCCTAGGGTGAATATTTTAGAGGAAAAATGGATTTTGGTCACCCTAGATCATGAATCAGTGTTTTGACACTTCCACAGCCCCTCTCCATCTCCTAAGGAGGAGGAATATATGGCTCATAAGAGACAATTGTTTAAAATGAATGATTTTATACCCAAAAAACTTATGTTTAATCAATTTGCTACACTTGAAGATCTCATAGAGGAGAATGACATGCACCTCGACATTTCCCAATGATTGTATACTCTTGGAATATTCAGGGCCAATTGATCCTTTATGCAAGTATGTGGTTAGGAACAACTGTTAGCTTTTTAGCAGTATGAAAATTCTCTGCTTGAAAGAAGTTAAGATTTATGGCTTCTTATTGTACAATGTAACATGAATAATTTGGCCTAGGGCCATATGTTAGGCTAATGGGCATGAAGCTGGGTGTGGTGGGGTCATCACTTTTTTGGCTCCAGATATTTATCAAAATATTATTTCTTGGGGTTCAGACCCAACCCATCAGGTGTTTTGGACCCTTTTTTATTTTAATAATCACATCATTAGGATGGTTAACTTGTATGTCTCTAATGATGTTGTGGAATAGGATGCTCTATGGAGATGGCTAGCTGACTCACTTCCTGACATGTATTATATCTTCTACGATGATTTCAACATGGTGGCATCAATTGAGGATAAAGAACGATGCCTTCCAATGTAGTGGTGTGCTAGTGAGCATGAAACCTAGTTTTATATGCATAACAAACTCAGGGTGTTTGATCCCAATCACCACCAAAGGAAAAACTCAACCACCCCCTGGTTCATTGGGTCTATCTTTTGATAGGGAGAAGATAGGGTGCTTTAGCAGCTAGACCAAGCTTTGCTAGTTGAATAAGATCTTTTTATTTTTTGCCCTAGTGCATGACAAGCTAGTATCAATCATCCCTGATACTTTTTTTATTATATCACCACCCTATCTACTTTAGTATTGAGTAGACCATGCCTTGGGTGAAGCTTTCCTCCACTCAATTTCATCTCAATACTACTCACCTTAAACATAAAAGAATAGTGGGGCATATTGTCAAAATTTGGAACCTGGTTCCTTGACCAGAGGGGGATATTGGTTAGATCTAGTGGTGGTCAGATGCTCTTTCTCATACTACCACCTTTCTTCAGATCTATGTTAAACAAGTAACCTCTTTCTGATGGCATCTGCATAATGTTACAAACCATGAATATCTCTAGGTTTCACAAGAACTGGAGTTGTCCACTTTCAATGTTTAACTTCAAACTCAAGGGGCACATTGGAGACCTAAGCTCCAAGTTGATGAGGCTCATAAGGCCAAAGAAGCTCAATTAAGAGCTCATATACACTAGTTGAAGATAGGAGATAAAATATTTAAGGACTTTTTTGCCCTTCTCCACTCCAGGCGAGTTGCTGATAACATTAAAGCTGTCAAGAAAGGAAATGCTCAACTTACCAAAATTCATAACATTCTGTAATCTTTTATTCATCATTACCATGGTGTGTTTTAAGCACAAGCATCCTCTCTACAATGGGAGGTGGCTATCCATCATGCCTCTATGTGGTACCTTGCAAAGTTTCTAATTCACAAAGGATTGCCTGTGATAGGCCCTTATCTCTTAATGATCTCCATGAGGCTATTAAGAAGATGGTAGTTGATAAAGCTCTAGGAATTGATGATATCCTATATAAGTTATACTAGACCCTTTGGGATACTGTTGGCCCTGATATTCATAAGGTATATTCTGAAGTTTTTTTAACTAATTCCTTGAGACCACTTATAAATTAGGGTAACATTAAGTTTATTCCCAAGGCTGGTGATCCTAAAATTATCACCAATTGGAGGCCTATTACTTTGCTCAATGTCTCATACAAGATTATTGCTAAGGATTTATCCCTAAGGATTAAACATATTCTTCCGTTAATTGTCAGGAGTGAACAAACTAGCTTTATTTAGCACAGATTCATTTTGGATAATGTTATTATCATTTGGTAAGGTATGGAATGGGCTTGACTCTCTAATAAAAAAGATTTGTTTGTCAAGATTGATTTTGAGAAGGCCTATGATCGTATTGAATAGCCCTTTATTTTGTCTATGTTGTAGGACCTTGGTTTTGGCCCCAAATTTATTCAAAGAATCAATACGCTCTTTTAAGATGTCGGGGCTTGTATTACAATTAACGACACCCAATCTTCTCAGTTTGAACTTCATCATTCTATCCAACAAGGATGACCTTGAGCCCCTTCTTTATACATGCTAACAACAGAAGGTTTTAGCTAACTACACTGCTAAGGGTTTGGTGAAAGGCATTTCCCTCCCTCATTCTAACAAACATATTTTGAATGGCCATTTCATAGATGACTCTTTTATCACTCTTTAAGAGGAAGAAGAGTCAATTAAGAATGCTATGGAATTTCTCCATATTTTTTGTTTGGCTTCAAGATCATCTATCCAATGGAGAAAGACTCAATGCTACCATCAGTGTCTAGATCCCAAAACTCCTTGGCTGGAGGGATGTCAATGGCAATGGCTTCTTCCCAGAGTGTAGTTTAAGTTTCTTGACATACATTTTGATTTCAGTCTTCTCCCTCTGAACTATGGTCTTATGTGTGGTAAAGAGTTGAAAAAAAAAATTCTTTCTAGATCACAAAGCCTTTATCTCTTACTGAAAATTTTCAAATTTGTTCAAAAGTTTTGGCAGCTAATCATGTGTATTATTCTTCCTATTGGGTCCCTTCTAATGCCACTTAAATCAAGCTAGAAAAAATCCTAAGAGATTTTCTCTGGGTTAATTCTGAGGGTCATATGGGATTCCACATATTTGCCTAGAACATATGCTACCGACCCAAGGAAGCTAGTGGTCTGGGCCTCTTAGACATTAAAATTAAAAGGCCTTGCTCTTGGTGTCAAATGGATTGTTAGAGGTCTTATTGGAGATGAAGCATGGAATATTCTACTACACCATTATATTTCTTCAGGGCTTCCATGTAGTAGAAAGGCTTGGCAAGGTCTAGGTCTTCACTCCCTTTTTATTACCCCAGTGCCAGTTAAAATCAAGGGTACCTTTGTTGTTCAAAGCCTATGGAAAGCATGGGAGAAGTTTAAGCCTCATCTTACTTGGGTAGGCAAGGGTTTTAAGAATGGCCTCTCCATTAATTCCTAGTCTCTCTAGTGGTCACCTTGCTTAAATTTTCACAATTTTCCCTTTACCTTACTCCCTTGGGTTAAAAGGTTAAGGCTTTTCAAAAAAGGGGTGAAATTTACAAGTGATCTCTTTTGCAAGGAGAATCGGGGCTGGCTCACTCAATAACAACTTCAAAAAAAAAATCATTTAAATGATTTAGATGTAGAGGCTATAATAGAAATTCAAGGTTCCATACTTGATGAATATTTGCACAAAATAGGGGCTAACTCTCTTGTTCCCTAGTGGAAGGATTGGCATTGGCCTACAACCACCCCATTCACCCATTACTCTCCTCAGCTAGGTTATAATTTGCTATCCCCTCAACATATTCTAGATGAAATGCTCAACCTCAGATGGAATCTCCATTACAAACATGGGGTTTGGGCCAAATGCTTTAACACTGTGTAGACTACTATCATTGAGTCCCAAAAAGTTCATTTTTATGGTGTCTCCTTTATCAAGGCTTGCCTATGGGCGATCAGCTCAATAATCTAGGAGTCTCAAATCCCATCAGCTTGGCTTGTTGGCAACTAGAGACTTTTAATCACCTTTTTTGGTTTTGCTCTCATGCACAATCTACGTGGCATTGCATTCACTCCCATTTTCAGCCCTTCTGACAAAATTTATTAGGACAAAATTTCTGAAGGAATTCCTTTGGACATTTTATATGAAGAAATCCTTCAAAGGAAAATCGAGCCAAAAATAAAAGATAAGGCCCCTTCAATAAAATGACTTTCTTCAGACTTTTGTCTGAAGGAATTCCTTCAAACAATTCCTTCAGACAAAAAGTTTGAAGAAATTTAGAGAAAGAGCCATGGGAAAAAACTTGAAAAAGGATTTTGATTCAAAGGAAAGTGATCGAGATAATTCTTGCAGACATTTTGTCCACAAGAAAAATGGCCAAAAAGAAAAGCCCGACCGAAGAGAAAAGGCCCGAGAAAGCAAGCAGAAAAAATGTGAAGGAACATTTCCTTTAGACATTTATTCTGGAGGATTTCAAGAGTAAGGTCGTTGAAGGACCCCGAAGGGCAGGTGCCCTTGCGGGGGACTCTTGGCTGCCAAAAGAAAGACACTTGTCCAAAGCTGAAGGGACACCTTCCCTTCAAGAGGGTCCAAAGCAAAAAAAGGCCAAAGCAAAGGAAAAAGCTGAAGGAATTGACCAAGGGATGACAGGCCTACAAACATCAAAGTTGAGCACCATGAATTAGCCATTGGATTTCAAATATTGACAGGCCCGTGAATGCCAATTTTATAGCAATGAAATAGCCATTGATCTTTAAATACTTGAGCACCAACTAGAATGGAGCCCAAAGAGCTAAGAGAGAAAGAGAAAAAAGCCAACAAAAGACAAAACCAAGAAAAGACAACGCTGGGAAAAGACAAAAGTTAAGAATGAACTCAGCGACCTACTGATGAAAGAGCCCAAAGAGCCAAAGAAGTAGCAAAAGATAGCCCTTGAGGGCTGAAGGAGATAGAAAAGACAAAGCCAGGAAGAGACAAAAGAGCCAAGTGCAAAAACAAACAAAATAGCTCAAGTCGCAAAGTAAGGCATCGACTAAAGGAGCTACTCCAGCGGTTGGAATAGTGCCTGCCAAGTGGTCATCAAGGGGCACGAATAGTGAATAGTGCGACCCATTTTTATCCATTTTACATTAATGAGCAGACAAACCATGTGAATGCATTCAAGGAGCAGTCTTGTTTATAGACAAACGGCACGGCCTATGTTTTTTAAATGCCTAAAGTCAAAATTGGAGCTGACACATCATTATCTTTCAGCGGCTTTCTCTTCCCAATGCTCTCTGCACATGTAGGCCACTTGTCAAAGGGCCCCAAAGTATTTTCCAAAAGGGGCACTTTTGTTTTCCTCTTCTATATACATATATATTGTAACTTCTCATTTGAGAAAGAGATCTCTCATATTGTAAGGCGAAGCCCTACCATTTTTTACCTGGAATCAATAGAATACACATTTTTTACCTCTATTCTAGTTGGATATATCTCTGAGTGTGTCTAAATGTTAGTCTTGTGTCCAGTCATTGCTTCCTAATGCTTTCATAAGGTTGACACCAATGCACCTGGTATGTACAAAGTGCCATTCCTACAGGTGACAAGAAGAGTTGTATTTGGAGTGCAGAGGCAGATGGAGGTTATTAGACAGTGTGCTTTCCTTACAGTGCCTATAATAAGTCCTTTTTCTGTGTGTTTCCATTAAAGCCTCCCTATCAAGCTCCCTGCAGTCTGGTCCTTTTACCAGTTGAAGTGTATGTATGTGTTCTTATGGTTCAGAGTGTGAGTGTGAGTAGATCAAACTTGTTTGGTGCATCACCCTATTAGGTTAGGTTCTATTTTTCAGCATCCTTCTCTCTTTTCAACCCCCCCCATTATATGTATATGTATTAGCAACTTACTAGAATAACTTAGATGCATCAAAGGGAGCTAGCCCTTATCTAGAGACTCTCCCCCAGTTTTGCCAGACCCATAGGCAAGAGGGGAATTTTCATTGTGATGCGTGGAGGCAGGAGCTCAGCCTCCTGTCAAGGGTGCAATCCACTGTGTCAACAGTTTTTGGCATGCCCAGTGGGATGAAGTTTTTATGCTTAGTAAAGTTTTAGGATTTATGTTGGTCCTGTTATAGCAAAATCAACCATTTTCAACATCTAGCAACTCCACTATTAAGAATATCAGTCTTTGATCAAAGACAAGTCTGACCTCCTATGCCTAAAATCACCACACAATCTGCTGCTAAGGGTGTCCCTTTCAAATTCATTGAATTGCCTTTGAACTCAGCAAAGTGACTAAGGTTTGAGAGGACTCATCCTTATTCAACAAATCACTTTCCCAAACCTGCCATAAAATACACGTACGCAAGAAGGCCTCGGTTGCATCCTATCATAGCTATGGCATTACCTTTTGTGGTCTTTCATGGTCAGAGTCCTTTGAATCTCCAGCATTATGACCCAATTTTAGGAGCAGTCCTTAAAAGTGTGCCTCCCTTTAATGGAGAGGGGCCCATTACTACTATTGAACACATCAAAAATATTGCTAACCTTTGCAATATTCACAATGTCACTGAGGAAAACATTGCGATCAAGTATATGGCATTGTCTTTCAAGGGCAAAGTTCTAGACTAGTATGGGACTTTGCCCATGAATTCAGTCAATTCCTGGAATGAATTGGGCACTCTCTTGATGAACTGATTTGGAGAGAAGAGTGACCACCTCTCACTTGTCGAGCAGCTGACTACAATGAAAAGAGCTCCACATGAATTCATGCAAAATTTCCACACTCAGTTCCAGAAGACATGGGATAGAATCCCCATTTTAGTAAGGGCAACTCTGAGCTATGCTTTCATATTTTTTTTGAAAGTGTTGAACACTGACATTACTGCTATGATACAGTCCATGGGAGGACATGTGCTGCCTGCCGCTTATGACATAGCTATAGCGGCTGAGAATTACCTGGTGTAGGCTAGAAAAATAGCTCCTAGGCCTCATATGCCACTCTTTCCTGAATTGTTGCCTCCAATATAGACTACTACTCCTACCTTAGCTCTTCTACCTGGCATAGAAAATATGCCTACTACTTCATCAAATGACCTCCATGAAGTAAAAAGTCTATTACAAAGCGTAACAAATGAACTAGTGGCTATTAAAAGGTAGCAAGCTCAAAACAATCAACCAAATCAAAGATATCAGTAGTATGGTCAAGAAAATAGACCCCCTTTCCAAAATTATAATCAAGGGCAGGGTCAGTTTGCACAGGCTAGACCTTTTCAAGGCTACAATCTAGGCACCCCTTCATCATCCAAGGCCATGGTGCCCATTCAAAACAATTTGATACAAGAACAGCCCAGTTGCTCAACCATGGGATATGGTCAAGATTAGGATGTTTATATAAATGAAATGTTGGGTCACTACACAAATGTATAAGACAATCAGGCAGCCACCCAATTTCCAAGCTTTGAGGCTTCAGTGCAACCCGACATGAGCAGTAGTCAAACTCAACCCAATTCCACTCTCATGAATCACCTGAAAGGTGAGTTCTATGCAGTCAATTACGTGTGTAGTGTAGATAATCAGGGTGACTATGTCACAACCAACACAAGGTCCAAAAGGAGAGCAATGGAAGAAGCTCAAGCTGCTGCCCAAATGTTAGCAACACCTTTTTCATCACATGTAAACCAAAAGGTTCCAAACTTTAGACCATCGATTGTACCTTCAGCACCTAGCCTATGCCACAAGCTGTAAGTAATCCCAAAGAAAATTTGAAAGAAGGCAACCCTCAAGTCAACATGGTAGACCAGATGAAGAAGCTGCACATGAATATCTCCTTGTGGGATTCATTGTCAATATCGGGGCAAAATTACATACTGTAAAAGGAATTACATGAGCTGAATGAACAAGTTATCCCAGCAAAAGCCGATAACGTCTTGATGATGAATGGGCAGCCTTCCACATCAGGAAAAGTTAGGAAAGAAGAAAAAGTTCCCCCTTTTTATTTGTCCTTGGTCATAGGATATTTCTTGGTGCACAATTGCATCATTGATAGTGGAGCAAGCACCTTGGTGATGCCTAAATGCATAGCTGATAAGCTAGGGTTAAAATATGAATAAATGACTAAGGGAGTCCTACAGATAGATGAAACACCAACAAAGATAGTTGGAGTGGTGAAAGGTTTGAGCTTGACGCTACATGCCTCCTGACCTTCTCAGTTCCTCACAATGTGATAGTGGCAGATGTCCCTCCTTACTTTGTTATTTGCTTGTCTAGGTATTTCATGTCCAAGATATGTGGCTACCTAGTAGCAAACTGGTCTTATCTAGTTTTTAGAACCAAGTATGAGGCTAAGGTTAAATTGAATCAGAGCCATTCCATAGAGATCATCTGGAACCATACTTGCTCAAGGCAACAAATGTCAGTTACACCATTATTGACCAAGAAGAGTTCCAAGTGGATCAATCTCCATCCTCTACCCTTGAAGGAGTTGCTGACCTGCTCTTAGATGAATGGGGAAGTGACAACTTTGAGCATGTTCCATACAAATTCATAGAAGAGGCAGGCCTTGGAATTTATTGCATGCACGAAGAGGGCACTTTTGTACTAAATCTGATGAAAGCAAGCCAAGAAAGCTCAGGTCAATGGCAGTTGTTCTTTGATGGCTCAAGAAGTAAGTTGGGAGCTAGTGGTGGAGTGGTGTTAGTTTCTCCTTTAAAGGATAAATACTTTTCAGCTTTCTAGTTTCAATTTTCTTACACGAGCAATGTTACAGAGTATGAATCTATCATCCATGGTTTGGAGTGGGTGAGGAAAAGAGGAATCAAAGAGCTACATGTTTTTGGTGATAGTGAGTTGATTGTCAATTAGGTAAGAGGCCAAAATTTGATAAAGAATTCTTTATTCAAGTCCTACAAACATAGGGTATGGGACTTAGTGGAGAATTTCCTTGCTATCAATGTTACCTCCATTCCTAGAGAGCAGAACAAGCAAGCAGATAGGCTAGCAGTAGTTGCTGCCCAGTTTGATATCCCTAGGGAAATAGGCTGAGACCATAGTTCATGCCACTTGAAAGTAGTAATTTGGCCCTCTGTACCTGACAACATCACTAATTGGCAGGTCTTTGACAGTGACCAAAAAATAACACTCTTCTTGCAAGAAGAAGCTGAGTTTGCTGCTAAAAACTAGGCAAAGCTACAGCAGCAATATGGCAGCCAAATTATTCAGTAGAAGAACAATAAACTCCCCAAAGGCTTGGTCACTCTAGATAGTATCTTCAATGAATATGACCAGTTTAAAAGTGACAAGGCAAGCATCACAACGAAGGAGGAGAACTATGAGAAGGTTGAAATATTCAAAGATAAGTTGCTTGCACTTGGAAAAGTGTGCACGGACCGTGAAAGGCAGGCCTTCATCTTTTTGTACCAAGAGTTTACTGATGTCTTTGCTTGGGAATATAGTAATTTAAAGGGTTTCGACCCAAGTTTGGCCCAACATACCATTGAGCTAGAAGAAGGCACCAGGCTGATCAAGCAGAAGCAAAGACCTGTCAATCCAAAGATTGAGCCTCTCACGTGGAAGGAACTAACCAAGTTGATTGAATATAAGATAATATTTCCAATCAAACACTCCTCTTGGCTGACCAATCTTGTCCCTGTCCAAAAAAAGAATGGAGAGATCAGACTATGCATTGATTTCAGAGACCTTAATAGAGTCTCTTTGAAAGACCATTATCCTCTCCCAAGCATGGAGCATATCCATCAAATGGTGACAGGCAACGAGCATTTCTCCCTCCTGGATGGGTATTTAGGATATAATCAAATTTTGGTGCAAGACTATGACCAGTACAAGATAGCCTTCACTACCAAATGGGGGATGTTTACTTACAAAAAAATGCCATTCGAACTGTCCAATGCTGGTGCCACCTTTCAGTGAGCCATGGACATGGCCTTTCGAGGCTTGATAAATAAAACTATGCTGGTGTATCTTGATGATGTGATTATATTCTCTAAGGAGGCAAGCCAACACATCAAAACACCTTAGACAAATCTTTGAGAGGTGTAGAGAGTTCAGTATCTCTCTTAATCTGAAGAAATGTGTGTTCACTGTCCATGAGGGTAAACTCCTTGGCCACATTGTTTCCAAGGAAGGCTTGACCATTGATCCAAAGAGAGTTCACTCCATCTTAGAGTTGTCCTTGCCTAAACAAAAGAAAGGCCTATAGAGCTTCTTCAAAAAAATGAATTTCATCTAGAGATTTATTCTAAATTTTGTAGAGATAGTCAAGCCATTGACCTCTATGCTGAAGAAGGATGAGAAGTTCGTGTGGATAGTGCAAAGAAAGGATAGTTTTGAAGAGATCAAGTAGGTTATAACCCAGGCTCCTACTTTGATCAGCCCTGACTTCACCAAAGATTTCAACCTCTACACTTTCGGAAATGAAGAGGTAATCACCGCATGCTTACCCAAGCAAATGGTGATAACCTTGAGCAACCACTTACATTTTTTAGCCAAGGCCTAGAGAGTTTTGAGGTCAGGTACACATATGTATAGAAGCAAGTCCTTGCAGCCATACAGAGTCTGAAGAAATTTAGGCATATGTTGTCCAATAGCAGAATTCACCTCATGGTTCCACATCCTGGCATCAAGGATTTCTTGACCAACTGTGACCTAAATGAAAAGAGAGCGGGGTGGATCACTAAGGTGCTAGAATACAACATGGATATCAAGATCACCAAGCTGGTAAGAGGGAGAGGCCTATGTGAACACCTTGATACAGACTTTAAATAGTAAAAAGAGGACAGTCTACTAATTCATGATATAGCTACAACAGAAGAACCAACTGTCATGAAGGATTGGACATCAGACTTGAGGCATTTCCTTCTCACTGGTGAGTGCCCGCAGGGCCTTGATAGGACCAAGAGGAGATATTTCAGACTCCAATCTCTTCCTTATGTCCTAATTGATGGAGTGTTATTCAAAAGAGATCTCTTAGGAGTCCTTTTAAGGTGCATAGACCCAAGTCAGGCTGACAGGTGCCGTCTGAGTTCCATGATGGGCCAACTGGTGGTCACTTTGCTCCTAGGACTACAGCTGGAAGAATAATGAGAGTTGGTTACTTCTAGCCTACTCTATTCAGGGACACCCATGCCTAGGTACAAAAGTGCCAGAAGTGTGCACTCTTTGATGGGAAGCAACAGCTGGCTACCATGCCTTTACAGCCTATTCAAGTGGAGCAACCATTCATGCAATGGGGCCTTAACTTTATAGGGGTGATTAACCCTCCCTCCAGTGCTAGACACAAGTGGGTCCTAACTGTCATATATTATTTCACAAGATGGGTAGAGGCTGTCACTTTGAAGGAAGCCAATGAAAGTGCAGTCTTGGATTTTTATGAAGACCTGGTGGCAAGGTTTGGGGTTCCAGCTACCATAATCTCAGATAATGCTTTAGCTTTTTTGGGAACTAAAAAAAGTGAATGGGCACTGAGATATGGTATCTATCTTAGCACTTCATCTAATTACTACCCACAGGGGAATGGGTTGGCTGAGTCTACCAATAAGAATCTAATCAGGATCATCAAGAGAATAATGGAGGAGAATTAGAGGACTTGGCATGCCAAGTTGAAAATAGCCCTGTGGGTAGATAGGGTCACTCTAAAGAGGGTAATTAGAAACTCACTGTACACGCTCATATATGGAAGGGAAGCTAGGCTTCCCCTTTCACTTGAATTTCTAGCCTTGGACCTCGCTCACCAATTGTAGTTAGAAGAAGGCAACAGAATGGAGGTTAGGCTATGCGAGCTGATGGAGCTCCAAGAGACAAGGGACTAGGCTATGCCTTCTATGACCAGCCACCAACAATGGATGAAGAAACACTTGGACAAGAAATCTTCATCAAAAGGTTTATCTGAAGGAGACATTATCTTGAAATGGGATGCAGACCGAGCTAAGCTTGGGAAGCACACAAAGTTCGATGCCCTATGGAGTGGTCCATACGTCATCACTCAGTGCAAGCATCACAATGCATTCCAACTGTCTAGGTTGGATGGTGAAGAACTATATATCCCAGTTAATGGGATACATCTTAAGCATTATCACTGAGCCCTTATCCCATCATGTATATGTTTTCCTTGCTTTTTTCCTGCTTTCCCTAAGTGCTTTTGCACATGTTAGTAGTTTTCTTAGTCTTGTGTGTGTTTTCATTTCCTTTTGGGGGTAAAACCTTCGTGATTGATTCTTAGATATCTCAAGGTGGTTGCTAACTCTTTCAAAGCTACATCTTGATTTTGTGCCCAATGGACTTTAAGGTAACTGGTTTCTAAGCATAGCAGGCATGCTTCCCCTGAGAATCACCAATTTGTTGACCAGTTTTGGTCCAGTAGGCCAAAATCAGTCTCCTTCTTCCCTTGCTATTCTAAGCCAGTTCATTTTTGATTTTGCACAAGTCTTTTGGCAAAAGGAGGAACCAGTTCAATGGTTCGACATTGGTGTCCAATGGCATGATCTTTCCAAGAATTTTGAACTTGAACTTTGAACCATTATTAGTTCAATGAGTTGGTTCAGTTCAATTGGTTCAATTTAATCGGTTCAATGAGTTGTTTCAGTTCAGGCTTGGTTTAACAAATTGGTTCAAAGGCTTGGTTCAACTACTTGGTTCAAAGGCTTAGTTCAACAACTTGGTTCAAAGGCTTGGTTCAAAGAAATGGTTCAGAGTGTTGGTTCAGTGTTTGGTTCAAGAAGTGGTTCAATCGAAAAGTTCAAAGGAGTCTTCCAAAACCCTGAAGGAAAAGTGCCCTTGTGGAGGGCACTTAGACGACAAAAGGACATTTGTGACTTTTCTAAAAGGCAATTTTAGAAGCCAAACAACCCTTGCAGAGGGCAGGAAAGCACTTGGAAAGAAGGCCAAAAGGGTAAGTTTTCCTTCAGAAAAGTGAACAAGGCAAGTTGGAATTCCTTTGGATTTGTTCAAGGCAAAGAGGTGGAGAATTTCTTCGGACAAAATGTCTGAAGGAATTCCTTCAGGCATTTTGTCTGAAGAAATCCTTCAGAGGAAAATCCCACAAAAAATAAAAGACAAGGCCCCTTCAATAAAATGACTTTCTTTGGACTTTTGTCTGAAGGAATTCCTTCAGACAAAAAGTTCAAAGAAATTTAGAGAAAGGGCTGTGGGAAAAAACCCAAAGAAGAATTTCGATGGTCAAAGGAAAGTGATCGAGATAATTCTTGCAGACATTTTATTCACAGGAAAAATGGCCAAAAAGAAAAGCCTGACCGAAGAGAAAAGGCCTGAGAAAGCAAGCAGAAAAAACATGAAGGAACATTTCCTTCAGACATTTTGTTTAGAGGATTTCAAGAGCAAGGCCGCTGAAGGACCCCGAAGGATAGGTGCCCTTGCAGGGGACTCTCGACTACCGAAATAAAGACACTTCTCCAAATCCGAAGGGACACCTTCCTTTTAGGAGGGTCCAAAAACAAATAAAGGCCGAAGCAAAAGAAAACACTGAAGGAATTGACCAAGGGATGACGGGCCCACAGACGTCAAAGTTGAGCACCATGAATTAGCCATTGGATTTCAAATGGTGACGGGCCCATGAACACCAATTTTATGGCAATGAAATAGCCATTGATCTTTAAATACTTGAGTGCCAACCAAAAGGGAGCCTAAAGAGCTAAGAGAGAAAGAGATAAAATCCAGCAAAAGACAAAACTAGAAAAAGACAACGCTAGGAAAAGACAAAAGTTAAGAATGAACTCAGTGACCTACTGATGAAAGAGCCCAAAGAGCCAAAGAAGTAGCAGAAGATAGCCCTCGAGGGCCGAAGGAGATAGAAAAGACAAAGCCAGGAAGAGACAAAAGAGCCAAGTGCAGAAATGTACAAAATAGTCCAAGAGGCAAAGGAAGGCATCGACTCAAGGAGTTACTCTAGCAGTTGGAACAATGCCTGCCAAGTGGTCATCAAGGGGCACGAAAAATGAATGGTGCGACCCTTTTTTCTCTATTTTGCATTAATGAGCAGACAAATTGTGTGAATGCCTTCAAGGAGCGGTCTTGTTTGTAGACAAACAGTGCGGCCTATGTTTTTTAAATGCCTGAAGTCAAAATCAAAGCCGACACAGCATTATCTTTCAATGGCTTCCTCTTCTCAATACTCTATGCACACGTAGGCCACTTGTCAAAGGGTGCCAAAGTCTTTTCTAAAAGGGGCACTGTTTTTTTCCTCTTATATATATATATATATATATATATATATATATATATATATATATATATTGTAACTTCTTATTTGAGAAAGAGATTTCTCATATTATAAGGTGAAGCCCTGGCATTTTTCACCTAGAAACAATAGAATACGTATTTTTTACCTCTATTCTGGTTGGATATATCTCTGAGTGTGTCTAAATGTTAGTCTTGTGTCCAGTCATTGCTTCCTAATGCTTTCACAGGGTTGACACCAATGCACTTGGTATATACAAAGCACCATTCTTACAGGTGACAAGAAGAGATGTATCTGGAGTGCAGAGATAGAGGGAGGTTACTAGACAGTGTGGTTTCCCTATAGTGCCTATGGTAAGTCCTTTTTTTGTGTGTTTCCATTAAAGCCTCCCTGTCAAGTTCCCTACAGTCTGGTCCTTTTACCAGTTGAAGTGTATGTATGTGTTCTTATGGTTCAGAGTGTGATTGTGAGTAGATCAAACTTGTTTGGTGCATCCCCCTATTAGGTTAGGTTCTATTTTCAGCATCCTTCTCTCTTTTCAACCCTTCCATATATATATATATATATATATATATATATATATATATATATATATATATATATATATGTATTAGAAACTTACTAGAATAACTCAGATGCATCAAAGGAAGCTAGCCCTTATCTAGAGACTCTCCCACAAAATTTTGCCAGACCCACAGGCAAGAGGGGAGTTTCCATTGTGATGCATGGTGTTGGGTGAATATTTTGTTGGCCAGCTAACTGGTCACCAAAATAGTTCCTATCACCACAGCATAGGGAGATGGGTCATCCTGGTGTGTAAGTTTACTACATCAATAGGGGACAAATCTCTCCTCTCATCAAGGGGAGGTTCCCTATTAAATATGAGGAGGATATATACTATATATATAAGCAGAAAATAACACATGGGGGTAGAATAAACCATCCATCTCTCTTCTTTCAGAGATGATGCTAGCAAATAGAGGAGAAAATCTTGGTGGAAACACTGAAGGCACTTCTCTTCTTTTAGAAGTGTTCTTGCAGGAAACAGCAACAGTGCTTTCAGGTAACATAAGAAACTAGTAACAAAAGGGCGTAGTAATAGCAGGATGAAACAAAATGCAAAGTTTCCACCTTAACTGTCCAAAGAGTGAGATACGAAGAATAATGGGGGCACAAAGTCGTCCCAAGGTCCTTTACACAAAAACAGAAAAGAAAAACACACACTGAAGACAACTATGACAGTGCAAAGTCTGAAAGTAGTTAGCTTCAGGACACCTTCCTTATCGCCTCCACGAGTTCTGCTTGTTAAATCAAATAAACAAGAATGATTTTAGAAGATAGACAAGAACAATCTCCTAAAGTAGCACAGGCTATCACAGCACAAAGTCTGCAAGTAACTTGCTTTCTCATTCAATCAAAGAAATATGAACTAAAATCTGAGCTCAAAGTCTCAGTAATGCCTTTCAATTTGGGCAGAGTTTCAATTTTGGTAAGGGGAAGATCTCCTTAAAACAATAAAAGAGATTATAATATATAGCCACCAAGCAAGGCTTGGCACTCTCTCCCATGGGATGGCCCATGCTGCAGTCAATGCTTTCAATGCGCCTTTATTTTTGCCTGGAGGGACCATGCCTAGAACAATGTGTTGCCTTAACTATGGCATGTCTATTCATCTAATATGTCTTTTCCTAGGTCTAGATCATTTGGTCTGTCCCCTCTGACATCTGCGTAGCTGTCCATTTTGTCTTTACTCCAAAGGAGACTAACAATTCATGCCTTCAATGTTTGCAAGCTCAAAAATCTACTTTGCAAACTGTTCCATCTACTGGAATAACTTCTATGCAGATATTTTAAGCTTTTCCCTCTTTCCACTTTTGTCTTTTCCAGCTTTGTCTCTTCCTGCTGTGATTTGAGCTATCGGGCTATCTTTTCAGCCAGTCGCTTGGATCTTCCTTCAAGTTTCACGCTTTATTTGAATTTCAACAGATATTCCCTTACCTTAAATTTGACGTCTGCAAAGACGTCATTGGTTGACTATTTCAACGATTCGATCGGCCTTCTCAACTCCTTGGTTCAATCGCTTTCTTGCTCCTTGGTTGAACCATCGCTTTCATTTGAACTTGCCTTTGGAATCATCCATGTTGCTTCTCTATTTGCTTGAGGTCGCCTTTGAACTGCTTGAACCTGTGACCATTGTACTTTAAACTCTTTCAGTTCAAGGTTCAATCAGTTCATTGGTTTTTTCCTTTGCCCGTCACTTCCTTGTTCTTTCTAATCTCTTTGATTTTCATCGCACTGGTGAACCTTTAAATTTGTGAACTCGTTGAACCTTTTGGTTCAAGGTTCAACGGTTCAATCAGTTCATTCTTTTTATTTGGATAAGTCCTTTTGATCTTTTTGAACCAAATGCATTGAACCATTTGGTCGTTGAACCTATTGAACCATTAAACCAAAGTGGTTCAATAGTTCAAGCCTTCTTCTCTTTGATAAGTGTTTTGAAGCCGTTGAACCTAGTAGTTGAACTTGTTGAACCTTTGCTGAAGTGCCAACTGTTGCTGACGGCATTGGACCTTAAACCCATTGAACCCTTGAACCAAAAGAGTTCAAGGCTCAATGGTTCAATGGTTCAATCCTTGCTTATAAGCTTGCTGATGAACTCTTTTGGTTGAACCAAGCCATTAAAAGAATCTTAAAAATGACCAAGTGTTGGAAACTTGTTCTTTCCTGTAGAGTCCATAGAAATCAACCTATGAATTCCGTATAACTGAGTTCGTAGTTTTCTCTAAGTTTTCTCTCGAGCCTTGAAAGAGTCCGTAGAAATGAGCCTGTGGAGTCCGTAGTTTTAAGCTTGCAGAGTCCATAGTTTTAAGCCTACAGAGTCCGTAGATTTCTTCCTGCAGAGTCCATAGATTCAAGCCTACAGAGTCCGTAGATTTCTGAGAAAGCTTTGAAAAATGAAGAACTTGAATGCTCAAAATAATTTTTAAAAGGGGAAGAGAGGATTTTGGTCTGTAGGACCAAAATAGTTCAAATGTTGTTCCAAAAATAAGTGATATTTTTAGGAGACAACAACTGGCTCCATTTGGGGAACTTCTTTCAGATGAGAACTTGAAACAGCTAAGGGGAGTAGAAACTAGAATCTCCAGTGTCTTGAAGTATGTCATTGGGCTATGGAGTCATGCTACCCAAAAAGAAAGGCTCCAAAAAATGAAAATGAAAAGCACAAAATAGAACTAAAGTCTATACAAATATACATATGTACGATGATCTTATCTGATGCCTCAAGATTTGAAGCACTTCAGATGCTGCTCATTGTGAGACAGTGAAAATGGTGTGCCATCCTGATGAACCAGTAGGAAACCATTTTGTCCCTAGAAATGGTGATGGGTAAATGGAACTCTCCACCAAGAAACCAATTTTTTGTGTCTTCCTCTTGGCTTTTTCTTCTTCTTGCTCCATGGCAGGTTGTGGTCTTCAAATTGAAAACCATAACTCCTTGCTCTCCCTACAAAGAGTTCCTTTTGCTGACTTTGGAACACAGCAGTATGGTCCACCACCATAGCTTGTTGTTCTGCTGGTTTAGTCCAGCACATTCTTTGATTGTCAGCATCAAACTCCTGACAAAACATAAGCTCAACATCTCATTTGGTGTGAAGGAGTTTGACCTCTTCACCCTGAGCAATTTTCAATCTGAGCAATCGAGATCTGCATCTAGTTGTGGAAGAATTGCTACTTTTGGATTCCAGGATCCAAGCATCATTAGAAGCTGATCTTCTATCAGACATCTCTTCATGGGAGATGGAAGATCCTTCTTTATTTGTACTGTGCCCTACTATTTTTTTTGATGCCTTGTTTGGATCAAATCTTGGATTGCCAGCTACAGGACTTTCATCAACTGAGACATGAGCATCCTCTGTGGTCAAGAAGTAATTACCCCTGCTTGAAGGCTCAAACAAAATTTGAGCAGTAGGCGCTGACATTTGGGTGACCACAATCCTTGCCTCAGACAGGTCCACACCTAGCTCTTCACTAATGTTTAACTGCTCAGAATTGGCTTGCAAGGATTCAAACTCAGTCATTTAAATTTCAGATTTCTTGACATGATCAATCATGTCAAATGACTAAGATGGACGTAGAAGAGAGGATGGGAGTTCATCCTTTTATTTTTTGAGAGGGGGAGGATTGATCTGTGAAGTTGAAGTAGAAGGTGCAGAGATGTTTGATGTACTAACCTTCTTGGAAATCACTGGGTCCTTTGACTAGAAAGGCAGAGTGGTTCCCAGCTTAGCAATTGGAATTGTAGGCTATGTTCGCTCCTCTATTCTTTCTTTATCAACTTGCTGGGTTGACTGATTCTCAGACCAAGTGAATACTGCATATGATTCCTCATCTATTTCATCTTCACTTCTGGGTTCATCCTAGTAATTCAGGAAACCAATGTGGGAGTCACCATCTAATTCTTCTTGATCTTCCATGAAGAGACCAACATCGTTTTCTTGCTCGAACTCAGGTTGGAAATAGGAAATATGTTATGTTTCCAGATATCCCACTAATGAGTTGGTTGGAGGTGTTTCAAGGGTAAGGTTCCTCTGTAGGGGAGGAAGGCAATTTGGTTGCCCTTAACTTCTGGTAACGTTGCCTTGATATGGTTGATTGGGGAATGTCCTCCTTGGTATATCTTTATATAGAGGAGTAGAATACATACCTTGTGCCATTTTGATCCAAAACTCAAAAGTTTTGGTTGACGAAGATTGCAATAGCATAGAAACAACACAATAACAATGAATTATCTGAAAAGAGACGTTGTATTACTTACAGATCACAATACAAATATAGGCTTATCTCTGGGAAGAGATGTCTTTAGTTGAATCCAAAATATTATAGATACAGAACATACACTTATCTCTAAGAAGAGATGTCTGCCTTCCCTTTTCGGGTTACAATGCATTTATACATATTTTGAAAACATCAGGAGATTGAGTGGCTTGAGAAATTAATGGTGACCTTTTAATAATGAGTGGCTTGAGAGAAATAATATAATTAAAATAGTACAGCGCTTGAGGACATAATGGCATGAGGAAATAATTGTCATCGACAATGTGACTTCCAAGAATGAAAACAATACAAGATTTGAGGAATTGACTGTCACCCGAATTGTCACCCAAATGGTTTCCCAGATCATTTTTTCCACCCGAGTGGTCACCCAAAGTGTTGCCTGGATCATTCCTCCCTCCTTGAAAAGTAATGGTCCCCATTACATCACTGTTCCCCATCAGGTGTGGTAGTTGTGTCTTGATTTGATTCTCGATGCACACTTGGAAGGGACTATGGTTTATGGAACTATGTGGGGCTCAATTGTTCACCATTTATGTCTGACCATCATTCTGTCGATGGAAGGTTGTGAACTTCCTCAGTGCGGTGTCTATTTGCTTCTGTTGTTGTGTTGTCAGGGATGTAACATCGGCCCTTTTGGATTCATGTGGCTTGACCACCATGAAAACAAATTTCTTGGCGCTAAGCAGAGAGACAAATGTGGAAGGTGGTACTTCTGGTACCCTGTAGCGTCGTGTTCCAAGAGTGAGAATGATCTGTCTAGTTCTTGATTCGTATATACCATGTCGATCATACATGAATGGCTGACCAAAGAGTACATCACAAACATCTAGATTGACCACATCACATAAGACCTCATCTTGGAAAGGTTGTATTGCATATGAGAGAAGACATTGGTGGGTGACACGGAGGTCTCTCCCTGGGCTCAACCATCCAATACTATATGGTTTTGGGTGAGGCTTCATGGATGGATTTAGGCTTTTCACAACATTAGTATAGATTAAATTCTTTTGACTTTCGCTATCAAGAATGAAATATAGAGGCTTACCTTTCACCCATAACTTAGAGTGAAACAACCTTTCCTTGTCATCTAGCATCTCATCGTGTGTCTGTGATGAAGCTACAATGGCTTCAGGATCAGCATCTATAATTTCTTCTTCAACCTCTTCGACTGTAGGTTGTGTATGAGGTAGAGTAGTAGACGTCGAGTATTGTGACTTAGAGAGTAGTGACTTGATGGCTTGACATTCTTCTTTGGAGTGAGTTCCAATTTTGTGGTAATCACACCATTTTCCAGCCTTCCCCTTTTGGGATTTCTTATCCTGAAACTCCTTCTGCTTCCAATTTTGGCCTCGTGTTTGACCTTCCTTATCACTTTTCCATTTTGAAGGTTGACTCTTCGTATTCTTCCTACCATGCTTATGTTCAATCTTCACTGCAAATTTATATGCCTCATCGAGGGTTTCCAAATTGAAGAGTTCCATTTCCCCTCGGATGTACCATTATAGTCCACCACGATATTTGAGAGTTTTATGTTTCTCACTTTCTTGAATGCCCAGTCTTGCAGACAAAGAATGAAAATTGTCTGCGTAATCTTGCACAGATTGGTCCTTGCCTTGGCAAAGTTGTTGCCACTATATGTACAGATCATCATACGCGCCGATGAGATAGTATTCTTCTTTTACTGCTTCCGTAAAATCAGCCCAGATGGGTTCCACCCCAAGGCCAATGATATTCGTACTGAACCTCTTTTTGTACACTTCCCACCAGTTTTTCATGGGCAATGATGATTTCAAAAGAGCAAAAGTGATCTTTTCTCCATCGATGAACTTATTTACAGAGTAGGATGACAGTTGATCCAACCAATTTTCCACTGCATCAGCATTGATTTTGCCTTCAAATGTGGGAATATCAAAATTTGCCTGAACCTTGAAGGGTGTTGGGGCACTGAAAGGAAGCTCCCTCGATGAGGAGCCCGAATGTGTAGCCGCAGAGCCAGAATTTCCCATCGAAAGTGTTTGAAGAATTTGAGCAAATTGTTGGAGCATCTATGCTTATTGCCGCTGGAGGGATTCATTCACCATTTCCTTGAAAGGATCGGATGTCTCGATGTCATCCACCATTTGAGGTCGTTTGGGGTGCACAGGTGGAGTATTTGGAAGCTCTATCGCTTCCCACCCAATTTTCCTACATCCTGACCTCGTCCTCGAGAACATACACTCTCAAGACAAACCGCTCTGATATCACTGATCTAAAACTCAGAAGTTTTGGTTGACGAAGATTGCAATAACATAAAAACAACACAATAACAATGAATTCTCTGAGAAGAGACATCGTATTACTTACAGATCACAATACAAATATAGGCTTATCTCTGGGAAGAGATGTCTTTTGTTGAATCCAAAAGATTGCAGATACAAAACATATGCTTATCTCTAAGAAGAGATGTCTGCCTTCCCTTTTCGAGTTACAATGCATTTATACATATTTTGAAAACATCAGGAGATTGAGTGGCTCAAGGAATTAACAGTGACCTTTTAAGAATGAGTGGCTCGAGATAAATAATAGAATTAAAACAATACAGTGCTCAAGGACATAATGGCTCAAGGAAAAAACTGTCACCGACAATGTGACTTCTAAGAATGAAAACAATACAAGATTTGAGGAATTGACTGTCACCCGAATGGTCACCAAAATGGTTGCCCAGATCATTTCTGCCACCCGAGTGGTCACCCAAAGTGTTGCCTGGATCATTCCTCCCTCCTTGAAAAGCAATGGTCCCCATTGCGTCACTGTTCCCCATTAGGTGTGGTAGTTGTGTCTTGATTTGATTCGGGACTGTGGTTTATGGAACTATGCGGGGCCCGATTGTTCGCCATTTCTATCTAACCATCAGTCTATGGATGGAAGGCTGTGAACTTCTTCAGTGCAGTGTTTATTTTCTTCTGTTGTTGTGTTGTCAGGGCTATAACATCAGCCCTTTTGGATTCATGTGGCTTGACCACCATGAAAACGAATTTCTTGGCGCTAAGCAGATAGATAGATGTGGAAGGTGGTACTTTTGGTACCCTGTAGCACCATGTTCCAAGAGTGAGAGTGATCCGTCTAGTTCTTGATTCGTATATACTATGTCGATCATACATGAATGGCTAACCAAAGAGTACATCACAAATATCTAAATTGACCACATCACATAAGACCTCATCTTGGAAAGGTTGTATTGCATATGAGAGAAGACATTGGTGGGTGACACGGAGGTCTCTCCCTGGGCTCAACCATCCAATACTATATGGTTTTGGGTGAGGCTTCATGGATGGATTTAGGCTTTTCACAACATTAGTATAGATTAAATTCTTTTGACTTTCGCTATCAAGAATGAAATATAGAGGCTTACCTTTCACCCATAACTTAGAGTGAAACAACCTTTCCTTGTCATCTAGCATCTCATCGTGTGTCTGTGATGAAGCTACAATGGCTTCAGGATCAGCATCTATAATTTCTTCTTCAACCTCTTCGACTGTAGGTTGTGTATGAGGTAGAGTAGTAGACGTCGAGTATTGTGACTTAGAGAGTAGTGACTTGATGGCTTGACATTCTTCTTTGGAGTGAGTTCCAATTTTGTGGTAATCACACCATTTTCCAGCCTTCCCCTTTTGGGATTTCTTATCCTGAAACTCCTTCTGCTTCCAATTTTGGCCTCGTGTTTGACCTTCCTTATCACTTTTCCATTTTGAAGGTTGACTCTTCGTATTCTTCCTACCATGCTTATGTTCAATCTTCACTGCAAATTTATATGCCTCATCGAGGGTTTCCAAATTGAAGAGTTCCATTTCCCCTCGGATGTACCATTATAGTCCACCACGATATTTGAGAGTTTTATGTTTCTCACTTTCTTGAATGCCCAGTCTTGCAGACAAAGAATGAAAATTGTCTGTGTAATCTTGCACAGATTGGTCCTTGCCTTGGCAAAGTTGTTGCCACTATATGTACAGATCATCATACGCGCCGATGAGATAGTATTCTTCTTTTACTGCTTCCGTAAAATCAGCCCAGATGGGTTCCACCCCAAGGCCAATGATATTCGTACTGAACCTCTTTTTGTACACTTCCCACCAGTTTTTCACGGGCAATGATGATTTCAAAAGAGAAAAAGTGATCTTTTCTCCATCAGTGAACTTATTTATAGAGAAGTAGGATGACAATTGATCCAACCAATTTTCCACTACATCAGCATTGATTTTGCCTTCAAATGTGGGAATATCAAAATTTACCTAAACCTTGAAGGGTTTTAGGGCACTAAAAGGAAGCTCCCTTGATGAGGACCCAAATGTGTAGCCATGGAGCCAGAATTTCCCATCGAAAGTGTTTGAATAATTTGAGCAAATTGTTGGAGCATCTGCACTTGTTGCCGCTAGAGGGATTCATTCACCATTTCCTTGAAAGGATCAGATGTCTCAGTGTCATCTGCCATTTGAGGTCGTTTGGGGTGCACAGGTGGAGCGTTTGGAAGCTCTATTGCTTCCCACCCAAGTTTCCTGTATCCTGACCTCATCCTCGAGAACATACACTCTCAAGACAAACCGCTATGATACCACTGATCCAAAACTCAGAAGTTCTGGTTGACGAAGATTGTAATAGCATAGAAACAACACAATAGCAATGAATTCTCTGAGAAGAGACGTCATATTACTTACAGATCACAATACAAATATAGGCTTATCTCTGGGAAGAGATGTCTTTTGTTGAATCTAAAAGATTGCAGATACAAAACATACGCTTATCTCTAAGAAGAGATGTATGCCTTCCCTTTTCGGGTTACAATGCATTTATACATATTTTGAAAACATCGAGAGATTGAGTGGCTTGAGGAATTAACAGTGACCTTTTAAGAAGGAGTGGCTCAAGAGAAATAATAGAATTAAAATAGTACAACGCTCGAGGACATAATGGCTCGAGGAATAACTGTCACCAATAATGTGACTTCCAAGAATGAAAACAATACAAGATTCGAGGAATTGACTATCACCTGAATGGTCATCCAAATGGTTTCCTGGATCATTTCTGCCACCCGAGTGGTCGCCCAAAGTGTTGCCTAGATCACATTTGTCTTTTCAAGGCTAGCAATTCATTTTCCAGCTTTTGTACCATTGGGTCAATGGTGGCTGTGGGTGAGTATTCAGAAGATGAAGAGGGTTTACCTCTGTTAGGATCTCTCCTTATCTTTCCTGTCAAGATAAAGTCATCTTATAGCTCAGTAGCCAAGTCTTGAGCAGCCTCAAGGTCTATGTGTCTAGCCCGTCTCAACAGAAAACTCACTTCAAGTAGTTGTGAGTTGATGAAGAAGCATTTGAGATTTTGAGGTGTCAGCTGGGTGACCATGGGAATCATATGCCTCAGCTTGTTAAACCTAGAAATAAAATCCCTCATAGGCTCATGAGGTTCCTTCTTCATCTGAGTGAGTTGGGCCAGCAAAGCATGCGCATCCTTTACAAGCTTGAACCTGGCTTCAAACTTGGCTTTGAGTGTATCCCATTCAGTCATTGATCCAGCTTGCAAATGGTAAAACCAGTCTGTAACAGCACCTTGTAGTGTCTCCACGAATAGCCTAACCATTATGTCTTCAAATTCCACCCCTATTACACTGTAGGCTATGCTGAAAGCTACAATGTGTTCATTAGGGTGAACTATCCCATCACCAAAGAATTTAGGGAAATTCTTTCTTGAATTACGTGGGAGTTCATGCAGAGGTGGAGTCAATTTGAGTGGGCCAAAAGAGTTACCCCAGGGGCCTCGAACTGCCATGATTTAATTATGTAAAATAGGGATAACAAATCTGGGTGGAGTGGCCAGATTGTGAATCAAAAATGGAAAAGGACTGGCCCTGCTTCAGCTTGAGGCTTGAGGCTTCAAACTGCGCACTCTTTCCCAGCAGCTCTAGTTTTACAGACCAAATAATATAACGAAGGTGGAGGAAGATGGTAAGGCTATAATGAATAATGGGTAGGACACGTAACGGAGTCGCCATAGTCTATATAATGGATAAGGGAAGGAATTGCTTTAATCTGAGACTTGAGGCTTCATACTGCATGTTCATCCCCAGTGGAGTCACCAAAAGCTATTACACGAGGCTGGGGAGGAAAAATTAACAATGGGAAAGCACTGGAGCAGTTCTTTCTTCCACAATAGAATGCATGGATAAGGTTATAATGATAATGGGTAAGACACAGGTGATGTTTCAATCTAAAACTTGAGGTTTCAAATTGCACAAAATTACTGTGTCCCCAACAAAGTCGCCAAAAACTGTTGGATGAATATTTTGTCAGCCAGCTAACTAGTGACCAAAATAGTTTCTATCACCACAACATAGGGAGATGGGTCATCCTGGTGTGCAGGGTTACTACATCAACAGGGGACAAATCTCTCCTCTCATCAAGGGGAGGTTCCCTATTAAATATCTGGAGGCTATATACTATATATATAAGTAGAAAATAATACATGGGGGCAGAATAAACCATCCATCTCTCTTCTTTCAGAGATGATGCTAACAAACAGAAGAGAAAATCCTGGTGGAAAAATTGAAGGCACTTCTCTTCTTTCAGAAGTGTTCTTGCAGGAAACAATAGGAGTTATTTCAGGTAAGATAAGAAACCAGTAACAAAAGGGTACAATAACAACAGGATGAAACAGAATGCAAAGTTTCCACCTCAATTGCCTAAAGAGTGAGATACGAAGAATAATGGGGGCATAAAGTCATCCCAAGGTCCTTTACATAGAAATGGAAAAGAAAAACACACACTAAAGACAACTATGACAGCGCAAAGTCTAAAAGTAGTTGGCTTCAGGACACCTTCCTTATTGCCTCCACTAGTTCTACTTGTTAAATCAAATAAACAAGAATGTTTTTAAAAGACAGACATAAGAACAATCTCCTAAAGTAGCACAGGCTATCACAGTACAAAGTCTGCAAGTAACTTGCTTTCTCATTCAATCAAAGAAATATGAACTACAATTTGAGCTCAAAGTCTCAGTAATTCCTTTTAATTTGGGCAGAGTTTCACTTTTGGTAAGGGGAAGATCTCCTTAAAACAATAAAAGAGATTACAATATATAGCCACCAAGCAAGGCTTGGCGCTCTCTCCCATGGGATGGCCCATGTTGCATTTAATGCTTTCAATGCACCTTCAGTTCTACCTAGAGGGACCATGCCTGGAATAATGCATCACCTTAACTATGGCATGTTTATTCATCTAATATGTCTTTTCTTGGGTCTGGATCATCTAGTCTGTCCCCTTTGACATCTGCGTAGCTGTCTATTTTGTCTTTACTCCAAAGGAGACTAACAGGTCATGCCTTCGATGTTTGCAAGCTCAAAAATCTACTTTGTGAATTGTTCCATCTACTGGAATAACTTCTGTGCAGATATTCTGGGCTTTTCCTTCTTTTCACTTTTGTCTTTTCCAGCTTTGTCTCTTCCTGCTACGATTTGAGCTATCAGGCTATCTTTTCATCCAGTCGCTTGGTTCTTCCTTCAAGTTTCGCGCTTTATTTGAATTTCAACAGATATTTCCTTACCTTAAATTTGATGTTTGTGGGGACGTCATTGGTTGATTGTTTCAATAGTTTGGGCGGCCTTCTCAGCTCCTTGGTTCTATCACTTTATTGGTTCAATCACTTTCCTGCTCCTTGGTTGAACCATCGCTTTCATTTGAACTTGCCTTTGGAATCATCCATGTTGCTTCATTCTTTTCTTAAGGCCGCCTTTGAACTGCTTGAACCTATGAACCATTGAACTTTGAACTCTTTCGATTCAAGGTTCAATCGGTTCATTGGTTTTTTCCTCTGCCCATCACTTCCTTGTTCTTTCTAAGCTCTTTGATCTTCATCGCATTGGTTGAACCTTTGAACCTGTGAACTCATTGAAACTTTTGGTTCAAGGTTCAACGGTTTAATCGGTTCATTCTTTTTATTTGGATAAGTCCTTTTGATCTTTTTGAACCAAATGTGTTGAACCATTTGGTCGTTGAACCTGTTGAACCATTGAACCAAAGTGGTTCAATGGTTCAAGCCTTCTCTTTGATAAGTGTTTTGAAGCCGTTGAACCTAGAAGCGGTTGAACTTGTTGAACCTTTGCCGAAGCGCCAACTGTTGCTGACGGCGTTGAATCTTGAACCCATTGAACCCTTGAACCAAAAGAGTTCAAGGTTCAACGCTTCAATGGTTCAATCCTTGCTTAGAAGCTTGCCGATGAACTCTTTTGGTTGAACTAAGCCATTGAAACTGTTGGGTGAATATTTTGTCGTCAACTAACTGAGGAGAAAATGGGTATATCAACCACATCACAAGGAGATTTATGCCACAAAAAGTGTGGATTTACCAGATCTGGATGAGGTAAATCTCTCCTCTCATCAAGGGGAGGTTCCCTATGAATATTTATATGCTATATGTATATATAATTAAGCAGAAAATAATACTTGGGGTGGTATAACAGCATCCACCTCTCTTTTTTTAGAGGTGATGTCCAAGGAACAAGAGAGAGAAATCTTGGTCGTTGGCCAACGACATTCCTCTTCTTTCAAGAATGGTATCCAACGTAGAGCAGAAAATCCCCTGAAGTGTAACAAAGTTCACAAGAAAACTTGTGTAAGCACAAAGTCTTTCGTAGCCTCCTTCACTGATTCGAAACAAGTGTAACCATAGAGTGAAATAAAGCACAAAGTCTTCGCCTAAAACTACAAAAGATAAAAAGATCACAAAGATAAAAGTAACTCAAAGTCTCTCTTTTATATTTTAGAAACATTCTCAAATAATTTCAACACACACACTTTGCTTATTAAATCAAACAAATAAGAGATTATCAGGAAAGAGGACATAAGAACTATTTCCTAAATAACACAGATAACTTCAACACAAAGTCTGAAATAAACCTGCTTCTCATTCATTCAACAAAATATGATTTACAAATTGAGCACAAAGTCTCAAGAAGTGTTTCAATTTTGGTAGATTTTTTGCTCTCAATTATCAAAGATCCATTTACAAAAGAGGTCTCCACTATATATAGGGAGAAACCTTCAAAATTAGAAAATATTAAAATATAAAAATATCTTAGTCAAAGATGACTCATCTTTGACTTTTGAGATATTTTTATAAATTTTTTACATGTAATTACACATTACAAAATTGCATGCACTTTTTCATGACGAAAGTGCATGAGAAAAGAAGAAGAGAGAAGGGGAAAATATTTTAGCTCTTGCCACCAGACTTCTTCAGATGAGCATCGTACATAGTAATAGATGCCTAAATTCCTATACTGTCTGGCGCAATAGTGTTCTTGAAGATGACCCTAGCTCTGATTATAGCATCCTTCAATGTTGTGATTGCCTTAGCATGACTAGTTAACCTGGATCTCAGATTATTCAGAGTTAACTGAGTATCTAAAATATTGTCAATAGAAGTCATTGACAAGGCTTTCTCTTCAAAATATCTCTGAACCATACCCTTGAATCCTTGGATCATCTCTTCGGCTGAGAGAAATTGATTATCCTTGGTGGTGAGGTCCCAAGGCAGTTCTTCCAGTCTATTCAACAAGCTTGTATCACTTTTCTCACTAGCATCTTTAGAAGACTCGAGATCTTCGATGAGCTCCTTGAGTACCTGAATCTTGTATATGAGTGATTCCTTGACCTCAACATAGGAATCTTTGCTAGAAATAATGCCGATAGATATCAAGGTGCTTTTCTTTAAATCCTTCATTTCCCTCCACTTGTCGAGATATTTCTCTGTACTGTCAATGTCTTGAGAGATAAGAGAGACAAGGTCTTCTAAATATGTTCTCAACTTCTTCATCTTGTCTATCTTCTCCAAAACCTCTGTAAGTAAGGAAATTCCTTAGCGTGAATCTTCACAATGTAATCCTCCAGTACTTTTCCTTTCATATAGATTCTCTCTGCTTTTTGGATGACAGGATCATCAACAGAGAAGGCTTCTAGAGTTGCCGTATCAGAGGGAAGGGTGAATTTCCTCATTACTATCGTCAACTACTCTGCCTTGGCCTTATAGTAGTCCTTCATCTCCTTTTCTCTATCAAACTTCTGGACCATGATGTCCATTGCAGACTGTAGATCACTTTTCACACCTTCGTGAGTAACTTTTCCCAGTTCAATACGAGAGATGGAATAGCTGCTCATGTCAAAACCCTCAAGGGTTGCATCCTACGGTGGTTTAGCTATTTCTAGAAATTTATGCTCCTTTTCCTCAACCAATTTTGAGAGGATCCTTGGTCTCTTAGGGGCCTTATCTTTCATCGGCACTATCTTGCCAAAATCGAAGTCATCTGCAGAGATGGCTAGCTTCTTTTTTTAGGTGTGAAAGCTGACATCCAAAGAGAGAGAGAAGTACTTAATGTGGCAATGGTTCCTGCAGCTGGTGTTACCGTGGTAATGTCTGTACTGCTAGTGGTAACGGTGGTTGCAGTAGGAGTAACAAGAGCAACCGTACTGGTCATTGATTGATCAAGGGTAGAGCTTTCTCCTAGATTGAAGGAAGGAGATGCCAGACTAGGAATAGAGCATGAGGAGTGAAGAGTATCTCTAGAAGCATCTTGAGGATCGCCAATCATTACTCTGAAAGGGGAGGCAGCTCCAGAAGAGGGAACACTGATAGGAGATAGAGGTGGAGAAGGAGAGACATCTGTAAGTCGTTGTGCCCCTTTCTAGGAAGGTACAGGGTCAGTCCTCTGCTGCTTTGAGGGCCTGTCATCTGTCTCCATTCATTGAGCTATCTGTTCTTGGGAGCTTTGTTCTCCAACTCCCTTAACCATTGATTTTGGATCCTCAACAACCTTTGATTTCTTGAAAACAAAGATGATTCTAGGCTTGTGAGGCCTAGATGGAGAAGGAACATCACCTTTGTTCTTGGTCCTATTTTCTACCTTCTTCCTCATTTTTGCTTAGAACTCAGCCTCTGATCCTGTAACAAACTCTTTCAGCGTGATCTCTTTGGCTGCTAACCAATCATTGGTGTTAGCCAATATTGGTTCAAATCTTTTCTTCAAAGAAGTTAATTCCTTTTGAGACCATTAAACTGGAGGAAAAGGGGAGTCAGCAACCTTCTTGGCTAGGTACCTGTTGTTGATAATGTTCTTGTCATCGACCAGATTGGGGGGAATCTCTGCAAGCCCCAAATATTCGATATGCTCCAAGGTCAGCTTGTTGTAGTCCATTTTCTTGATTTCTTCGACTGTCTGCAGGTCTACCCAGATGTCTTCAATCATAGGCTCATGAAACTGAGTCTTTCTTCTGATCATGTCTTTGAAACTCCTATAGTTGAAGTTGTTCCTTCTCTTAAAATATTTCATGGTAACCAACTGCATCTCTATTTCCATGACTTTGGCTTTAGCTACTGTCAAAATTGAGTATCTTCCAATTTCAATTGGAAACTTGAAACCTAGCTTTTTCAGTTCCATCTGTCTAGTGTGCACAACAACTATTTGTCTACACATCTCCATTAGGACTAACTTATCAAAAGGAAACCTAGGGATCATATAGGGATAGCCTTGGAAAAAGCCAACCTGAAGATAGCAGAAGGAGGGAAATTGTAGAAACATACAGCCATAGTCGTTGACGACCATCCAGGCCTCATCAGATATTCTCTTCTGCTCGAGCTGAGGGTCGAAGAGGCATAAAAATATGGCAAAGAAGGCATCATTTACCCTTCTAAAATGGTGGATTTATTCTTGCAGCATTAGCTGGGGGTAATATGAGTAGACTGGGGTGATCTTTCTGTCCCCTTCAGTTGTCAAACCTAGAAAGGTTCACATCGAGGCAGCTATGTAGACCAGGTACGAAGTCATATAGAACTTTGAAATAGTTTATACCTTGGTCAGTTGCTCATGAAGAGCGTTGCTAATCTGCTCACCCCAGAAGATGCCCTGCTTACCTTGGAGGATGATTTTGATGAAAGGGTACATCCACTCATGGAACTATGAGGAAGATGGGAGGCCTCACACTCTGCTAAGAAGGGTGATCAAGTCACCTACTTCTTCAATGAAATGGCTCCTTGGAAAGTTCCACGGCCATCTAGATAAATTGGTTCTGGGGGTCTTCAGCCACCTGTTATTCATTACTTTCTTTGCCCTCTCAGAGTCTTTGTCATACTCCTTATGTGCCTCTATGAAGTCAATCCTCAACACTTTAGTAGCAGGAGGGCACATGAAGACTTTGTCAATGAATTCAAGGTCCAACCAAATTATTACATTGCCATTGGCATCTGAGACTAATCTCGTCTCTTTGTTGTAGAACTGGGTGCACTGGAGGACGAACTCTAAATGATGTGCTGCTACCGGGAAAGTGAAAACCAGATGAATGTTGCTCTCAATGATCCTTCTCATTTCAGAGCTCAAGTTTGTCGCCCTGGTTCTGGTCACAAACTCGACCATATCTACGTGGCCAATCTCTGTATCTCTAATGTCGTCAACATTAGAGGTGACCGAAGTGATCGAAAAGATGCCTTGGTACCGGTACTTCATGACCTTTGACTTTTTTGAAAAAGTTTTAGACATCAGAACTGGCCTCAGTTGAGTGGGTGCTGATGAGCAAAAATCTTCAGAGGGTACTGCAGTCATGATCATGCAATTAGGGAACAGTGGGCAAATTGAGGAATTCGCACGTTGGGTGATCATGACCAAGGAAGGGCACTTAATAGGGCTGGGTCAGAAAATGAGGAAAAAAAGGAGAGGAGGGGAAAAAATGAAAAAAATGAAAAATTTCTCTAGAGTTAGAGAAATTTGGAGGAGAAATGCATGAGCGGCTAAATTCGCCGCCCTTGCATGAAGAATGGTCAGGCATGCATGGGCGGCAAAATTCATCGCCCTAGCATAAAAGGGGAAGAAGAGAGGGCGCGGGCGGCGAATTTCACCACCTGTGCATGAAGAACAGTTAGAGAAGTGTGTGGGCGGCAAAATTCGCCGCCCCTGCAGGTTTGGGGTGAAAATACAAGACAGGGAGCGCGGGCGGTAAAATTTGCCACCCGTGCAGGTTTAACCTGCGTCAGCGGTGAATTTCACTGCCTGCATAAGTTTTAAGCAGAAAAAGACATGGGCGGTGAAATTCGCCGCCCCCGCATGCCTTTAGGAATAAACAAGAGGCACGGGGGGCAAAATTCGTTGCCCATGCAAGTTTAAGGAAGAAATCCATGGGCAAGAAGGGATGGCGGTGAAAATCGCTGCCCCAGCATGTAGAGGAAGCCTTGAAGGCCGACAGGGAAGGGGAAAAAACAAAAACAAGAAGGAAAGCAAACCTAAAGAGAAGAAGAAATAAATGCCAAATACAAAACCTACCTGGGAAAATACGTGCACCACGAGCTCAAATCTGCCAAAACATACTTTTACCCATTCGCTGGATCATCTAAAGGTAGAGGGTAGGAGGAGGAGAGGAGGAATGAAGCAAAATGAGGTTAAAATTAGATTAAATGGGGTGAAAATCGACCCCAACAACCCGGCACATGCGACAATAAATGCCATGTGCAAAAATTGAGGTAGTGTAGGGGCAGTAAAAATCGCTGTCCTTGCACTGAAAATTTAGAAGGGACATGCAGGGGCGGCAAATTTTGCCGCTCCTACATGTGAGATTAAAAAATGCAAGGGCGGCAAAATTTGTCGCTCGTGCAAGTCGAGATGCAGGGGCGGCAAAAATTGCCGCTCCTACATGTGAAAAGCGAAAACTTGCATGGGTGGCAAAATTTGCCGTCTGTGCAGGTCCAGATGCAGGGGCGGCAAAAATTGCCGCTCCTGCATGCGGCAAGAAAAAATACACTGGCAGCGAAAATCGCCGCCCGTGCACAAAAATGGAAGAAAAATATTAACTCTAAAAAAGGCAGATTTTGGTCCCCTTGTCGTAACAAGACCATGACAACCTTCATGTTTTGAAAAAAACGTAACGATGTTACGAATTTGGAACGGTACAGTTGGGCCAAGACGAGAACGAGAAAAACCCGTCTCAAAAATGAACTTAGAGAGATGAAAGACGAAAAGGACAAGTTTCGTAGGGGGTTGTTCCCAAAAATGAGCTAAGCGAATTTTGGAAACAACAGAAACAATCTTGAAAATGACCAAGTGTTGGAAACTTGTTCTTTCCTGCAGAGTCCGTAGAAATCAACCTATAAATTTCGTAGAACTGAGTTCGTATTTTTCTCTAAGTTTTCTCTCGAGCCTTGAAAGAGTCTGTAGAAATGAGCCTACGGAGTCCGTAGTTTTAAGCCTGCAGAGTCTGTAGTTTTAAGCTTGCAGAGTCCGTAGATTTCTTCCTATAGAATCCATAAATTCAAGCTTGCAGAGTCCGTAGATTTCTAAGAAAGCTTTGAAAAATGAAGAACCTTGAATGCTCAGAACACTTTTTGAAAGGGGAAGAGAGGATTTTGGTTTGTAGGACCAAAATAGTTCAAATGTTGTCCCAAAAATGAGTGATATTTTTGGGGGACAACACGTGGAAGGTAGGAGCTCAGCCTCCTGTCAAGGGTGCAATCCACTGCGTCAACAATTACTCTTCAAATTCAAATTCAAACTAATAAAATCTGCCTAGAACTTAACCACCTCTAGCGTTTGCTTGACCACTAGGGAAACGCCCCATGTTTAGTTAGCCAATAACCTTTTGTGAGCCTCCATGCTATCATATGCCTCCTTGAGGATGAGGGTGTGGACCACACCGGCAATGTTTTAAAACCAAATGTAGGATTCATTCTCCTTGTCGATCACCACCTCGTTGGTCTTCCCCATGATGTGGTCTGAGTGGCTCTTCCATATCTAGAGGTGATGGTAGGGGTTGGCACTCTCCTCCCCTGACTTATGATGGTGACATCAGTGGCTAGGGTCCTCCCCCCAAGGCATATTTATGTGACTAGCTCTGGCAATATCTCTTGAAAGAAACCAAGATGAGGCATTATAAGCTCAACAAAATGATGGGTTGGAGCCCTTAATTGTGGATGAAGATCCTCCTGCTCTAGGAGGTGTCAGGATCTTGCTCCACCAAAATAGCACAATATGATTACCAAATCAAGCAACTTAATATGCGGAAATAACCAGAATCACAAGTAACTAGAATTCAGAATAACACATGATATGAGAGACAATACACAACTTGTATTAACACTTTACAGAAAAGAATACAATAAAGAAGATACCACTTCTTCTCCACCACCTTACAGAGGATTCCCACACCTCAAGTGAACAGTAATTCTCTCCTCAAAGCTCTCCCTCTCAGGTCCCAACACACAACTCAAACACAGAGTTGGTGTTCACCTCCAGTGCTCCATGCACACCACAAGTGCTCCACGCACTCCACAAGTACTCAAGGTACTTCAAGTAGATCTCCCATGAACCTGCAACAACTTGCAATTCAACAGACCATACTTATGGAAGGAACTTCCTTGCCTTCCTCTTTGCTCTATCCGAGTACACACCTATACTCCAAGTAGATCCTGCCTGATTCTGCTCCCTGTTGTGTTGCTGTCCTATCTGATCTTGCACACCTGCAAATCAACCTGGTTTTGCACACCTGTGAACCTTGACCTTGCACACACATACACCTGCAGATCAACGATCTTACTTACCATGCAGATCTCCTATAAAGGCCATGCTCCCCTGATGACCAAGATCCTACACACCTGAAGAACCCTTCTGATTCTCCAAAAAACTAGCACCCACACTTGGCACTGTTGTGGAACTAGGAGGAACACCCTTGCTCACTTCACACATAGAAGGAGCTAACTTTGCTCAACTCAAACTAGCACACATTTCCAATACAACCATGAGTCTCATCCAAACAATAATTAGACATCTAATTACAATAATTAGATCCACAGCTCTCAGTCTAAAAATAGCTCTAATCATGCAAACACTTGGTTCGTTAGCTAACTGCCCATAATAAACGCAATCTAAACCACACAGGTGACCGACGTCAGTCCCTATCTACCTGGGGAGTGCCGACGTCGGCCGATCTCTGACCGACATCGGTTGCCTTCTTGCCTAATCCTGCCGACGTCGGTTGGCTAGACTAACGCTGGTGTCTGTGACACTCTGCAACTCATCTGCAACCTCCTCCGTGTCTACATCAGTGAAGCTTTTAGCTCCACAACCTAACAGGAGGATGGGGTGATAAGCCTCAGGAGCCTCCATCTCCACTACCTCCCTTGTCGTCCTTGTTTGTTGTAGCTGCTTAATAGTCCTCTTTATTGCTTTCTATTGCCTTTCTTTGCTTTGCTATTAAATTGTTGATGTGATGTTTATTTTTGTGTGTGTGGTCAATTATTCACCACCTTTTGGAATTTTGCCAAGGTGTTTTTAGCCTCTGTGTGATTATGCTCATGGGGTGTGACTTCTCCACCCATTTTTTGTATGATTAGCATTGTACCATATCCTTGTTTGATTAATATATAGATACACTCTTCAATTTTTAAAAAAGATGTCAATGCAACAATGCATGTTTAGTCAACCTATAACTTCGTTATGAAGTTGAATAAATGGATGACATTTATTATTAGCAGTAGATTCATCCCCTTTCAATCCACCATGTCCAAAACCAGATCAACACCTACATATTTTTGGGGGATAACACGTGGAAGGCAGGAGCTCAGCCTCCTGTCAAGGGTGCAATCCATTGCGTCAACAATTACTCTTCAAATTCAAATTCAAACTAATAAAATCTGCCTAGAACTTAATCACCTCCAACGTCTACTTAACCACTAGGGAAAGGCCCCATGTGTAGTTAGCCAATAACCTTTTGTAAGCCTCCATGGTATCATATGCCTCCCTGAGGATGAGGGTGTGGACCACACCGGCAATGTTTTAAAACCAAACATAGGATTCATTCTCCTTGTTGATCACCACCTCGTTGGTCTTCCCCATGATGTGGTCTGAGTGGCTCTTCCATATTTGGAGGTGATGGTAGGGGCTGGGGCTCTCCTCCCCTGACTCATGATGGTGACATTAGTGGCTAGGGTCCTCCCCCCAAGGCATATTTATGTGACTGGCTTTGGCAATATCTCTTGAAAGAAACCAAGATGAGGCATTATAAGCTCAACAAAATGATGGGTTGGAGCCCTTAATTGTGGATGAAGATCCTCCTGCTCTAGGAGGATGGGGTGATAAGCCTCAGGAGCCTCCATCTCCACTACCTCCCTTGACGTCCATGTTTGTTGTAGCTGCTTAATAGTCCTCTTTATTGCTTTCTATTGCCTTACTCTGCTTTGCTATTAAATTGTTGATGTGATGTTTATTTTTTTGTGTGTGGTCAATTATTCACCACCTTTTGGACTTTTGCCAAGGTGTTTTTACCCTCGGTGTGATTATGCTCTTGGGGTGTGACTTCTCCACCCATTTTTTGTGTGATTAGCATTGTACCATATCCTTGTTTGATTAATATATAGATACACTCTTCAATTAAAAAAAAGATGTCAATGCAACAATGCATGTTTAGTCAACCTATAACTTCGTTATTAAGTTGAATAAATGGATGACATTTATTGTTAGCAATAGATTCATCCCCTTTCAATCCACCATCTCCAAAACCAGATCAACGCCTACAAATCTGTTGTTCTCCAAACCCTAACACATCCTTCAATATAGAAGATTCCCAGTACTCTGATCAGACAAGTCAGGTCAAGTTTTGTAGGAAAGTTGATTCGAAACTAACTAGATTGAGCAAAGAATCAAGTCACTGACATACAAAATAATATCCCCATCCCCTTATGGCTCACAATGTTTTCCTCAAGATCCAATGTTGTTCAAATTTGAAGGCCTTATGATTTTTTTGTAAACCATATAGGATGTAAGGTGAAATTTTGGGTCAGCAGTTAAAAATTGTAAAAGGATTATAAATGAAATGAAATGGGACCATACTTGGTCATAGATGTCTCAACTATCAGATGATGCAAAACAACAAATGGTTGAGTAAATGGGGCATCAACTTCCAAGAGTGTCCAATCCCCAACGAGGAAATGAAAAAGTATGCGAGAGAGAAATTTAGGGCAACCATGTGAACAAAGCCGCTATGATGGGAGAAAAAACATACTACATCAAAGAATTTAATCCCACATTGGAGCATAAAGAAAAGACATACATATAGGTATAAATCAAATGGAAAGCAAAGATGTTAATTGCACAGTTGAGGACTAACTCACATCATATTAGGTGTGAAATCGGCAAGTGGATAGTCCCCAAGGAAGAATGGGAAACGAGAATAAGTTTATTTTGTGACAAAGGAGTGTGGAGATAGACTAACACTTCATTATGGAATGTGCACCCTATAATGACATACATATCAAGTGCAAAGACAACTTGAGAGTTATAAACTTAGCTATGTTGTTTGAAGAGGAAAGGTTACATAGAACAATAAGTATTATAATTAAGATCCATAGTGAGAGTTAACATTGAGAGGGGATTAGGAATTTTGTATTATTAATAGGACAACCCTTGTCTCACGAGGTTGTGTTAACATGAAACAACTTTGTTGTAATTATTGGTCCCATAAACTACTTGTTCTTGTGGATGTTATTAAAATATTTTATTCATTCATTCATGCATAACTTGAGAGACCAATTTTTTATTTAAAAAGGTTATTCTTTCTCCTACTCATCAGAGTTTTCAGCTCTCTCAACTCTTTTATTCTTGTCTCCTCAAATAGTTCCAACATGGCATCTACTCTCAATATTTTCATGTATCTCACTCGAATGTCATTATACATTGGGCATTCTAGGATGAAGTGATTCTTTGTCTCTATTTTTGTGTGGTGTAAAACAAATATATCATTGCCTCCCCATCGAGTCCTCTCTCCTCTTTATCCTATCTCGAGTAGCCCCTCCCCTAGCTCTCTATAGAATGATAAACACCGACCGCCCTATATATATGGACTGATATGATAGGCTTTCAGGGTTGAACTATCCCCATAGTTCAGATTAGATAGGGGGTCGATCAAGGGTACTATAAACTAAGCTGCCTCTTCTCCCCCTCCCCCCATTCCCATCCATCTTAATATAGATATAGACTAGACGTCGATTGAGCCCTCCCCATAGATAAATAGATATATAGAGGGAGGGTCTCCCCCTCAAACCAATAGATCAAGGCACATCACGACAGGACTATGGAATGTTGGTATGGGTTGAGATTAATCACTCTGGTGTGGTCCACAATCCACGATCACTATACCGAAGGCCCATGTCGGGAGGGGGGAGCGATCGGCACGTGGAGGGTGAAGCGTAGGGGTAGGACCCTCCCCACTCTATCTATCTGGGGGAGGGGCCCTATATATCTATATGGTAGGCCGACCGCCTTCCTTAGGGGTCAACCATCTCCTTGTCTCACATCTGAGCTTATTACAACTAGTTCTTATTTGAGCTACTACTATCTTCTCCTTCCATTTGATTTCAACAATTATGTATGCTTTTTCTTGACGTTCATACATTGGGTTGAAATCTGTAAGGTAGTGCTATAATTCCTTGTTTGTTTTCTTTCTTTTACATGATCGTTCTCAACTTTTTGTTCACAAATTTTTTATAACAACTATATGCATTGTCTTTTATGTTTCCTTCTACACAAATTTTTTATGACAAATATATGTATTGTCTTTTATGTTTCCTTCTTCTACTCTGAGCTATATTAACTTATGAAGGGTAACGTTGAATGGATAACCCTCATCAAAATTTTGCACGACAGGGTGGTTCGATCGTGAGCTATATTAGCCTATGAAGGGTAATGTTGAATGGATAGCCCTCATCAAAATTTTACATGACAAGGCAAGCGACGGATGGGGAGATCATCAAATTCTATAAGGTAATGTTATCATTCTTTGCTTGTTTTCTTTCTTCACATCACTGTTCTAAATTTTTTGTTCACAAAAGTCTTATAACATATATATATATATATATATATATATATATATATATATATATATTTCTTCTTCTATTGTGAGATATATTAGCTTATGAAGGGTAACGTTGAATGGATAACCCTCATTAGAATTTTACACGAGAGGGGGGTCGATCGTGAGCTATATTAGCTTATAAAGGGAAATGTTGAATGGATAACCCTCATCAAAATTTTACATGAAAAGGTGGGCAAGCAAGGTGACCGCCAAATTGAGTTTGTACAACCCTTATCATTAATAACAATACTTATTTTTACTTCTTGTAAATAAAAGTAAATAATGTGTACTGAAAAGGTTATGTTATCATTAATATAATATTTTTTGTTTATTGTGTTTAATTAGAGGAAATCAAAATTTGAATTGATTTACTACAAAATAAATTAGTATTAAAATATGTGAATATCCTTCCAATACTCATACGACCTATATGACAAGTTGTGATTGACTCTTATGCACTATTATTAAATACAAATTGAACAACTATTACTCCCATTTTATTGAATATAAATACTTTTATAAACATATTATATCATATGTACTGGTCCTGTTATTAATTTTTGGTTTTCCTTTATAATACAACTATTTAATATATTTCTTGAATTTTGCTTTGTAAACAAAAATATATATGCAAAGAAAAGGGATCAACCTATTTTGGTAGTTATAGAGCAAAGTTTATGGCATTTTCTTAAGGAGATGTTATCTTTCTACTTGAGTAATTATATAGGCTCTTGCTTAGCATTTGATTGATTAGAGATCTAATAGGAATAACCATGAATTGTTTTATCGGTTTTCGGAGGATGCATTCTTTTAATGTTTTTTTTGGTTTTTGGCCTTGCATCTTCCAAACCTAACATTATGGATTGGTGATTCACAAATAATGTGGTTTTCGTGCTAATTCTCTCTATACAATGGTTAAAAAACCAAAATTAATATGTTGACTTCTAATCTCTCTATTCCTAATTATGGGTTCAATAGAGAGGCTCAAAACTTCGAAAAAATCAATCACCATGCACTTGTCCTCATAAAACTGATATGAATTAATCATCGATCTAAGAGCAGCCTCGGTAGGACACGTCTATACAACATGAACAGAAAAAATATTTGTTTCATTTGATAATGGGGAACTTCATGTGGTGTCGTCTCCGCACTCCGAAGAAGGTGATCATGCTTTAGGGTGGGGTTTAGTTGTTTTCGTCTTCTCATGCCACCTGGCCTAGAGTTCATAGCATGCATTAGCATTGAGATGAAAGTTTATTGGGTATCAGATTGAGTTTGTCTTAATCATGGTGCCTTCAAACAACAATGTTGATCGTGGTGACACTGGCTACAAGGCTTTCTTACCTTGTTTTCTTTCTTCATGGGCTATTTTAGCCAAGTCAAGGTTACAGCAATCTAGACCACTTTAAAGAGCATCTGAAAATAATTTCAAAGTAGGTTTTTCTTGGAGATTGCGCAATCATCTTCAAACTTCGTGGTCTCAATGTTGTGTGTTGCATTGAACCTATTTTCATGTCTATGGTAAAAATATCAAAATACAAGCGAGAAGTGTGGAGGGCATTTCAAGCTAGAAGGTGAGTTCATTGACACTATGGGGGTGCCAACAACCTCTTGGAACTCACAAATCATAAAAAGAACTGCTTTCGTATCAAAAACCGCAATCATGCTTTGTAAGGGGCATTTTTGAGGATGGTGAAGGTTGGAAGTCATCCAAACATCTCACCAATAACTAAATATATAGATTTTGTATTTTTGGGATGCACATAATGTGGCGAAAGGTGTTTGGACAAAGCAGCAGCGGATTGGGAGTTAAAAACAAAAAAAATCAATCCAAAATGCTCTGGAGAAGAGCCAAAAAAAGAAAAAACATTTTTGAAGATTGCTGTTCAAATTCGATGGCTAGGGAGTCTAAGGGATGGCTATAGTAGTAGGAAAACAGAGAGAAAAGAGTTTTTTATGACAACAAAAAAGACAAACAAGCTACAACAAAATCATGCCAAGAAGAGGGACATTTTTGCCCATGTGAAGGTTGGAGGATTGGGATACTTTCAAGAAAATCTGAAACTTCTTTGGAGATTGGTTTTTCTCCATGATGGAGGACATATAATTTTATTATGGTGTCTGAGTGTGCAGGAAGCAATCAGGGTGTAAAAATTACCAAAATGTTTGAAATCAATTTTTGATCATTGCAACCCAAGGAAGGAGTTGTTGAACCTAATTTAAGTTTGCTTAGATGTGTTTAGCCCTGAGAACATTGCAACAAGTGGAAAGACTGATTCAAGAGCTTTTCGTGTGTGTGAAATCTATTGTATGCCTTTGAAAAGGTTTTAAAATTCTATTTTAATAGAAAAAACAGTCCTTGTTCTAGTTGGGCTCCATATAAAATTGGATATCTTTAGAATCTATAATGAGATTCATTTTGTGTTTTTGTAACCTATATCTCTTCTCTCACCTTAAGAAAAATTGAAGCTCTAGGCAATTTCCATATTTTCTGATTAAAATTTCCGTTAAATGATGAGTTTTATGAATTTCTTACAAGTGATCACCAAAAGAGTTGGAACAAGATAGTTGGGTAGAAAAACAGTAAGGAGGCTTAGTTTGGGATGCTAGGATAATGCTGCCATTCATTTGGCTTCCTAGGCTAGACAATATCAATTGGTATCAGAGCTAGTTCAAAGTTCAGTTTGTAGGTGTGTACCTACCTTGCATAGGATTGTGATCAGAGATTGCAATAGTAGGTTTTGTTTGAATTGAATTGTCAATATGCTTCCTAGGAGAGCGACTAAAGAGGTAGAGTAGGGGCTGCTAATGTGATTGTAAAGCTGGATGAGGTTTTTGGACTTGCTAAGAGTTATGCAAGCAAGATTGGACACGGTTGAAGAAGACCAAAGATGAGTTTTTGCACAAAGAGATGATGTGAGTGATGTAAAAGATGAAGAGTTGGGAAAAGAACCTAGAACCAACATATGGGCAAAATAGTTAGATGAATGTGAAGAAAGGCCGATTAGAGCTATCTCAAAAATTGGAAGAGGAACCAAAATGGAAGCTTCAAACTTCTCAAGAACTTTGAACCTTGAGGAGTTGATTGATTGGCTTAAAAATATAAAAAAAACTTTTGACTTTGATTAGTTGGGTGACCCAAGAAGAATAAAAGTTGCTCAGACCAACTTATAAGGTCATGCAGCCCTATGGTGGAAGGAAGTACAAACTAAAAGGAATAGAAGAGATAAAAAAAAGATCTCCTAATGGGATGTAAAGGTTGTCAAAATGAAAGGCAAATTTCTATATATAGATTATAAGTTGAACTTTTTGAATAAGTTGTAGAATTTGAGGCAAAGAGAGCTCAATGTGAAAGATTACATTAAGGGGTTCTACAAGATAACCATACGGTCAAGTCACCATGAGGTAGATCAAGAGAAGGCTGCAAGATCTATAAATATTTGAATAGGACAACATGCATCTTAAAAGATTATATATATATAGTTTGAATTGAAAACTGAATAGAAGTCGTCAAAGAGACAACAAAATACAGCAACAGGGAGAGGCAAATGTTCAAGGGTTCAAGGTCAATCAAATACAGTGATCCAAAACTTAGAAGTTTTGGCTGACGAATATTTCAGTAGCATAGAAATAACACAATAACAATGGATTCTCTGAGAAGAGATGTCGTATTACTTAACAACCGCAATACAAAGCATGCGCTTATCTCTGCGAAGAGATGTCTACCCTCCTGCTTTCGGGTTACAATGCATTTATACATATGTTTGAAGACCACCGCGGGAGATTACATGGCTCGAGGAAATAACGGGTGACGACTTAACATCCCAGCATTAAAACAATGCAACGCTCGAGGATGTACAATGCAACGCTCGAGGATATAATCACTCAAGGACAAAACAAAATGAAAACAATACAAGAGTCGAGGAATTAACTGCCACGAATGGTCACCTCGAATTGTTGCCCGGATCATTCCTCCCTCCTTGAAAAGCAATGGTCTCCATTGCGTCAAGATTTCCCGTCAGGTGGGGTAGCTGTGTCTTGATTTGATTCATTGTGAGCCACTCACCATAGTGGCTAAGATGGCCTCTTCTGACCACTCGATACAGCGGAATAGAGCGTCCTCTTGTTGTCTTCATCCAAGTATCCACAATCTGATCCTCTTCTACCAGAGCAAGACTCTGTGGATCAAGCTCATTAATGTCTAGTTGTTCTGCCACAACTGAAGTGTCCAATAGAGGTGGGTGATATGGTTTGAGGAGCTCCACATTGAATATTGGATGCAGACCAAGGTAGGCTGGTAGGTTCAACTCAAAAGCATTTTCTGCAACTTTTCTGGTGATGGTGTATGGACCATATCGCAGAGGCCGAATCTTTCTGTGTGGGCCTGCAAGCCATTCCTTCTGAAGCCATAACCAAACCTTGTCACCCACAGCAAAATGGTGTGCAATCCTATGTTTGTCATGGCGTAGCTTATACTTTTGATTCATCTTCTCCAGGATGTCGTGAATTGTTCCTGGATATGCTTATGTGTTCAATAAACTTGGTCGCTTTTGCTGCCTCAGAGCTTCCATGAGCTGTGTATTCCATGGTGGAGAATGGAACAGCTATATCAATTGGTGCCATGGGTTGGAACCCAAAACATACTTGGAAGGGACTGTGCTTGGTCGAGCTGTGCAGTGCCCGATTGTATCCCTGTTGGATGAACGGAAGTCCCTCGTCCCATGTGCGTGTATGTTTGGAGTGATACATCTGAATCATGTGAACAATCAAGCGGTTTACCACCTCGGTCTGACCATCAGTCTGTGGATGGAAGGCGGTGGACTTCATCAGCTTAGTATCCATCATTTTCCATAGAGCGGACCAGAAGATGCTCACGAACCTGCTATCTCGATCTGAGACAATGGACTTTGGGAGACCAAAATGGAGCCATACATGACTAAAATATAGTTGAGCAGTTTCCTCAGCAGACATATTTTTCTTACAAGCAAGCATAATAGCCATTTTTGAAAAACGATCAACTACCACAAAAATATAGTCCTTGCCATGTTTGGAAGTGGGTAAACCTAAGAGGAAATCCATTGAGACGGATTCCCAAGGCCTGGTTGGTTCTGGCAATGGCGTGTACAATCCTTGCTTCTTATTTGTTGGCTTGGCGATTGCACATGCGGTGGAAGATTTGAGATATCTTTCCACATCTTTGCGCATATGGGGCCAGTAGAAGTGTTTCTGAAGAACTACCAATGTTTTTTTGATACCAAAGTGGCCAACTGTCCTACTGAATTGTGCTTCCCATATCATCTTTTGCTGCTCTGCAACAGGAACACAGATGTGCCCCATATGGCAGAGGACATTATTTTGCAAATAGAAGTCAGAAACATGTTCACCTTTTTGGAGCGCTTGATATGTGTCAGCAAAGATAGGATCTGCTTCATACAGAGCACCCCAAGTGGCAGTCTCATGTCCGCAAAGGTCAAGCACTGTTGTGAGTGCAGTAATTGGTGGGCGGCTTAGGCAATCTGTGGCTGTATTTGAGCTCCCCTTTTTGTGTTTGATTATCAGGTGGAATTGCTGAAGACACGTGGTCCACTTTTGGTGCCTCTCATTTTGTAGTTTGCTTTGCATTTGGATGAATTCCAATGGTCTGTGGTCAGTGTGGATGACCGTCTCTTTCCCCAGGATGTAGTGTTTCCAGTGTTTGCAGGCTTGTACAATGGCATAGAGCTCCTTATCATATGTTGGATATTTCTTGACTGTATCAGTGAAAGTTTCACTGTGGTATGCAACAGGATGGCCATGTTGCATGATGACAGCTCCCATGGCATATTCAGATGCATCTGTCATCAACTCAAACGGTTGATGCAAATCTGGCAAGGCAAGAACAGGGGCTAAGCAGAGTTTGTTCTTCAAATTCTCAAATGCCCTTTGCTGTATTTCACACCACTGAAATGTAGCTTTAGCTCCTCCTTTAGTCACTTGGGTTAGTGACCAAGCAACATGTGAAAATCCAAGAACAAACCTGCGGTAGAAATTTGCAAGGCCCAAAAAGTTGCGAAGCTCTGTGAGGGTCCTTGGTGTGGGCCATTCTCGAATAACCCGAATCTTTTCTGGATCGACGTGGACCCCTTCCTCATTCACAACGTACCTGAGGTACTCAATTGTTGCCATTCCGAATGTGCATTTGTCAGGATTTGCGTACAACTTGTGCTCCCGAAGAGTTTGAAGCACCTTACGGACATGTTGCAAATGTTCTTCCCATGTTTTGCTATAGATGAGAATGTCATCTAAGTAGACCACGACGAATGAGTTGGTGAAGGGTCGTAGGATGTCATCCATCATCCTCATGAAGGTTGCAGGTGCGTTAGTTAGGCCAAAAGGCATAACCAACCATTCAAAGAGCCCCTCAGATTTGAATGCAGTTTTCCAGACATCAGTGGGATCGATGGGAATTTGGTGATAACCAAATTTGAGATCGATTTTGGTGAAGAACTTCGCACCACGGAGCTGGTCCAGTAGGTCATCGATTATGGGGAGAGGGTAGCGATTCCTCACGGATATTTTATTCAGGGCTCGGTAGTCAATGCAAAGCCTCCATGTTCCATCTTTCTTCGGTGCCAAGACGATTGGGCTACCACAAGGTGAAGAGCTTGACCTGATGTGACCTCTTTTGATCAATTCTTGAATCTGCCTTTTTATCTCATCATTCTCCAAAACTGATCTGCGATACACAGGACTGTTAGGCAAAGGTGATCCTGGGATTAAATTGATAGAATGTTTTACCTGGCAATGCAGTGGAACTCCTGTGGGTGACTTGAATAAGTCAGCATATTCGCCTGTGATTCGTCCTATCTGCTCTTGTTGTTGTGTTGATTGTGTAGTTAGGACCGCAACATCGGCCTCCTTGGATCTCTGTGGTTTGACCATCATGAGAACAAATTGCTTTGTCTTCTCCACCAATCTCTTGCATTGCTTAGCACTGATCAGGGAAACAGATGTGGGAGGTGGTACCTTTGGTACCCTATAGCGCCGTGTTCCAAGAGTGAGGGTGATCCTTCGGGTTCGGGATTCATAGATGCCATGCCGCTCATACATGAATGGTTGACCAAGGAGGACATCACAAACGTCTAGATTGACCACGTCACACAAGATTTCATCCTGGAATGGTTTTATAGCATATGAAAGAAGACACTGATGGGTGACACGAAGGTCTCTCCCTGGGCTTAACCACCCAATACTATATGGCTTTGGATGAGGCTTCATGAATAGACCTAGACTTTTCACAACTTTAGCTGAGATTAAATTCTTTTGACTCCTGCTATCAAGAATGAAATGCAGAGGCTTACCTTTTACCCATAATTTGGAGTGAAACAATCTTTCTTTGTCATCTGGTCTTTCCTCATGGGTTTGTGACGAAGCGAAGATGGTGTCGGGCTCAACATCTACAATTTCTTCTTTGTCCTCTTCGACTGTAGGTTGTGTATGAGGCAGAGTAGTAGACGTCGAGTATTGTGACTCAGAGAGCAACGACTTGATGGCTCAACATTCTTCTTTGGAGTGAGTTCCAATTTTGTGGTAATCACACCATTTTCCAGCCTTCCCCTTCTGGGATTTCTTATCTCGAAACTCCTGCTTCCAGTTTTGGCCTTGCGTTTGACCTTCCTTGTCGCTTTTCCCTTTTGAAGGTTGACTTTTCGTATTCTTCCTACCATGCTTCTATTCAATCTTCACTGCAAATTTATATGCCTCACCGAGGGTTTCCAAATTGAAGAGTTCCATTTCCCCCCGGATGTACCATTGTAGTCCACCACGATATTTGAGAGTTTTATGTTTCTCACTTTCTTCAATGCCCAGTCTTGCAGACAAAGAATGAAAAGCGTCTGTGTAATCTTGCACAGATTGGTCCTTGCCTTGGCGGAGTTGTTGCCACTGTATGTATAGATCATCATACGCGCCAAGGGGATAGTATTCTTCTTTTACTGCTTCTGTAAAATCGTCCCAGGCGGGTTCCACCCTAAGGCCAATGATATCCAAATTGAACCTCTTTTTGTACACTTCCCACCAATTTTTCACGGGCAATGATGATTTCAAAAGAGCAAAAGTGATCTTTTCTCCATCGGTGAACTTATTTACTGAGAAGTAGGACGACAATTGGTCCAACCAATTTTCCACCACATCAGCATTGATTTTGCCTTCAAATGTGGGAATATCAAAATTTACCTAAACCTTGAAGGGTGTTGAGGCACTGAAAGGAAGCTCCCTCGATGAGGAGCTCGGTTGTGTAGCCGCAGAGCCAGAATTTTCCATCGGAAGTGTTTGAAGAATTTGAGCAAATTGTTGGAGCATCTGCGCTTGTTGCCGCTGGAGGGCTTCATTCACCATTTCCTTGAAAGGATCGGATGTCTCGGTGTCGTCTGCCATTTGAGGTCGTTTGGGGCGCACAGGGGGAGCGTCTAAAAGCTCTATCGCTTCCCACCCAAGTTTCCTGTATCCTGACCTCGTCCTCGGGAACATACACTCTCAAGACAAACCGCTCTGATACCACTGATCCAAAACTCCTAAGTTCTGGCCGACGAATATTTCAGTAGCACAAAAATAACACAATAACAATGGATTCTCTGAGAAGAGACGTCGTATTACTTAAAACCGCAATACAAAGCATGCGCTTATCTCTGCGAAGAGATGTCTACCCTCCCGCTTTTGGGTTACAATGCATTTATACATATGTTTGAAGACCACCGCGGGAGATTACATGGCTCGAGGAAATAACGGGTGACGACTTAACGTCCCAGCATTAAAACAATACAACGCTCGAGGACATACGTCCCAGCATTAAAACAATGCAACGCTCGAGGATATAATCGCTCGAGGACAAAACAAAATGAAAACAATACAAGAGTCGAGGAATTAACTGCCATGAATGGTCACCTCGAATTGTTGCCCGGATCATGCAGACAAAAAGACAGCATACACAAGAGGTAGAAGCAAGCACTTCTCACCTTCACAATCATACACCAAGAGGAAGGGGATTCTCAAGCATGTTATTTATATATGGAGACATTGGTCACCGAGGTTATGAGTGTCCACAAGCACAAAATAACAGCAATAGGAGAAATGAGGCCAACGCTCATATTGTACAAGTAGATGAAGATTTTGTTGCATCACCAGATCATACAAAAGAACCAAAACATGGAGAAACTCTCATGATGAAGAGAGTATTTATAAAACCCAATAATAAGGAGAATGAACCTGTAACCATTTGTAAATGTGGAGGTAAGTGCTGCAAAGTCATTGTTGACAGCAGTAGCATGGATAATTTGGTGTCAATTGAAATAGTAGATAAACTCAAGTTGAAAAGAGTAACACACCCAAGTCTATACAAGGTTTTATGGTTTCAAAAAGGGAATCAAATTTTGGTAAATGAGAAATGTTTGGTTAATTTTCAGATTGGGTCATATAGAGATTTGTGTGTGATATTATGCCCATTGATGTGTGTCATGTTTTGTTGGGTAGACCATGACATTTCAATTGGAAAGCCGTACATGATGGAGGAGAGAATATTTACACACTTATGAAGGATAGAAAAAAGAATACCTTGAGCCCATCGAAGGACAAAGAGGGACTGAACAGCAGTTCTAAAGTTATGTTTATTTCCAGAAAACAGTTTTTGAAAGGGCAAAGAAAGAGAAGGCATGCATCTCCTTTATTCCCAAACCAATGCAATTTGGGACAGCAAATAAGGAAAGATAAGGCAAGTGCAGAGAGTGGAGAGAAGGACCATGGAAAAGTGTGGAAGTCATGTTTGATTAAGCACAAGTAGAAGAACATCTCTTACCGGAAGAAGAGATGAGGATGATAGAAGCCTTGTCTGGATCAGCTGAAAAGAAGAATGGGAAACAAGACAATACCTCAAAGTATGAAGAGAAATAAATCAACAGAGCCGGTTGAAGTGTGTCATGTGAGAAATGAAGATTTTGGAAACCAAACAGGTGGCCAAATTCGAATGCTGATCATGCAGGAAGAGGGAGCAGAAATGAGTAAATAAAAAGGGGCAATACTGTAACTCGGGCCAGGGCAATCTCTTATGTGACAAACTAGCAGAGGAAGACTTTCAGAGTGATTTGGATGATTTGTTTGAAGCCATCATGTAGAATAACATTGATCCGGAGTACACTATGAGCAGGGACTCATATTTCTTTCACTTACCTGGGTTGTCTGATGCAGGACTATCTTTGGTAGGGCATGTCTATCCAGCATCAGCCATAGAAATATTCATTAAATAATGGTGAACTTCTTTTGAAGTTGCATCAGCTGGCATTGAGAAGAATGTCTATCGGGCATCGAGTTGAGTTGTCAAGGTCGTGGTGACTTTAGACAAGCTTTCTAAGATCGTTGATCATAGTGACATAGGCTGGTTAGAGCACATGGGACCACCTGAAGAGCATCATAAGATTGTTTCATGATCTCCTGCATGTTCAACGGTAACCTTTCCATGAATCTTCATCGATTCATCTATCATATTTAGTCCCTATTCTAGCAATTTACTGATCACCTTGGTGATCTTACCATAACTCCCAAATTGGGTTTTTTTGGAGATCGTGTAACCCTCTTCAAACCCCATGGTCTTAGCTTTGTGTAGAATTGGACCTGTTTTTGTGCCTATGGGAAACATAGCAAAATACAAGTGGGAAGTGTGGAGTTGTTTCCAGCCATAAGGTGAGTTCATTCATGTTAGGGGGTGCCACCAACCTTTTGGAACTCACAAATCATAAAATGAGGCACTTTCTTATTAAAAACCGCATCATGCCTTGTAAGGAGCATTTTTTAGCATGGTGGAAAGACTCTGATTTAAGAACTTTTACTATATTTGAAGTTCATTGTATGCCTTTGAAAAGGCCTAAAAACTCCATTTTAATAGTGTTGATGCTGTGGATTGCACCCTCTGAAAGGATACTTAGCTCCTTTCCTCCACGCGGCATAATGGAAACATTCCTCTTGCTGTGGGTGGCAAACTTGAGGGATGGATCTCTAGATTAGGGGCTAGCTCCCCTTGATGCACCTTGAGGCCTTGGATTTTCTACTGCTAACAATTGGGGGGGTGAAAAGAGAGAGAGAAATTGAAAAACAGAGCCTAACTAATGTGGTGATGCACCAAACTGGTTGGTCTACTCATCTTTTACCTACACTTTATACCAAAGAGAAGCCAACAGACACTTCATTCGAATGAGAAATTGACTGCATTAGTGTTTCAACAAGGGATCTTGTGAAGGTATAGGAAGGAAGAAACTACCAGAGGTGTTCAAAAGACACACTGTTGGACAGTCTGTTCATATGCACCTATGCTTCGAGGTGGACAATTCTTGTTGACTTGCAGAAAAGGATTCACAATACACTAGACATGTTGGTATAAACCTATGAAAGCATTAAAGAAAATGACTGAACATTAGATGATACCATAGACATATGCAAAAGTGCAAACTCAAATGGAGGTAAAATGCTTCTTTTGATTCAAGGTAAATTTCTTCAGGGCTTCGCCATACAATGCTGAGAGATCCTTCTCCAAAAGAGAAGTTACAATTATATAGAAAACTTGGGAAAACAGAGCATTCACCAGTCAAGGGAAGGAAACCCATGCTGTTGCTGTCTCTTCTTAAATGCGTCTTGAAAAGCCATGTTGTAGGTGCTTAAGTCATTGCCTTTGATGTCCGGGCCTGCAAGAGCATGGGTTACTTCTCCTAGCAACCGACAAGGCCGTCCCAAAGATATGTCAGCCGGGCCATGCTCTCTTCAATGCTGAGTGCAACTGGCTATTCATTAATGGAAAAATAAGAAAACACAGCCACTCGTCTTCAATGCTTGCAACCAATTTCTTTATTGGTTTTCGGTGGGGACTATTTCACTTAAGTGTATTCAATTCTCCTGTTGATGGCTCCTGTGCCACCTGCCTTGGTCTGGTCTATCCTTGGGTCTGTGCTTTGACTTGCTATGCCACCTGGAGCGTTTTGAGCTTTTGTCCTATGTGCACGTGGCCACGTTCTAGGTTACCCGCTTCATTTTCTCTTTGTTATTTTTACCCTTTTCTTGGCAATTCGGGCTCTCGATGCTTATGAATTTCCTCCCAGGCTCCTTTCTTTGGCGGGTCGCTGAGTCGTTCCTCGGGCTTTCAGGCCTTTGAATTTCTTCGAACAAAATATCCGAAGGAATTCTTCCTTTTTTGAGTTTGCACCTTTGGACTTTCCTTGGTGGACCTTTGGGCTTTCTTCCCTTCATTCCTTTGGACAAAATGTCCGAAGGAATTCTTTCGGACATTTTGTCCGAAAAAATTCCTCTTTGATTACTTCCCAACGACTAGCTCACCACCTTGAATTTGATGTTCATGGGCCTGCCACCAAATATTTGAATCCCAACGGCTAGCTTACTGCCCTGAATTTGACGTTTGCGGGCCTGTCACCCCCTTTGGCAATTCCTTTGGCTTTTTGCAAATGGACTTTTTTGAAGGGAAAGTGACCCTTCGAAAAAAATGAAAAGGTCCTCTTTTCAAAGCCAAATGCCCTCCTCAAGGACACCTACCCTTCGGACTCTTTGTCTTCCGAATTCTTTCGGACTTTCTTTGGCTGTCGAATTTTTTCGGACAAAATGTCCGGAGGAATTCCTTCGGACATTTTGTCCAAAAGAATTTTCTCTTGAGTTTTCCTCCTTGGATTTCCTTCAGACAAAAAGTCCGAAGTAATTCTTTCCTTGGCCTGTCAACTTTTCCGAAGGGCAAGTCCTTTTCGGGGTTTCTGTCTTGCCCCTTTGCTTCGACCCGCTGCCCTCCGCAAGGGCAATTCGAGCCCAAAGTTACCTTCGGGATTTTTGCAAAGGTCCATTTTGCTCATTACCTACCCCCCGCAAGGGCTCCTTGGCCTCCAAGTCATTTTTCAGAAGAATTGTAAAGGTCCATTTGCCGCCTAAGTGCCCTCCGAAAGAGCACCTATCCTTCGGACTTTTTTCAAACGATCCTTCGGCCTTTTGAACCTTGTCCATTTTGCCGATCAACATCCCTCCGAAGTAACTTACTTGTCTTGTTAAGCGTCCGATACCAAAATGAGTTTCAAGTCGACTCTTGCCTGCCAGGCCCGAAAGCACTTGGCAAGCAAAAAAGGAAAACACTTGGTTTTTTCATTGAAAATTATTTGACAAAGAAAATTCGCACAAAGCAACTGAGGGATGAACTAGCCAGAACCTAGATTGAAAGACTCTTGCAATAAAAGAAGAGGGGTGCCCAATTTTTGGCCTACAGGACCAAAAATTGGTCAACAAATAGAGAAAAATTAGTCCTTGTTCCAATTGAGCCTATGTAGAGTTAGATATCTTCCAGAATATATCCTGAGATTCGTTTTGAGTGCTCATACCCTATCTCTTCTCTCATGTCAAACAAATTTGAAGCTTCAATAAATTTCCATGTTGTCTAGTTAAAATTTATTTTAAATGATGAGTTTTCCAAATTTTTGCAAGTGACCAACAAAAAAGTTGAAACAATGTAGTTGGGTAGGGAAATAGTGGGGAAGCTTCATTTGGGCTAGTAGGACAAGGTTGCCATTCGTTTGGCCCCTAGCCTAGATTGCATCAACCATCTTTCCTCATAATGTTGCCCTAAAACCTATCCATCTAAGAGCCTAACAAGACTTTTAGATGATAAGATAACATCCTAGTTCATTGAAAAGTATCAAGAAATCAAAATGACCATAAGACTTTTGATCCAAAAGTATCTAGAAACCAAAAGATGTTGAAGCAAACTAAGTTGAGACTGACAACCTAACAATGCTTTTAAATCATAAGCTAACATTCCAGTTCATCCAAAAGCATTAAGAAACCAATAATCCCATAAATGTTTTGATCCAAAAGTATAAAGATGTTGGAGCAAACTAAGTTTAGTCTGACCTAAAACAATGGGGTTGAGTCCCTATCAAGTCTTCCAAAATTGATCTCAAAGTCAAAATCTAAATCACATTAGTGTTGACCATTTTGGTCCTACAGGGCAAAAATCGGTCTCCTTCCCCTATTGTTCTGAGCCATCAGTCGTGAATTTGGTTTGCACAAGCCTTTCGGCAAAGAGATGGACTAGTTCAAAGAATGCAAGGCTTTTACAAAGCTCCGAGGACAAAGTGCCCGAAGGAATTCCTTCGGACATTTTGTCCGAAGAAATTCACAAGGAAAGAGACCAAAACTTGAAGGCACATTTCCTAAAAATTGGAAAAAGTGGTTTAACGTCGGGGTTCAATGATATGAAATGAACTAGACAGACCGACCAATAGTCACATGATCTTTCCAGGAACTTTGAACTTTGAACTTTGAGATATTGAAATATTGAACTATTGAACCATTGAACTCTGCTATGTAGGTTCAAGCGGTAGGTTCAACCAGTAGGTTCAATGATACATTAAATTCACAAGGGAACTAAGTGAACATGACTCTTTGCAGAACATAGAGTATTGAACTATTGAACCGTTGAACCATTGAATTCCGAAAAAGGGTTCAAGTTCAATCGAAAGGTTCAAAGTCATAATTGAAAAACCCGAAATGGCCTAAGCAGTTCGCAAAAAAGGTAACAGAATTCCTTTGGAGGGCACTTTGGTCAGGAAGGACCAAATCGGAAGTTCCGAAGGGACATTTCAAGACCCAAAGGGCCCTCGCAGAAGGCAGTGAGTAGATTCATCAAAGAGTGAAGGGCAAAGGATTCCTTTAGATTTTCTGTCTGAAGGAAATCCACGGCAAACAAAGGCAAAAATTCCTTCAGAAAATACAAGGTAAAGGACAAAGGATTTCTTCGGACATTTTGTCTGAAGAAAATCCAAAGGCACATTTCCTTCGGACAAATGTCCGAAGGAATTCAAGAAAAGGAAGGGCCGAGACTTTGAAGGAAAGATTTCCTTCAGACAAAATGTCTGAAGGAATTGAGAAGACAAAGATCCCGAAGGGCAAGTGCCCTTGCGGGGGACTCTCGGCTGCCGAAAAGAGACCCTCTCCTCTCTTCCGAAAGGTCACCTTCCCTTCGGGAAGGTTCAATTGCAAAAGGCCAAAGGAATTGCAAAAGGCCAAAAGAAATACCAAAGGGATGACAGGGCCAAAGAACGTCAATTTTAGCGCAACAAACTAGCCATTGGCTTTCAAATGGCAACGGGCCTGCAGACGTCAAAATCAAGGCAATAGAATAGCCATTGATCTTTAAATGCCTGAGCACGAACCCGAAGGAATTCAAAGGCTTTAGGGCCAAAAGGAAGAGCCCACTGAGAAAAGAGCCCAAGGAGCCAACAAAGGACGATAAGATAGCCTTGAGAGCTCAAATTCCAGGAAAAGACAAAGCCAGGAAGAGACAAAACAACAAGATATGGACAAAGCAACCCAGGTGGCAAAAGGGAGGCATTGGCAGGAGAGTTATTACACTGGTTGGAACAGTCCCTATGAAATGGTCAAGGGGCACAAACAGTAAACTATGCGGCTTGTTTTTCCTCATTTTGCATTAATGAGCAGACAACCGTGTGAATGTCTTGAAGAAGGGGTCTTGTTTGCAGACAAACGGTGTGGCCCATGATTTCACACATGACGTTTAACATATTTTAAACACCAAAAGTAAAAAATGGCAGCTGACACAACATTCTCTTTCAACGGCTTCCTCTTCCCAATGTTCTCAACGCACATGGGCCATTTGTAAAAAGGGGCGCCTTTGCTTCCTCTCTCTCTATATATATTGTAAAACTCTCATTGGAGAGATATCTCTCATTTTTGTATGGCGCAGCCCTGCCAAATTTTCACCTTGAATTAATAAAAGGCATTTTTACCTCTATTTGGTTGGATATATCTTTGAGTGTGCCTGAGTATTAACCTTGTTTCTAGTCATTTTTCCATGATGCTTTCACAAGCTTGATACCAACACACCTGGTATAGACAAAGCGCCATTCCTACAGGTAACAAGAAGAGCTGTATCTGGAGCACAGAGATAGGAGAAGGTTACCAGACAGTGTGTTTTCCTATAGCGCCTATGGTAAGTTCATTTTCTGTGTGTCTTCATTAAGCCTTCCTGATAAGCTCCCTACAGTATGGTCTTTTCATCAGATAAAGTGTATGTATGTGTTCTTATGGTTTGAAGTGTGAGTAATGAGTAAATCAAACTTGTTTGGTGCATCACCGTCTTAGGTTAGTTTCTTTTTTTTTTAGCATCTTCCTCTTTTTTCAATCCCCCCCTTTTTATATATATTAGCAGTATTAGTGAAATAACCTAGAGATGCATCAAAGGGAGCTAGCTCTTATCTAGAGATTCTCCCCTCAGTTTTGTTAGACCCACAAGCAAGAGAGGAGTCTCCATTGTGCCGCGTGGAAGACAAAAGCTCAGCCTTCTGTCAAGGGTGCAATCCACAGCGTCAACAATTAGTTGTGCCCAAATAAGGATATGCGAAGCCCTGGTCAAATCCTATAGTAAGCAAAAGAAATGTCCAAGGTAACCAATGATGCCTAAGTGTGACAACATGTGTTGCTTCCTCTGCAACGAAGTCATCCAAAACAAATCCAAGACAACTAATGCATGAGATTGCATGTCAACCCCTTACCCCCCAAAACATGTATCCCGTGAATGAACCAAAAAAAATTATTTAGTGAAAGACAAATGAACTAGTTGCACAAGGTTGACGCATCTCAAACCCATGAGTCCTATAGAAGAAATCCCTGAAATGAGCAATCGAGATGAATAATTGATAGATTTCAAAGCTTTGTATCTATGAACAATCCTCGAAACAAAAAGCCAAAATCTAGTCCATATGGCAAAACTCGAAAGCTTACATCTATCCTCCCCTTTGTCAGATCAGAGTTGGGAAAACACCCAAACCATGCAACCACAAAACAATATAAGATGAACATGATAACAACATATTCCCAGAGTAGGAAAAGGTGTAATAAAAAAACCAAAAACTCTAAACAATTGACTGAATACTCGAAATATAAAACATGAGGGCCCCTGCCATATGCCCTAATCCAAACCACTGATATAGTAAATGATATGATAAGAGGATTTTAGAGTTGTAGAAGTAATTCCAAGACACACAAATTAAGCATATCTCACTTGAGATAGTAAGACATTTTTAGAAGCTTGTTGCAAGAGGATTTTTTAAGCCACCAAAGAGAATAGGGGAGACCAAGCAAAAGAACACACTCATTCGCAACCAATCAACCATATGTTAATAGGAGGGCCAATTCCATTATGGCATCACCCTCATTGGCATATAAGGATCAATGGTATATTGGGTTTATATGTGAAAACTCGAGTGCTACAAATACTCAACCTCTAGTGCCAAAGATGGCAAATAATGAGAACCAAAAGTATGATCAGTAAGTGCCATCACCTTGACATCCAAAATGCAGGTCTATTTGGTGTGCTGGAAACTGTCCTCACATAAGGTGCATCTATTATTTAAGAAAACAAGAGAAGTACATTGTATTTTAATATCGTTAGTTGTAAAATAATTAAAACTCTGATTAAATTATACATAAACACCAAACAACATATAAAAAATAGCTGTAAAAATAAGTTAAAGAGAATAAGAAGTGCCTGCCTATATGGGCAGGGAAAAAAATATTAGAAATGGCATATATTCTAGAATACCTTTGGAAGTGATTCTCTAACACTACTGCAAACTGCCACGAAATTATCAATTATCCAAAATTGAACAAGTATTTCCCTTTGTGTAGGCCAATAGAATTTTGGAGTTCAAATGTGTATTTTTTAATGTTGAAAAATAAATAGGTCAGATCAATTCTGGGCGAGCTTCTATAGTGTAACGGCACAAGTTCTGTAATAGGAGGAATTTATTATGATTAAGGCAACAATCTGCAAATAAATGGCAGATCAGGCCTATACAGAAGGAAATAATAAATATTAATGGCCCCACAAGTGACCAAAGTCAGTCAACATGACGCTAGAATACAATTAGTTACGATAGGAAGCATAAATTGTAAGCAGGATCCACACATTAAGGGAACCATAATGCTAGTTATTGAAAACTTCGAAACCAATGGTGCTTCACAATGGTTCTCCAGCTATAAATCGTGTAAAAAATGCCAATGCTTCTGCAGGCTTGTACTCTGGAACAGTGTGTCCAGATCCCTGCAAAGATGAGAATCCTACGAATTTAGCAAACAAACCACATTGCATCATACTTGAGACAAATTGTCGGATTCTAAAAACTAATTGCCCCTCATTTTAGAAATGCATCTTCATATTACTTTAAGGAACAAAGATTAACATCAATCTAACAACAGGGTTACAAGTAATCGCAACATGTTGCTTGATGCTCTAACATTTTATGAAAATATATAGTATACCAAAAAGAAATCCCACCTTTATGGTTGCAAAGGTCAAGTTGTAGGCATATCCTTGAGTATATCTGTGCACATTTCAAAAATTCAAAACACGCAACTATGTCATTCAAATCCAGTGAATGTAATGCAGTTTAATGCAGAAAGGTAACAGTGCAAAAGTTCCATACCCTGCAACTTGTCCATCCAGAATCCATGGCCGCCAACTATCAGTTATTGCATAACCCAAGGACCTTGTCCAAGCCTCGGATCCAGTAAAAGGTACACACATATCATGATCGCCGCTGACAGTAAACATAGAAGTATTAGAATTCAGAGAAGAAAGAGCCTGCCAATTTGAATAGCCCTTCAAAAGTTCAGCAGTGCAAAATTCATAAGGAAGAGAACCAATACTAACAATATCATTAAAAGGAAATTAATCAGCGAGGACCCCACAAAGATAAGCCACAAAATTTAAAGGAAAAAATTGGGCAAACAATTGCCAATTTTTTCAAAAGGGTTATGTTTTTTTGTAAAATCAGGAAATAATCGAGATATAACCACAATCAGAATTAATTGTAAAAAGAGTGATTAACTGGAGATTTTGGTAACACAGACTGTAACAAGCATATTGATGACACCTATTCATTCATTCTACCTAGGGGATTCTTTTTAAGAAGAAAAAAAGTATTTTATTATCACACGGCAGAAGCCAAAAATTTGAAGGTAATCATAGTAACATAATTACAAGTTTGCTGCAGCTATGAATTGCCTTAAAATTCAAAATCGCCAATAAAATGTGGGTGAGCATAACACTATACAGTAACAAGAAACAAAACCCAAAACACTTACAAAGCCTTCAAAAACAAATTTAGTTGCAATGTAGTTGAGAATAGGAAACTAAATACAATGCCTAAAACTATTCAACAGCTATTTAACAACAAAGGATAAAACAAATACTAGACAGTTGATGGGTGCAGCATGCCCATAACATATAAAGAATTTTATCAGAAAATGCAAGTTGCAACATGGTTAAGAATAGGTTATATACTGAAATATCAACGCCCTTGGAAAAAGTGATTTTTTTTTGTATATACGACCAATTTAGACTCTAGTTACTAAAAGTTTAGTTTGCATGAATTTTAGGTCATCAAGAACTTGTTCCCAGTTTCAAACCCATATTTTACCTGGAAATTTTGCAAAACTGTAATTCGTCATTGCATGCATGCTATGCCTTGGTTGATATCAACATGGAAGAGATGATCATAGGAAAATTTGTATTATTGTCCAACAATGGCATATACATTTTAGAAACACATAAGACAGGTTGATATGAGTATATTAAAAATTTAAACAAAATTATGGTTGACCATTTGAACAAGGAAAAATTGAAGGTCGAGTAAAAATCAACCTGTAAATCAATGCGCGGCAGCCGTTGCTTGTCAGATTTATGTGGTATCTGATCATACTTCCAGCATCATGATTGTAATTAATACGGTCTGAACATAATTGCCAATCTCCAGATATAGCCTTCTGTAAAGGTAATGATTATACATTAGATGCATAAGACAAAGTTTCTGAGTAGCTTTGAGCACAACACAACAACATAAAAAATGGTGCAAAACAATTGAATAAAGCATCCTAATAACATTAATGTAACTTCTTTCAATTCTCCTTGTAAGCAATATAAGTCTAAATCATAACAAACCTATCATATATCTTCTGTTTTATTTTTGAATGCATAGCCTCAAGTCTTTAAAAAAGAAGGGGGGAAAAGTCATAACATACATCATTAACAGTAGTTGGGACATACCATGGTTATGGGTACATTGGAAAATTCTAGAGAAGCAATGAACAGAGGAGCTCTATCTTTGGAACTATACAGCCAAGATTGCATACATGCTATCCTTCTGCTAAAAGGCTTTGATGAACTAAATATATTTTGTCCTTGTGTGCACAAAGTTTTATGACATAGCAGAGAAGCCCTTTCACAAGCTGTAATAAAAGGACCTTGAAGATACCAAATATAGACACCAGTGCTTAAACACTGCATGCTCCTGAATTGATTAAGCATGCACACTTAAGTGTTTATTTACGTGTGATAAAAAATGAAATTATATTAATGTCCGCATATGACCAAAATTATCAATGGGGCTCAAAAGTACATGTAGTTACACTCGAAAAGTACTAGGGTATAAAGAACCCTACGTTCTAGAAAGAAACCAAACAATAAGAGCAATGGGCAATCCTTTAACAAGTGATTTTGGGATCAAACACTTTTATTGAGCTTAAGCAGATTCAACCAATCCATTTACCCTGCAAATCATACTTTCAAGTTTCAACCCAATGGGATTGGTCACTTTAAAGGATGCTTTTGGTATATTTATATACAAGGAGTTGGCATTGAGTATGGTACCACTAGGAAGTGGATGCTATTGTTAAAATCCAAGGACCCAAAGGCTATTAGATAATACCCAAAGACCATTAGAGAAATATAATATATTTAAGGATATTAAAGGCATAAGAATGATATATTTATAACATTGTAAATGATATTTCAGAATATTGCCAACACAAGATAGAAACATCCTAAAATCACTCATCCATGTCGGCCCAATTCATGATGCCATAATGACATAATGTAAGACAGGGATCAACAAGGAAAAATGATGGTAGAATGTGGAATAGCAGTTGATAATTGGTGCAAGCACAGATAGGGTATCTACTTAAGGATAACCTTTCATGCCCGATATGCATAGTTTGGGCACACACACATGCGAAGGACCAACTCAGAATTATACTTGCAAACCTTCATATCAAAGAACACATTCTCTTTAAGTTTATTTATTGGAAGACATTACAATGTTAAAAAACAATAACCATAACAACATCCGCAACCACCCCCTGTACAATTGCCATTTTCCTGTTTATAGAGATAGGAGGGAATGGACAAACCCTTCACATTCTGACCTTTGGTATTCTAGTCCTTCATATTTTGACCTCTTCAGGACTGTAGTCATGCAAGGAATAGGAATTTTGGCCAAATTGGTGACTGAGACACCGTCAAGAACAAAAGGTGTTTTGAGAACAAACGTGTCAGTTGAGTTGGCGATTTGAGGCCCGTCAAGAACCGATGGAGTTCCGGGAACATTTGTGTTAGCCAAGTCGGTGGAGACGGTCTTGTTAGAACCAAAGGGGTTATGAGAACCACTCAGTCAGCTGGATTGGTGCAAGAGGACCCATCAGGAACTAATGGCTCAGAAAAAACATCGACAAAATTAACACATACTTGAACTCATAATGAGCTTTCCAAATGAAGTGTTTTGAGTCTGGATTTATCTTCCAACAGCTTCACCAAGTTGAAACAACAACAAACAAAATAAAAACACACAAACACACCACTATGTTTTTGGTTGATGCAAGATTGCTTGTATGCTTTGGATGTTCCTACATCAGACACCTAGGGTAATGAAAATGTCCATGAACTCTTGCTTATGAATTTGTTGTGGATTCCTCTATAGTATTACCATTTTTGGAAACTTTGGTGCAATCATCTAAGTCGCATCTTTAGTTGCTCTATCCTTCTATTTGATTAAGTACTCATAGTACTTGCTACCTTGTCTTCATGCCAATTCACATATCCAGAATGGATTCCATCTCTTCATTTTTACTTTGTGGCAACTATTCCTTCCAATCAATGGCTGAAAAATCCATGCTTTCTTCTCCCTCGTTTGTTTGTTCTGCCATATATGGGCACAAATCAACTACATTAAAGATATGTGAAATACCTACTCCATCCAACAACTCAATCTCATAAGCATTGGCTGAAAAATTCCTCAAGATCTTGCAAGGCCCAATCTTCTTCCATTGTTGCACTCACCTTTCAAAAACCTCTCCTTGCACAAATGTGCCAAAACCAAGTCCCCAACCTCAAAATTCAGCTCTCCTTTGCACATCAACATGTTTCTTGTATTTTTCAGCACTCTTCAAGCCTCTTCTTGACTTCCTTATATACATCATGCATAGATTGAGCATAATCTTCACATTCTGCACTAATCCTACTCATCTCAGCGGTATTCTCAACTCACATACACCTCTAGGGTTGCTCCCATTCACTATTTGAAAAGGACTCAAACCTATACTTCGGTTGACCAAACCGTTTTAAGCAAACTCAGCTTGTGCCAACATCAAATCCCATTGTTTGGACTTGTCACCAGCTAAACATCTCAGCAAATTACAAAGAGTCTGATTCACAACTTCTGTTTGCCCATTTGTTTGAGGGTGTGATAGGTTGAACTGAAGTCTAATCTTGTGCCCAACTTCTTCCATAGTGTCTTCCAAAAGTGCCCAAAAAAATTTGTATCTTCATCGATACAATACTTCTTGGCAACCCATGCAATCTTACAACTTCTTGAAAGAACAAGTTTACAATATGTGTGGCATCACTAGTCTTTTTGCATGCTATAAAGTGAGCCATCTTAGAAAACCTATTAACAACATCAAATATGGAATCATTACCTCGTTGTGTTCTTGGTAATCCAAGAACAAAGTCCATACTCAATGCATCCCATGGTTTATCTAAAATAGGCAATCGCTGATACAACCCAATATTCTAACTTTTGCCTTTAGCATGTTGGCAAAATTTACACTTATGAACAAACTTCTTCACATCCTTACTCATCTAAGGCCAATAATATTTGCCACTCAGCTATGCCAAAGTCTTATCATACCCAAAATGACCAGCTAGACCTCTGCCATGTTTCTCTTTCAAAAGTTTCTCTCTCATAGAACCTTAAGGTATACACAACTTCCTCCCCTCGAATAACAACCCATCTTGAATCATGTACTTCAACCAAAGATTTTTGTCTGTATTTGTTGGAATCATGCACGTTGACCATGCATCTTGGAATTCAAAGTCTTCTTCATACAACACCTTCATTTAGTCAAAGCCAATGACCTCTACTTTGAGCTCATTCACAACAAGAGCTCGCCTACTCAAGGCATCCACAAATATATTAGACTCCCACTTCTATATCTCAAAACTAAAGAATAGCTTTGAATAAAGTCCACCCATTTCATGTGGCTTTGATTGAGCTTATCTTGGTTGTTTATGAGTTGCAATGCATGATTGTGCGTGTACAAAAAAAACTCCTTTGGCAACAAGCAGTGTCACCGCTTCTTGAGAGATCGTAACCTTGCATAGAGCTCTTGGTCATAGATTGAGTACTACTTCTTGGCAAGTATGGAGCAGGTCCTCCAAATGGTGACAGGCAGTGAACATTTCTCCCTCCTAGGTGGGTATTCAGGGTACAATCAGATTCTAGTGAAAGACTGCGATCAGTACAAGACAACGTTCACTATCAAGTGGGGAACTTTTGCTTACAGGAAGATGCCATTCGGACTGTCAAATGCTGGAGCTACCTTTCAGCGAGTCATGGACATGGCTTTTCAAGGTCTGATAAATAATATTGTGTTGGTCTATCTTGACGACGTGACAATTTTCTCTAAGGATGCAGGACAACATTTGAAACACTTGAGGAAAATCTTTGAGAGGTGTAGAGAGTTTGGTATCTCTCTTAACCCAAAGAAATATGTGTTCACTGTCCATGAAGGCAAACTCCTTGGTCATGTTGTTTCAAAAAGGGGCTTGACCATAGATCCAGAAAGAGTATGCGCCATCCTAGCGCTGTCCTTGCCTAAGCACAAGAAGGGTTTGCAAAGCTTCTTTGGCAGAATAAATTTTATTAGGAGATTTATCCCTAATTTTGCCGAGATAGTCAAGCCACTAACTTCTATGTTGAAGAAAGATGAGAAGTTTGCATGGACAGCACACAAGAAGGATAGTTTTGAAGGGATTAAGCAAGCTATTGCCCAGGCTCCCACCTTGATCAGTCCTAACTTCTCCAAGGATTTCAACCTTTACACCTTCATAAATGAAGAGGTAATCTCCTCCATGCTCACTCAAGCAAATGATGAAAACCTTGAACAACCTCTTACATTCTTTAGCCAAGGTCTAGAAGGCTTTGAAATTAGGTATACATATGTTGAAAAGCAAGCACTTGCAGTTATACAAAGCCTAAAGAAATTCAGACATATGTTGTCAAACAACAAGGTTCATATCATGGTGCTACATCCTAGTGTCAAGGATTTCTTGATTAGCCATGATTTAAATGAAAAGAGGGCATGATGGATCACCAAGGTAATGGAATATGATGTGGATATCAAAACCACCAAGCTGGTAAGGGGAAGAGGACACACCTCGCTACAGACCTTAAACAACAGAAAGAGGGCATTTTGCTACTCCATGATGAAGCTATAACAGAGGAACATGCAGTTATAAAGGACTAGGCACAAGACATGACTCATTTTCTTCTCACTGGTGAGTGCCCACAAGGCCTTGATAAGACTAAGAGGAGGTATTTCAGGCTCCAGTCGCTTCCTTATGTCCTGGTTATTGGGGTGTTGTTTAGAAAGGATTTTTCAGGGGTACTCTTGAGATGCATAGACTCAAATCAGGTCAATAGAGTACTATCTGAATTTCATGACGGGCTAGCTAGTGGCCACTTTGCTACAGCTGCAAGAATTATGAGTGCTAGTTACTTTTGGCCCACTTTATTCAGAGATACTCATACCTAGATACGAAAGTGTCAAAAATGTGCCCTCTTTGATGGAAAGCAACGACTGGCTGCAATGCCTCTGCAACCTATTCAAGTAGAACAACCGTTCATGCAATGGGGCCTGGACTTCATAGGAATGATCAGCCCTTCTAGTGCTGGCCACAAGTGGGTCTTAACTGCTACAGATTACTTCACGAGATGGGTAGAAGCTATCGCTTTGAAGGAAGCCAACGAAAGTGCAGTCCTAGACTTTTATGAAGGCCTAGTGACAAGATTTGGAGTTTCGGCTACCATCATCTCAGATAACGCATTGGCTTTCTTGGGATCCAAAACAAGTGAGTGGGCATTAGGATACGACATCTACCTTAGTACTTCTTCCAATTACTATCCACAAGGAAATGGGCTGGCTTAGTCCACCAATAAGAATCTGATCAAGATCATTAGAAGGACAATGGAAGAAAATCAGAGAACTTGGCACACCAAGCTGAAAACAACCCTGTGGGCAGGCAGGGTCACTCTAAAAAGAGCAGTTGGTAATTCACCATACACACTTGTGTATGGAAGGGAAGCTAAACTTCCTATTTTGCTTGAATTGCTAGCCTTGGATCTTGCCCACCAGCTGCAATTGGAAGAAAGAGACAGCATGGAGGTCAGACTTTGTGAATTAATGGAGCTTCAGGAGACAAGAGACCAAGCCATGGTTTCCATGACCAGCAATTAGCAGCAAACGAAGAAGCATTTTGATAAGAAATCCTCATCAAAAGGCTTCTCAGAAGGCAACATTCTCTTAAAATGGGATGAGGACTGCGGTAAACCTGGAAAACACACGAAGTTTGATGCCTTATGGAGTGGTCCATATATCATCACTCAGTGCAAGCAACATAATGCATTTCAACTCTCCAGGTTGGATGGCGGGGAACTACATATCCTAGTTAATGGGATATATCTTAAGCATTGTCACTGAGCCTTCTCTTGTTATGTACATATTTTCTTTGTTTTCTTCCCCTGTTTTCCCTAAGTGCTTTTGTGCATGTTTGTAGCTTTTTTAGCCTTGCGTGTGTGTCTTTCCCTTTTGGGGTAAAAGCTTCATGTTGATTCTTAAGTTCCTCAAGGTTATTGTCAGCCTCTCAGACTATAATTTGATTCCATGCCCAATGGACTTGTAAGCCATCGGTTTTCTTAAGCATAGCAGGCATGCTTCCCTTGTGAATTGCCAAATATGTTGACCAAATTTTGGTCCTGCAAGCCAAAAATTGGTCTCCCTTTTCTTTCCCTGCTGTCCTAAGCAGTCAGTCTCTGATGTCTTCACCTTACTGCAATTGTGGTTTTTCCCTTTGTAATAGGCCCGTTCTTATAAAGAGCCAAGTGATCTGAGTCTTGTAGATTTTTATGTTGATCTGGGGCTTATTTCGCTTTGAGCAATTACCTTGGACAAGCCTTTTTGGCAAAGAAATGGGCTAGTTTCAAAGAGATGCAAGTCTTTCACAAAGCTCCGAAGATCAAGTGCCCTTGCAGAGGGTAGGCAGGTGACAAATGGGACTTTTCAAGCAAGCTCCGAAGGACAACTTTGGGCCCAAGGTGCCCTTGCAGAGGGTAGAGAACACATTTGAAAGAGATCAAGGCAAAAGGCCGAAAGGGAAGTTTCCTTCGGAAAAAGTGACAAGGCAAGACAAAGGATTTCTTCGGACTTTTTGTCCGAAGAAAATCCATGGAGAAACCAAAGGTAAATTCCTTCGGACAAAATGCCCGAAGGATTTCCTTCGGACTTTTGTCTGAAGAAATTTACCAAGAGAAGGCCAAGACTTTGAAGGCACATTTCTTTCGGGCAAAATGTCCGAAGGAATTCCTTCGGACATTTTGTCTGAAGGAATTCAAAAGACAAGGGAACCCGAAGGAACCCGAAAGGCAGGTGCCCTTGCAGAGCGCTCTCAGCTGCCAAAAAAGGACCCTCTCTTCTTTTTTGAAAGGTCACCTTCCCTTTGGGAGGGTTCATTTTGCAAAAGTCGAAGGAATTGCTAAAGGATGATGACAGGCCCAAGAATGTCAACTTCAGCATGATGAACTAGCTGTTGGAGGTTCAAACATCTGGTGACATGCCCGTGAACGTCAAATTCAAGATAGTGAAATAGTTGTTGGTTTTCAAATGATGACAGGCTCGCAGACGTCAATTTTGATGGAATGTGTCAGCTATTGAAGAGAAGCCAAAGAACAAGTTCTTTCGAACAAGCGGTCGAAAGATTTCTTTTGGGCATTTTGCTCGAAAGAACTCATGAGTGTAGACCCGAAGGAATTCAAAGGCATAAGGACAAAGGAAAACTCAGTGACCCGCCAAGAAAGGAGCCAAGAGAAGACAAACAATAGCCCCGAGGGCTGAGTTGCCAGGAAAAGACAAGAAGTAGCAAGGAAAGAGAGAGAACAGTGAAAGCACTGCCACTCACATATGAGCCAAGCGCAGGAATGAATAGAATGGTCCAAGTGGCACAGAAGGAATCGGCAGAAGTTATTGCTGCAGATGAAATAGTCCCCACCAAGTGGTCATAAAAGGGAGTGCAAACATTCAATAGCGTGGCTCATTTTCCTTCATTTAGCAGTGATAAGCAAACATTCGCATAAGTCTCATAAAGAGGTGGCCTTGTCTTTCAAACAACAAAGCGACCCATGCTTTAGCAGGAACATTTAATACAGTTTAAGTAGCAAAGTTAATATCTATGACATCTACAGCATGGTTCTTTCAGGCCATTTATGCAGGGATGACAGCAGCATGAACAGATTCCTCTTTCCCAGGTGTTTAATACAGTATGGGCTGCCTGTTCTTTGGGAGACTGGGAGTCTTTCCCTTAATGCTATATATTTTAACCTCTCAACTTTGTAAAAGACATCTCTCACTTGTGTAAGGCGAAGCCCTGCCAAATTTTACCTTTGAATTAAAAGAACATATATTTACCTCCATCTGATGTGTTATACTTATGAATATGTCTGTGTATCGACTTTGTGTTTAGTCATTTCATCTTGATGCTTTCATAGATCGACACCAGCACATCTAGTATATCCCAAACCATTTCTGCAGGTTAATAAGAAGTGCCCAAGTTGGAGCATAGAGACGGAAGAGCAATTATCTGACAGTGTGCTTCTACAACACCTATGATAGGTTCTTTTTCTTTGTATCTCCATTAAGCCCCTTGTTAAAGTGCCCACACAACTTGGTCTTTGGTTCAGATGAAGTGTCTATTCGCTCTGTTGGTGTAAAGTGTTGATATAAGCTGAGTAGATCAGATCATTTGGTGCATCACCGTTTTAGATAGGTTTTGCTTTTGTTATATCTTTCTCTCTTTTCACCCCCCCATTATTAACAGTAGTAGCTAAGGACCTCAAAGATGCATCATAGGGAGCTAGCCCATATCTAGAGATTCATTCTTCGAATTTGCCAAGCCCACAACAAGAGGAATGTCTCCATTGTGCCACGTGGAAGAGAGAAGTTGAGCATTCTTTCTAAGGGTGCAATCCACAATGTCAACAGTTTGCTGCCCCAAAAATTGATGTGCCACCCTTTCAACTACTGTCCCACTACTGTGTTTCCCCTGGAATGGTAGCTAGATGCCACAAACTACTTGATTCTGCCCAATATGACCCCTAAAATGAAATCACTCCATTGAAGGTTGAAGGTTTTTGTCCTCAACTTCAGAATACCAAGGGTTTTGTCTTCTAAAGTTGAAAGTCAAGAAAGCTACTCAAACTCATAATTTTGATTTATAAAAATGACGTAGATGCCAAAATTAAAAATCTCCACTTCCTTTTATACCTGTTGACCATTTTCGTCCTACATGCCAAAATCGGTCTCCTTCTTCCCCTGTTGTTTTGATCTAGTTCAAATTTGTTTTGCACAAGTCTTTCGGCAGAAGATGAACCAGTTCAAAGAATGCAAGGCTTTTACAAAGCTTCTTCAGACATTTTGTCGGAAGAAATTCACAAGGAAAGAGAACAAAACTTGAAGGCACATTTCCTTAAAGTTGGAAAAGGTGGTTCAACGTCGGGGTTCAACGGCATGATCTTTCCAAGAACTTTGAACTTTGAACCATTGTTGGTTCAATCGGTTGGTTCAAAGTGTTTGGTTCAATCGGTTTGGTTCAACGAGTTGGTTCAACAGGTTGGTTCAAGCGGTCATTTCAACGATCCATCTAATTCAAAAGGGAATTGAATGGACGCGACTCCTTGCAGAACACAAAGTGTTGAACCATTGAACTCCAAAAAATGGTTCAAGTTCAATTGGAGGGTTCAACGAAAGAGACCCGAACAAAGAAAATTCTGAAGGAAAGCGAAGCTGAAGGAGTTGCTAAAGAGGTGAAGAGGGGGGAACGTCGACTTCGCGACAATGAAATAACCGTTGGTCTTTAAAATAATTGACAAGCCTGAAGAGCCAAGGATTGATAGAAGACAGCCTCAAGGACCGAAAGGGCCAGGAAAAGACAAAAGTCAAAGAGTGAACTCAGCGACCCGCCGAGAAAGGAGCCCAAGGCACTGTTGACCAATTTTTGCCCACAGCAAAATTTCGGTCACCTTCTCCCCTTGCTATTTGAAAACAATCATTTCCGGGTTACACAGTCCAATGGCCTTGTTCCAGCTTAGTTCAACACTTTGGTCACAGACTTGGTTCTTTGGTTCAGCACCTAGTTCATTGTTTCGGCCTTAGTCCAAGTTCAAACGCTTTAAGCATAATAGGCGCTTCAAGGAAGAATTCAGGTTCAGTTCAAAGTCCATTTGGTTTAAAATTGACTAAGCCCCGCATATATAAAAGGCTTCAGGCAAAGGAAAAGGTGCCCACAGTTAAAAGAGAAAAATTCTGTAGAAGCGTAGCATGGACCCGACTGCCAACAAGGCCCAATGACGTCCTTGAGGACGTCAAGTTTGACCAAAGGAAATAACCGTTTGTGTTCAAAACAAAGAAGCGATAGCCATGGAAAGGGGCTCAAAACGTAGCGACCCGCCAGAAAGTTTGCCCTAGGGGCCGAATAAGCCAGAAAAGACAAGGATGCAGAAGAAGACAAAACAAAGTGACAGACAAGGAGAATGACATGGTGTAGAAGTGACAAGGCAGCCAAAGTGGCAAAGTGCAGGCGATTTATTGCCTGATAGTCCCCAAATGGCGCAAACAGCAAGCAACATGACCCGTACTTTGAAAGGGGGACAAATTTCAGTTTGTTGGCAGAAAAGAGGCGCGATCCACGCTTCCACATTAAAGCTCGAACGCCAAAGTCAAATTTGGCGATTATACAACATGGTTCCGTAGGCTTCTTCTAGGACGATGACAACACAACAGTGTTTCCTCTTTCAAATGGGATGTGATAGGCCAACTTGTCAAAAAAAAAGCGCCAAGTTTCTTTCTCCTTTCTTCTATATATTGTAACTTCTCATTTTTGAGAAGGATCGGATCTTCCACTTTTGCAAAGGCGCATCCCTGGCAAAATTTCACCTGAATCAAATAAAATGCAGTTTTTTACCTCCATTTGGATAGATGTTTCAAAGTATGCATTGAATGTTTGTCTGTGTCCAGTCATCGTTTCTTGATGCTCTCACAGGTTTAACACCAACAGACCTATCATCTACAAGGCGCCATCTCTTCAGTTGAAAGGAGAAGAGCAGTATTTGAGAAGTGCGAAACAAAGGAAGTTGCTACATAAGTGTGCATCTCATAGCACCTTTGGTGATCCCTTTCTTTTTTGTATCTTCCATTAAGGCCTCCCTGCCAGTTTCCAGCAGCTTGGTCCTTCTGCCAAATGTGTAGTGTATGTCTATATTTGTTTGGTTCTGAGAGTGGATGTGTGAAGGTTGACCCTTGTTTTTTTTGGTGCATCACCTCTTTTAGAGTAGGCTTGTTTTTTCCTGCATTCTCTTTCTCCCTTTTCGTCCCCCCCTTTTTATATCTATATATATATGTGTTTTACTTTTGCTGGAAACAACACGATGCATCAAAGGGAGCTAGCCCTTATCTAGAGACTCTCTCCTCCAGCTTTGCCGGTCCCACAGGCGAGAGGAGAGTTTCCATGTTGCGAGGAGAAGGCAGGAGCTAGGCCTCCTTGCCCCGGGTGCAATCTCCAACATCAATAGTTCTGGCACGCCCGATGGGACTAACTGGGACAGGTTTTGTCCAAAAAGTTGAAGAATTTTTGGTGTGTTCTTCAACCGACCAGCCTTTGGAGGCTTTTGCATCAACACCAATGGCGACTCCGAGTTGAATCAGCTGGTTAAGCAGCCTGGTGCCATTAAAAAATCATTTCTTTCATGTATATAATTCTTTTGCACAAAATCATGGACCTTGTTGTCCTTCCTATAGTTTTGATCAGACTCAGCCTCTTTATGGCGTCCCCTCAAGCAGCCCTCCTAGTCACCCTTCAACCAGAAGAGAAACTTCCAATCCCGAGATCTTTCGCCCTAATGTTACATTCCTGACTTGGGAGGAAATAGTGGAATCACGGGGCAGAAAAGAGGAAAAGATAGGTTTTGTTCAAAACCTTGAAGAAGATGAAGCTGCTCCTACCCATGATTCCTATGATCTCCAAGAAAGGCTCTTCTAAGAGGATATAGCTAGAAGAATTGTAGAGTTGGAATCCAGAGATAGACTCCTCAGCCAATGTGTGGTGGACCTGCCTGAACCCAGCCCGTCCACACACCTCCAAGAGACATATCAGACCACACCTGATATTGATGAAGTGCTGACCAAATGGAAGGAGGAGAATCATTCGATTCTAGCTCAAGGACTGCCTCCTCTTCCACACGGTTTTCCTACTTCACCCCTTCTCAAGGAGGAACCTGTTCTGCAGGAGGTGAGTGAGGAGCAAAAGATCCAATCTGCAGTTCTCCAAGGAGACTTCATGAGTATGGATGAGGAGGAGATCACTTTAAGCGACATAGAGGAGCATGGACAATCTCTTGTTCATGCTTTGAATGATCTGTTTGAAGTCATGGAGACAGGCTGCGCTGTTCTTCAAGAAAGCCAAAAGGGAGCAGAGGATGAGTCTGACAGAGCCTGCAATAAAGTAGAAGGAGACGGGTCAGACCATGATACGTTGCAGAAGGAATGTACATGTCAAAGGGCTAATGGTGATAAGCCAGCAGCCACTAATTTCTTGGTGAAGAGCACCAATTTGAAGGACTAGCATTCAACAGGCTTCCATGGACAAGCAGAGTATATATGTCGGAAGCATGTTTGAATCTGAACCACTCGGATTCCAGCCAATGTAGGTGACAGGCAAGAAGAGCAAGTCACCAAATCTCATTTTTTTTCAGCTACTTGCCTGCCACCAAAAGTCTTCTCGCCAGGAAGGGGACTTGAGAAATTTTCCTTTCGATCTAGGAGGGAGGCAAATTTTCCTGGTTAGCTGTACATAATAGTTTGCTTTCAGTTGTTTTTTCTTGTTTTCCCTAAGTGCAGTTGCACAGGTAGCGTTTTTAGCCTCGTGTGTTTCCCTTTGCTTGGGGGTAAAGCTTCATGTTTGATTCTCGAATCTTTCGGGCTGTTGATAATTCTTTCATAGCTGCATCTGACTCTGCGCCCAATGGATTTTAAGGCAACTAGTTCTAAGCATAGCAGGCATGCTTCCCCTGTGAGTCGCCATCTGTTGACCAATTTTTGCCCACAGCAAAATTTCGGTCACCTTCTCCCCTTGCTATTTGAAAACAATCATTTCCGGGTTACACAGTCCAATGGCCTTGTTCCAGCTCAGTTCAACACTTTGGTCATAGACCTGGTTCTTTGGTTCGGCACCTAGTTCATTGTTTCGGCCTTAGTCCAAGTTCAAATGCTTTAAGCATAACAGGCGCTTCAAGGAAGAATTCGGGTTCAGTTCAAAGTCCATTTGGTTTAAAATTGACTAAGCCCCGCATATATAAAAGGCTTCAGGCAAAGGAAAAGGTGCCCGCAGTTAAAAGAGAAAAATGCCGTAGAAGCGTAGCATGGACCCGACTGCCAACAAGGCCCGATGACATCCTTGAGGACATCAAGTTTGACCAAAGGAAATAACCGTTTGTTTTCAAAACAAAGAAGCGATAGCCATGGAAAGGGGCTCAAAACGCAGCGACCCGCCAGAAAGTTTGCCCCAGGGGCCGAATAAGCCAGAAAAGACAAGGATGCAAAAGAAGACAAAACAAAGTGACAAACAAGGAGAATGACATGGTGCAGAAGTGACAAGGCAGCCCAAGTGGCAAAGTGCAGGCGATTTATTGCCTGATAGTCCCCAAATGGCGCAAATAGCAAGCAACATGACCCGTGCTTTGAAAAGGGGACAAATTTTAGTTTGTTGGCAGAAAAGAGGCGCGATCCATGCTTCCACATTAAAGCTCGAACGCCAAATTCAAATTTGGGGATTATACAGCATGGTTCCAGCAGGCTTCTTCTAGGACGATGACAACACAACAATGTTTCCTCTTTCAAATGGGACGCGACAGGCCAACTTGTCAAAAAAAAAAGCGCCAAGGTTCTTTATCCTTTCTTCTATATATTGTAACTTCTCATTTTTGAGAAGGATCGGATCTTCCACTTTTGCAAAGGCGCAGCCCTGGCAAAATTTCACCTGAATCAAATAAAATGCAATTTTTTACCTCCATTTGGATAGATGTTTCAGAGTATGCATTGAATGTTTGTCTGTGTCCAGTCATCGTTTCTTGATGCTCTCACAGGTTTAACACCAACAGACCTATCATCTACAAGGCGCCATCTCTTCAGTTGAAAGGAGAAGAGTAGTATTTGAGAAGTGCAAAACAGAGGAAGTTGCTACATAAGTGTGCGTCTCACAGCGCCTTTGGTGATCTCTTTCTTTTTTGTATCTTCCATTAAGGCCTCCCTGCCAGTTTCCAGCAGCTTGGTCCTTCTGCCAAATGTGTAGTGTATGTCTGTATTTGTCTGGTTCTGAGAGTGGATGTATGAAGGTCGACCCTTGTTTTTTTTGGTGCATCACCTCTTTTAGAGTAGGCTTGTTTTTTCCTGCATTCTCTTTCTCCCTTTTCATCCCCCCCTTTTTATATCTATATATATGTGTTTTACTTTTGCTGGAAACAACACGATGCATCAAAGGGAGCTAGCCCTTATCTAGAGACTCTCTCCTCTAGCTTCGCCGGTCCCACAGGCGAGAGGAGAGTTTCCATGTTTCGAGGAGAAGGCAGGAGCTAGGCCTCCTTGCCCCGGGTGCAATGTCCAGCGTCAACAAGAGCCAAGCGCAGATATGGACAAAACAACCCTGGTGGCAAAAAAGGAAGCGTCGACAGAGGAGTTATTCCAGCAGTTGAAACAGTCTCCGCCAAGTGGTCATCAAGGAGCGTGAACATTGAATGGCACGGCCTATTTTTCTCCATTTTGCATTGATGAGCAGACAAACCGCGTGAATGTCTTGAAGAAGTGGTCTTGTTTGCAGACAAAGGGGCGCGGCCCATGCTTTCACAATAATGTTTGAATGCCAAAGTCAAGACTGGCAACTGACACAGCATGTTCTTTCAGCGACTTCCTCTTCCCAATGTTTTCAACGCAACATGGGCCACTTGTAAAAAAGGGTGCCATTGCTTCCTCTTTCTCTATATATATTGTAAACTCTCATTTGAAAAAAAAGATCTTTCGGCTTGTATGGCGAAGCCCTGCAAGATTTTACCTTGAATCAAGACATAGCATTTTTACCTCCATTTTGAGTTTGCACTTTTGCATGTGTATGGTTTTGTCTTGTGTTAAGTCATTTTCTTTCATGCTTTCACAGAATGATTCCAACATGTCTAGTGTATTGTGAGTTCTTCTTTTGCAGGTAAGCCAGAAGTGTCCACAATAGAGTATAGGCGCATGTGAACAGGCTGCCATAGTGTGTCTTAGAACACCTCTGGTAGTTCTTTCTCCCTGTATCTCTAGAGGACCCCTAGCGCACTGATGCAGAAGAGTTTCTCATATCAAATGAAGTGTATATCAGCTTGTTCTTGATGTAAAGTGTATGTCAAAGCTAAGTAGATCAACCATTTTTGGTGCATCACCGTTTAGTTTAGGTTCTATTTTCAGTAAGCCTTCTCTCTTTTCATCCCCCCTATTGTTAGCAGTAGAAAATCCAAGACCTCAGAGATGCATCAAAGGGAGCTAGCCCTTATCTAGAGATTCTCCCCTCAGTTTTGCCAGACCCACAGGCAAGAGAGGTGTCTCCATTGTGCCGTGTGGAAGACAGAAGCTCAGTCTTTTGTCAAGGGTGCAATCCACAATGTCAACAGTTTTTGGCACACCCGATGGGACAAGTTTTTATTCCAAAGAGTTGAAGAATTTTGGTATGTTCTTCAACCAACCAGCCTTTGGAGGCTTTTCATCAATACCAATGGCGACTCCGAGTTGAATCAGCTGGTTAAGCAGTCCTGGTGCCATCAAGAAATCACATTTTTGTATGTATAATTCCATTGCTCAAAATCATGGACCTTGTTTTCCTTCATCTAACTTTGATCAAGCTCAGGTTGTTCATGGAATCACCTCAAGCAGCTCTCCTAGTTGTCCTTCAACAGTAAGGGAAGTAACACTAGAATTTGAGAAGCAAGTGATGGAGATAGACAAATTGGATGAGCAGCATAGATATCAGCAAGAGCTTCTATACAAAGAGGAGTGTTTGTTCAGGCGAACTCAGGGCTTGCAATCCATGGAGGAGGTAGCAAAATGGAAGAGTCCATTCATTCAAGGCAGTCAGCCTTGTGTGCCTCCTCTTCTAAAAAAAGCCCCCTCTTGTGCACCAAATCCTTTCTACCAAATAGCACTTGCTCACTCTAGCTCATCTGATGCATTAACCACTCCTGCTCTTAATCCCTTGCACCTAGCTTTTCAACACCAAAGGGCATTAGAGCAGCCTCCCATGGAAATGAACCTTCTCAATTCCTTAGATTGTGGACCCTCCTTTGAAGGGAATACCATGAACCAACACATCTCTCTTCTAGAAACTCTTCCTGTACATCAGCAATCTCTTCCTAGTCTTCCTCAACCTCCTCAAGTCTTTCAACATGATGTCAAGATTCCAAGTTGGAGGAGAGAATACCATGAACCAAATCAGGGCCTTGGAAATGATGAAGCTGCTCCTGCTCATGGTGATCCTCATGATCTCCAAGAAAGGCTCTTCCAAGAGAATATAGCTAGGCAAATTGCAGAGTTGGAATCCAGAATGAGGTTCCTTAGCCAAGGTGTGATGGATGGTTTAGACCAAACAATAGATTCCATGTCTGAACACACCCCATCTACACTCCTTCAAGACAGCTATCAGGCCACATCTGATATAGATAAAGTGCTGGCCAAATGGAAGGAAGAGAATCATTCGATTCTAGCTGAAAGACTGCCTCCTCTTCCACATGAGTTTAACCATCAGCCTTCCACTTCATCCCTTCTCAAGGAGGAACTTGTTTTGCAGGAGGCAAGTGAAGAAGAGAGGATCCAATTTGCAGCTGCCCAAGAGGCTATCATGAGCGACAATGAAGATGAAATCATCGTGGATGCTCCTTTTGAAGACATCATCAACAACGGAGAGGACACAAGTCATGCATACATGCGGATGTTCCAGCAATATGATGAGGAAAGTAAGCATGGTGAGCTCTCTCCTCCCTTGTTTGATGAACTGCCTTGTCCCTTTGATGAAAAAAATGACCATGCCAAGGAACCCGAGTTGGAGGAGGATCAGGAGGATGTCTTTGAACAGCTAGAGACTCTGGTCTTTGAGCAAAAAAAGGAAAGGCCTATCTATCTTGAGGAAAGCTTTGAAGAAGAGAGCCTTGAACAAGAAGGTGATGTTCTGTGGGATGAGCACTCAGTTTGTGATCTCATTTCAGACATCACAATAGTCACCCTTCTTCAAGAAAGTCATGATGAAGCAGAGGACCAGTTTGACGGGGTTTTCAACGAAGCAGAAGGGGACAAGCCAGTCCATGATGCATATCAAAGGGCTTATGGTGATGAGCCAGTAGCCATTGATTTTTTAATGAAACACACCAGCATGAAGAACCAACAGGAGGCAAGCTTCCAAGAACAACAAGAATACATATATGTTGGAAGCATGTTTGCCCCCGATTCATTTGGATACGAGTCAATCAAGGTGGCAGGGAAGAAGAGCAAGTCACCAAATCTCCATTCTATTTAGCCACTTGTCTGGCACCATAAGTTTTCTTGCCATGAAGGAGACTTAAGAAGTTTTCCCTTTGATCTAGGAGGGAGGCACATATACCTGGTTAGCTGTACATAGTAGTTTGTTTTCAATTTTTCTTTTCCTGTTTTCCCTAAGTGTTGTTTGCATAGGTAGTGTTTTTTAGCCTTTGTTGTGTTTGTTTTCCTTTGTGTTTGGGGTAAAAGCTTCATGATTGATTCTTGGATCTCTTGAGGCTGTTGCTAACTTTTTCAAGCTACGTTCTGACACCGTGCCCAATGGACTTTGAGGCTACTAGTTTCTAAGCATAGCAGGCATGCTTCCCCTAGGAATCACCAACTTGTTGACCATTTTGGTCCTACAGGCCAAAATCGGTCTCCTTCCCTTGTTGTTCTGAGCCAGTTCAAATTTGGTTTGCACAAGTCTTTCGGTAGAAGATGAACTAGTTCAAAGAATGCAAGGCTTTTACAAAGCATCTTCGAACATTTTGTCGGAAGAAATTCACAAGGAAAGAGAACAAAACTTGAAGGCACATTTCCTTAAAGTTGGAAAAGGTGGTTCAAAGTCGGGGTTCAACGGCATGATCTTTCCAAGAACTTTGAACTTTGAACCATTGTTGGTTCAATTAGTTGGTTCAAAGTGTTTGGTTCAATCGGTTTGGTTCAACGAGTTGGTTCAACGGGTTGGTTCAAGTGGTCGTTTCAACAATACATCTAATTCACAAGGGAATTGAATGGAAGCGACTCCTTGTAGAACACAAAGTGTTGAACCATTGAACTCCAAAAAATGGTTGAAGTTCAATCGGAGGGTTCAACAACAAAGACCTGAACAAAGAAAAGTCCGAAGGAAAGCGAAGCCGAAGGAGTTTCTAAAGAGGTGACGGGGGCGCGAACGTTGACTTTGCGGCAATGAAATAACCGTTGGTCTTTAAAATAAGTGACAAGCTTGAAGAGCCAAGGATTGACAGAAGACAGCCCCAAGGGCCAAAAGGGCTAGGAAAAGACAAAAGCTGGGAAAAGACAAAAGTCAAAGAGTGAACTCAGCGACCCGCCGAGAAAGGAGCCCAAGGAGCCAAGTACAGATATGGACAAAATAGCCCAAGTGGCAAAAATGGAAGCATCGACAGAGGAGTTATTCTAGCAGTTGAAATAGTCTCTGCCAAGTGGTCATCAAGGAGCGCAAACATTGAATGGCGCGACCTGTTTTTCTCCATTTTGCATTGATGAGCAGACAAACCGTGTGAATGTCTTGAAGAAGCGGTCTTGTTTGCAGACAAAAGGGCATGGCCCATGCTTTCACAATAATGTTTGAACGCCAAAGTCAAGACTGGCAACTGACATAGCATGTTCTTTCAGCGACTTCCTCTTCCCAATGTTTTCAACGCAGTGTTGAGTGAATATTTTGTCAATCAGTGTACTGATCAACAAAATAGGTTTGATCAACCATAGCAGGAAGATTGGTCGGCCAGGTGTGTAGCTTTACTACATCAACTGGAGACAAATCTCTCCTCTCATCAAGGGGAGGTTCCCTATAGATACGTAGGAGCTATATATAATATAAATAGGCAGAAAGTAAGACACAGGGGTGGGATAAACCATCATTCTCTCTTCTTTCAGAGATGATGCTCACAGACAAAGGAGAAATCCTGGTGTAAACACTGAAGGCACTTTTCTTCTTTCAAAAGTGTTCTTGTAGGAAACAACATGAGTTCTTTCAGGTAAGATAAGAAACCAGTAAACCAAAGGGCATAGTAAGAGCAGGATGAAGCAGAATGCAAAGTTTCCACCTCAACTGCCCAAAGAGTATATCACAAAGGATAATGGGGGCACAAAGTCGCCCTAGAATCCTCAACACAAAAAGAAAAGAAAAACACAGACTGAAATCAATTGTGAAAGCACAAAGTCTTTCCACAGTTGGTTTCAGGACACTTCCCTATTACCTTCACTAATTCTGCTTACCAAATTAAATGAGTAAGGACACCTTCAAAAGACAGACGTAAGAATGATCTTCTAAAATGTCACAAGTCAGAACAGCACAAAGTCTGTGAAAAACTTGCTTTCTCATTCAGATAAAAATGAAAATGAAATTACAACCTGAGGTCAAAGTCTCAGTCTTCCTCTTTCAAAATGGGCAGATTTTTGCTCTTGAAAAAATGAAAAAGTCTCTCTTATCAATGAGAGATATTACAACCTTATAGAAACTACCCAAAGATTGGCGCCTTTTTCCATGGGACGGCCCATGTTGCAGTTAGCGTCTTCAATGCGTCTCTAGTTTTGTCTGGAGAGACCATGCTGAGAACAGTGCGCTGTCATAACTATGGCATGTCCCTTCATCTGATATGTCTCCTCCTTAATATGGACCGTCTGGTCCTTTGCATATTTGTCTTTACTTCATGGAAAAAAATAGGCCGCGTCCTTGGTTTGGTGCGCTCAGAAGTCTACTCGATCCACTGTTCCACCTACTGGAAATAACTCTTTCGAAGATAATTCTGGTCCTTTGCATCGATCTTCTCTTCCCTGTAGCAATTTAAATCTTCAGGCTCTCTTTTCATTTAATCGCTTGGTTCTTTCTTTAAGTTCCACGCTCTATTTGAATTTTCACAGATTTTCCCTCACTTTAAATTTGACATCTAAGGGGCCGTCAATGGTCGCCAGCTGCTTGAACCATGTTGAACCTTGAACCTATGAACCTATGAAAGTTCATTGGTTCATTCTGTCTCTTTTGTTCCATCGCTTCCTGGTTCAATCGCTTTTTCGCTCTTTGGTTGAACCATCCGTTGAACCACTTGTTTGCTGCTTCTCTCTTGATTGAGGCCGCCTTTGAACTTTTGAACCTATGAACCATTGAACTTTGAACTCTTTCGGTTCAAAGTTCAATCGGTTCATTGGTTTATTCTGTGTCTTGATCAAACACTGCTTCCTTTATCTTTCTAAGCTTTGGTTGAACCTTTGAACCTTGAACCCGTTGAACCTTTTGGTTCAACGGTTCAATGGTTAATCCGTTGAAGCCTCTTTTGGTCTAAGTCCATGGAAGTTCCTATCTGCGTCTTTGTTCAGCCTTTGGAACGTCTCAAAGGAAAGGTGTCCCTTTGGGCTTTTAAAATGGTCCTTTCTCTAACATCAGGTGCCCCCCGCAAGGGTACTTGTCCTTCGGGCTTCAACTTCTCTGACATTTTTTTACTTCTTCGGTGGGCTTTTTCCGTCTGGCAAAAAGCTCGAAAGAATTTCTTCGGACAAAATGTCCGGAGGAAAGTTTCTTGTTACTCGGCTATTCGTTCTTTCCTGTTTCTTCGGACTTTTTTTCCAGGTGAATTCTTTCGAACAAAAAGTTCGAGAGAATTGTTCCTTTTGGGCCTTTGAACAAATCCGAAGGAATTCTGTCTTTTCTTTGACATTCGAACCAATGCTGCCTACCCTCCGCAAGGGCACTTGCCTTTTTTGCTTTGGGGCAGCCCCTTGAACCTTTCGATTGAACCAACTTTGGTTCAATGGTTCAATAAGCTCATCCTTTGTTATTTGGCTAAGTCCTTTGTTCTTTTGCACCAAGCATGTTGAACCAACTTGGAAACGATTAAGTCTTAGAAGCTTGTTCTTTTGACTGAACTCACCTGCAGAAGCCTTTGAACCTGTTGAACCTGCTAATTTCAAGCATGTTGAGTCTGTAGAAACATATCTACAGAGTCCAAAGAAATCAACTTGTGAAGGCCGCAAAACTTGGCCTACAGAGTCCATAGATTTTCTTCCTGCAGAGTCTGTAGATTTATTTCTTGTGAGTCCATAGATTCAAGCCTGCAGAGTCTGTAGATTTCTGGAAAGCTTGAAAAAAAGAGGAATTTGAAAGCTTAGAACAAATTTTGAGAAGGGAAGACAGAAATTTCGGTCCTGTAGGACCAAGATAGCTCATATGTTGTTCCAAAAATGAGTGATATGTTTGGGGACCAACAGCTGGCTCTAGTTGGGGACTTCCTTCAGGTGAAAACTTGAAACACAGCTGAGGGGAGTAGAAACTAGAATCTCCAGTGCCTTGAAGTGTGTCATTGGGCTATGGAGTCGCACTACCCAAGAAGAAAGGCTCCAAAAAAAATGAAAATGAAAAGCACAAAACAGAACTAAAGACTATATAGATATACATTTGTACAGATGATCTTATCTGATACTTCAAGAATTGAAGTACTTCAGATGCTACCCCTTGAGAGGCAGTGAAAATGGCGCTCTGTCCTGATAAACCACCAGAAGCCATTTTCTCCCCAGAATCGGTGATGGGTGAATGGAACTCTCCACTAGGAAACCAATTTTTTGTCTCCTCCCTTTGGTTTTCTCCGCTTGCCCCACAGCAAGACTTGACTTTTAATCCGAAAACCATGAATCTTCGCTCTCTTGGAAAAAAGTTCCTTTCTTGATTTTGATGCGCAGTAGCATGGTCCATTACCATAATTGGTTGCTCTTCTGGTTTAGCCCAACACATGATTTGATTGTTCCCATTCAACACCTGCCAATCATTGGCACTATTGGCATACTTGGTGTTGTTTCGTCTGAACCAATTCCTAGATCGTCACCTACAGGATTTTTATCTGCTGAAACATGAATGTCTTCAGTAGACAGAAAATAATTACCCCTGCCTGAAGACTCAAATAGAATTTGAGCTTCAGGCCTTGATGTCTGAGTGACAACGTATTTTGCCTCCTTCTCAGGAAGCAACCTCTGCATTACACCTTTCACAAGGATTCTTGCCTGAGACAAGTCCATGCTTAATTCCCCTCCAACATCCTTGCAAAAGTTCTGCCCAAGAAGGATGCCATATGATGCTGGGATGTCGGCCACTAGGACAGTCATCTTGATTCGCTTGTCTAGAAAGGCAACAAATACAAATTGGGCATCTTTAATTTGCCCTAGCAGTGGCACTTGTTTGTTCTCTATGGAGAAACATCTCCCAAATGTCTTGGTTAGTGTGAGACCCAGAGATTCTACCACTTTAGCAGGCATGACATTGTCTGAAGCCTCAGAATCAATGATGCAATTGTTCAACTAATGTCCATTTATTAGCAATGAGACATAAAAAGGTTCAGTCCTGTCAGGAGCAGCAGGGGGAGCAATGACAAGGTTGTTCTTGGTGGGTGCATTCCTGGGGGAATCATGTGTCACTTTGGGAATTGCGTGTTCAATAGGGACGTTCTGGTTTTTAACACATTGAATCAGTCTGTCTAATTGCTCAGGATGGGACTGCAGAAATTCAAATTCAGACATTTGAATTTTGGTTTTTTTATATGGTCAATGATATCAAATGCCTGGAACGAGCTAGGAGCAAAGGATGGGAGTTCATCCTTTTGATTTTTGAAATGGGGAGGACTGGACTGCGAAATTGAATTGAAAGGTGCATGGGCATTTGAGGTACTTACCTTTCTTGCAATCACCGGGTTCTTTGGCTGGAAAGGAAGAGTGGATCCCCGCTTAGCAATTGAAACTGTTGGTTGAGGTCGCTCCTCTGCTTTCTCCTTATCAATAGATTGAGCTAATTGGTTCCTGGACCGGGTGAATACAGCGTATGATCCCTCAGCTGCATTGCCTTCACTTCTGGGTTCATCCTGGTAGTTCAGGAAACCGATGTGGGTGTCGCCAACTGATTCTTCTTGATCCTCCATGAAGAGACCAACGTCATTTTCTTGATCAAACTCAGGTTGAAAAGAGAAATCATGTTCTATTTCCAAATATCCAACTGCTGAGTTGGTTGGAGGCGCTTCAAGGGCAAGGTTCTTCTGCGGGGGAGGAAGGCGATTTGGCTGCCCTTGATTCCTGGTAGCATTGCCTTGGTATGCCTGATTCTAAAATGTCCTCCTTGGCATATCCCGATTAAGAGAAGTAGACATAACTTGGGCCATTTGTCTTCTGAGGACCAGCAATTCATTTGCTAGCTTCTGCACCATTGGATCAGTGGTGGCTGAAGGGGAGTATTTAGAAGGAGAAGATTTATCTCTATGTGGATCTCTTCTTATCTTTTCAGCCAAGATAAGGTCATCTTCTACCTCAGTAGCCAAATCCTGAGCAGCAGCAAGGTCTATGTGCCTGGCCCGTCTCAGCAAGAAACTCACTTCAGGCAGCTGTGAGTTGATGAAGAAACACTTGAGATTCTGAGGTGTTGGCTGGGCGACCATGGGAATCTTGTTCCTCAGCTTGTCGAACCTGGCAATAAGATCCCTCATAGGCTCATGAGGTTCCTTCTTCATCTGAGTGAGTTAGGCCAGCAAAGCATGCGCATCTTCTGTAGGCTTGAACCTAGCTTCAAATTTGTCTTTCAGAGTGTCCCAATCAGTCACTGATCCAGCCTGCAGGTGGTAGAACCAGTCTGTAGCAGTGCCTTGTAGTGTCTCCACGAACAGCCTGATCGCTATGTCTTCAAATTCCACCCCTATTACACCACAGGCTATGCTGAAAACTGCAATGTGTTCATCAAGATGAACCTTCCCATCACCAAAGAATTTGGGAAAATTCTTCCTTGAACTGCGTGGAAGCTCATGCAGAGGTGGAGTCAAATTCAGGGGACCAAAAGAATTACCCCAGGGGCCTTGAGCCATGATTTGATTATGCAAAAGTGGGATCACTAATCCAGGTGGAGCGTGGATAGGCAAAGCTCGGCCAGCAGCAGAAAAAAAAGCTCTGCCTTGTGTTGGTGCCCTAGTAGGTCTAGGAGGAAGACTCCTAGTTTGTCTAAGGTGAGTTTGTGGAGGAAACAACTCAAAATTACTCTACTGCACCAACTCAAAAGCAGGGTCAACAACACCTTGGGATTTTTGGCCTCTGGTATAATGTGGAGTTGCCAGATTGCAAAACAAAAAATGGAAAAGAGCAGGATCTGCTTTAGCTTGAAGCTTGAGACTTCAAACTATGCGCTCTTCCCAGCGGCTCTGGTTTTGCAGACTAGATAATATAACGGAAATGGAGGAAGATGGTAAGGCTATAATGATAATGGGTAAGACATGGAACGGAGTCGCTAGAGTTTGTAATATAATGGATAAGGGAAGGAACTGCTTCAATCTGAAACTTGAGGCTTCAGACTGCACGTTCATCCCCAGCGGAGTCGCCAAAAACTGTTGGGTGAATATTTTGTCAATCAGCATACTGATCAACCACAGTAGGAAGATTGGTCGGCCAGGTGTGCAGCTTTACTACATCAACCAGAGACAAATCTCTCCTCTCATCAAGGGGAGGTTCCCTATAGATACGTAGGAGCTATATATAATATAAATAGGCAGAAAGTAAGACACAGGGGTGGGATAAACCATCCATCTCTCTTTTTTCAGAGATGATGCTCACAGACAAAGGAGAAATTGTGGTGTAAACACTGGAGGCACTTCTCTTCTTTCAAAAGTGTTTTTGCAGGAAATAGCAGGAGTTCTTTCAGATAAGATAAGAAACCAGTAAACCAGAGGGCGTAGTAATAGCAGGATGAAGCAGAATGCAAAGTTTCCACCTCAACTGCCCAAAGAGTATATCACAAAGGATAATGGGGGCACAAAGTCGCCCCAGAATCCTCAACACAAAAAGAAAAGAAAAACACAGACTGAAATCAATTGTGAAAGCACAAAGTCTTTCCACAGTTGGTTTCAGGACACTTCCCTATTACCTTCACTAATTCTGCTTACCAAATTAAATGAATAAGGACACTTTCAAAAGACAGACGTAAGAATGATCTTCTAAAATGACACAAGTCAGAACAACACAAAGTCTGTGAAAAACTTTCTTTCTCATTCAGATAAAAATGAAAATGAAATTACAACCTGAGCTCAAAGTCTCAGTCTTCCTCTTTCAAAATGGGCAGAGTTTTGCTCTTGTAAAATGAAAAAGTCTCTCTTACCAATGAGAGATATTACAATCTTATAGCAACTACCCAAGGATTGGTGCCTTTTTCCATGGGACGGCCCATGTTGCAGTCAGCGTCTTCAATGCATCTCCAGTTTTGTCTGGAGAGACCATGCTAAGAACTGTGCGCTGCCATAACTATGGCGTGTCCCTTCATTTGATATGTCTCCTCCTTAATATGGACAGTCTGGTCCTTTGCACATTTGTCTTTACATCATGGAAGAAAATAGGCCGCGTCCTTGGTTTGGCGCGCTCAGAAGTCTACTCGATCCACTGTTCCACCTACTGGAAATAACTCTTTCGAAGATAATTCTGGTCCTTTGCATCGATCTTCTCTTCCTTGTAGCAATTTAAATCTTCGAGTTCTCTTTTCATTTAATCGCTTGGTTTTTCCTTTAAGTTTCGCGCTCTATTTGAATTTCCAGGGATTTTCTCTCACTTTAAATTTGAAGTCTGAGGGGCCGTCAATGGTCGCCAGCTGCTTGAACCATGTTGAACCTTGAACCTATGAACCTATGAAAGTTCATTGGTTCATTCTGTCTCTTTTGTTCCATTGCTTCTTGGTTCAATCGCTTTCCCGCTCTTTGGTTGAACCATCCGTTGAACCACTTGTTTGCTGCTTCTCTCTTGATTGAGGCCGCCTTTGAACTTTTGAACCTATGAACCATTGAACTTTGAACTTTGAACTCTTTCGGTTCAAAGTTCAATCGGTTCATTGGTTTATTCTATGTCTTGCTCAAACACTGCTTCCTTTATCTTTCTAAGCTTTGGTTGAACCTTTGAACCTTGAACCCGTTGAACCTTTTGGTTCAACGGTTCGATGGTTCATCTGTTGAAGCCCCTTTTTGTCTAAGTTCATGGAAGTTTCTTTCTGCATCTTTGTTCAGCCTTTGGAACGTCCCAAAGGAAAGGTGTCCCTTCGGGCTTTTAAAATGGTCCTTTCTCTGATGTCAGGTGCCCCCCTGCAAGGGTACTTGTCCTTCAGGGTTCAACTTCCTCGGCGGGTTCTTACTTTTTCGGCGGGCTTTTTCCGTCAGGCAAAAATCCCGAAAGATTTCCTTTGGACAAAATGTCCGAAGGAAAGTTTCTTGTTACTCGGCCATTCGTTCTTTCCTGTTTCTTCGGACTTTTTCTCCGGGTGAATTCCTTCGGACAAAAAGTCTGAGAGAATTGTTCCTTTTGGGCCTTTGAACAAATCCAAAGCAATTCTGTCTTTTCTTTGACCTTCGAAACAATGTTGCCTGCCCTCCGCAAGGGCACTTGCCTTTTTTGCTTTGGGGCAGCCACTTGAACCTTTTGATTGAACCAACCGATTGAACCAACTTTGGTTCAACGGTTCAATGGTTCAATAGGCTCATCCTTCGTTATTTGGCTAAGTCCTTTGTTCTTTTGCACCAAGCACGTTGAACCAACTTGAAAATGACTAAGTGTTAGAAGCTTGTTCTTTTGACTGAACTCGCCTGCAGAAGCCTTTGAACCTGTTGAACCTGCTAATTTCAAGCATGTTGAGTCTATAGAAACATATCTGCAGAGTCCATAGAAATCAACCTGTGAAGCCCGCAGAACTTGGCCTACAGAGTCCGTAGATTTTCTTCCTGCAGAGTCCGTAGATTTCCTTCCTGTGAGTCCGTAGATTCAAGCCTGTAGAGTCCGTAGATTCAAGCCTACAGAGTCCGTAGATTTTTGAAAAGCTTGAAAAAAGAGGAATTTGAAAGCTCAGAACAAATTTTGAGAAGGAAAGAGAGAAATTTTGGTCCTGTAGGACCAAGATAGCTCATATGTTGTTCCAAAAATGAGTGACATTTTTGGGGACCAACACGCAGCATGGGCCACTTGTAAAAAAGGGCGCCATTGCTTCCTCTTTCTCTATATATATTGTAAACTCTCATTTGAAAAAAAAGATCTCTCAGCTTGTATGGCGAAGCCCTGCGAGATTTTACCTTGAATCAAGACATAGCATTTTTACCTCTATTTTGAGTTTGCACTTTTGCATATGTCTATGGTTTTGTCTTGTGTTAAGTCATTTTCTTTCATGCTTTCACAGAATGATTCCAGCATGTCTAGTGTATTGTGAGTTCTTTTTTTGCAGGTCAGCCAGAAGTGTCCACAATAGAGTATAGGCGCATGTGAACAGGCTGCCATAGTGTGTCTTAGAACACCTCTAGTAGTTCTTCCTCCCTGTATCTCCAGAGGACCCCTAGCTCACTGATGCAGAAGAATTTCTCATATCAAATGAAGTGTATATCAGCTTGTTCTTGATGTAAATTGTATGTCAAAGCTAAGTAGATCAACCATTTTTGGTGCATCACCATTTAGTTTAGGTTCTGTTTTTAGTAAGCCTTCTCTCTTGTCATCCCCCCTATTGTTAGCAGTAGAAAATCCAGGACCTTAGAGATGCATCAAAGGGAGCTAGCCCTTATCTAGAGATTCTCCCCTCAATTTTGCTAGACTCACAGGCAAGAGAGGAGTCTCCATTGTGCCGCGTGGAAGACAGAAGCTCAGCCTTCTGTCAAGGGTGCAATCCACAGCGTCAACAATACCTTTTCCACTCGAACTCCAAACTTACTTTATTTTAATAATAAAATATAAGTTTCCGACATTACTTTTTGTCCACTTAGTCATATTATTACGTTTACTTTAAATTATTTAAGAAAACTTTTTATTTTAATAATAATGATAATATTAAGTTGCTCAAAAGAGTAGAAATGACTGGGTCCAACTTAAATAATATTATTAATGATTTTTATCTAGAAAAGGGGACATTACATTGATCAATCACAGCTTGATGAATTTCGCTTCCAAATATGGACTACTACCAAATCATCCTAAGATGATTGCTACCCTGACAGAGTTTGGAATGATAATTTCTTTGCTCGGATTTTTTAATAATACCATAAATTCTTTGTCTAAGAGAAAGAAATGACTAAAGTCTTCCATTTTTGTTGAAGCTTCCATAGTAATAACAATGGATTTTTAAAAGATTCTGATCCAGATGTTGTTTTTACACGGATATTTGAGATCAAATTTGATATAAATATTTCATAGATCAGGTCATTGTTGTCATCAAGCTCTGCCAGATGATAGTAGTTGAAACTTCACTGTGTACTCTTCCATTTTCATATATTTCAAATGAAAATGCATGAGCCTAATACCACATGGAACGAAATTCGAAGATGGATAAATGATGTAATATCAGAAGGCAAGGAATTGGTGATGCACTAGATAGTAAATGTGGAGAAGATGATAATCAACACAGTGAAGAGGTAAGAGGTCATTGTAGCTTCCAAGGTTATTTTCCATCTAAAAAGGGGAATAACATGGAACATTGGTAGGAAGAAAAGAAAAATGAGAATGATAAATTTAAAAATTTGGAATTGATTGATTCACACTCCCCATGGAAGAGCAAGTGTAAAGCCAATCAAGCCCTAAACAATCACCTAACAACAATATTGATTGATATATGTAACAGTAATCCAGCATAAACACAACAGATACAAGAACACAACAACAGATATATTACATTATACAACCATTCCATTGCGTTAAAGCCTAGTGATGAAATGATAGAAATATATCGGTAAAAGTATATGCCCAAAGGTTACCTTCAAGAGAAGCATACCTTTTGAAAGTACCTTCCCATAAGTAAAACTTTTAACTTGTTATTAACATAAAATCTAAGCTTTCATTACTACTTCACTAAACTAAGTCTTAAATCCCTGAGTTTTAACTATTCAATTTGCACCCTTATAAGCCTAGTACTACCTCCCCAAAACAAATAGCAATACTCTTAAAGGCACTAACCCTGAGTAGTAGGTGTATCTTCAGTGAATCCTATTGTTACTGTTGTAGGTACTGCTGCTTCTGTTGTTACTTTCTCTGCATTTATATATTGTTTTACCTTCAGGGTATGGTTAACCATTGCAAAATTCAATACTGGTTTTGCACAATGTTAGTTGTAGACAAACTGTGTTGAGATAAGCTAGCAAATGAATTTGACAATGTTTAATGTCTACCAAGTTCTTGAATATCCCTACCTTGATTTTCTTTAAGACTTATTAATTGTGCCTCTTTGCACACCAATCCTAGGCGATAATACTTTGTCACTCGTAGGAAGTACTTAATCATTGTTTCTGCCTTTGTTCATTTATCGCTTGCTCACTTGCTCAAACTGTTGTATTATTTTCTTGTTGGGCAATTTTTGGCCCACATGTAAAAGCTCTGGCAAGGTTGGATCGAAGGGGCAAAGAGAGGATCTAAGCAAGTTGAGAAGGATTTGCGCAGTGTTCGAATGTAGCGGCAGGCCGAAGGACTAAGTCTGTGGAAGGTATTTTTATTCGACTGGGGTCATTCCTTGTTTCTTTCCTCCAAGTTCTTTCTTACAAGTCTCTTTCTTGTTCATTCCTTCGGGGATTTTGCCCAAGAGACATAAGGAAGCAGAGCAAAAAAGTTCCTTCAAAAAAATGTTCTGAAGGAAAAGGGAAAGCCCGAAGTAGGCTTAGAGAGCCCGAATTACTCTGTATGGATTAAATTGGGTTTCTCCAAGTGCTCTACTTAAGAAAGCTTCACGAATAAAGGAGCGGCCAAGGTCCGAAGTAAAGAAGATGAACAAGTCCGAAGTTGAGAAGCTTGGAAAACCCGAATTACTCTGTATAGAGTAAATCGGGTTTCTCCAAGTGCTCTACTTGAGGGACTTCATAAGTAAAGAAGATGCAAAAGCCCAAGTTACTCTATATGGAGTAAATCAGGATTCTTCAGGTGCTCGACTTAAACTTGGTCCAGCAGCATGAGAGACATGGAAACAATGAATGACAAGCTGCCGCGTGGCGTAAGCAGGTGGCACAAAGGCGACCAATCAGAGCGAGAGAGTCCAAGCAGTTGGTAGATGGAGATTTAATGAAGTTTTCCGTCCTTCAACATGGCCATCGACAAACAACCGTTCGATTTAAATGCAACATGGCTCGGGTAGGTTAAAACACTTGGATACCTGCGTCTCTTTTAGCAAGACACATGAAAAGGGAAAGATGCCATGCCATCTTGATGGCAAGGATCAATTCAGCTGTGCCAAAAAGTGACGTCTCAGTTGCTCATAACACGACTTTCAGATACGCCAAAGGGAGACTTGGATGCATGGGAGTGGCTCGAGGAGAGTTTTTTGCAGTGATTCTAGGCGACATGTCTCATGGCCGAGCAAGGATGATAGCAGTAGTCAGCAGTCATCATCAACTCATGACTTCTTTATTCTTCTCTCTCTCCACGTGGACCTCTCTCTCTCTTCCTTCTCTATATATATCACGAGACTTGCCATTTGTAAAGGTTCCCAATTTTAGAGTTTTTGTCATCTTGCTGGGAGACGGATACTTATTGAGGCATTTGCAAAAATGTTCTCCCTTGGTTAGGCTCGACCCTGCCAAGATATTGTAAGAACTACCTCTTGAATGTAATGAGACTCGATTTCTTTGCCTATTTCCTGTCTTCAATTAGTGTTGTAGTATGCTTGTTGCTTGGTGGATTTGTGAATGCGTGTATTCCTAATCCATTAGCCTATTGCTTGCCTCTTTGAAGTCTTTTCAAGTTTTGCAAGTTTGGACTAGTGTTCTCCTTGAACCTCTTCCAACATGTGTTAGCTTGATCCTGAGATCGTGCAAGCCCAAGTTGCCTCATGACTGATCTAGTGTGGGTTCAAGCGAAGATGAGTGTCCATTTAAATTTGGTGCATTGCCTATTAGCTTTCTTAGGAGCCTTTTTGCCTCTTCCTAACCCTTTTCTTATGAAATTTCATTTCAGTAGTAGTTTAGGTGATCCACCAGAGAGGAACTAGCCTCTTAAAAAATCCTAGAGGTTCAACCTCACTATAGGAAACCCACATCCTGAGGTTGTTCCCACGCTTATAGCTGGAAGTGGGAGAGCCTAAAGAACTCTCCCACAAGAGTGCAATTCCATGCTATAACAGTTTCTGGCATGCCCGGTGGGACTAAGTTCCAAAGCAGTGAAAGGATTTTTTATGTTGTCCTACTTATCAGCCTTTGGAGGCATTTTGCAAACATCAATGGGGACTCTGAGTATTTATCAACTGGTTTAAGTAGTCCAGGTGCCTAATTGTCAACATTTTTGATATGTATAATCAACCGTCTCTTGACCAACATGCTTATTCTCTACCTCAGCATCACACTTATCAAGCTAATAATGTTTATGTGTTCCCCCCAAGTGGCCCTCAAATGACCTATCAGCCCTGTCGTAGTCTTTACTCTCCTCCCACCCCTACGTATGGCCAAGATCAGCCTCTTGTGCATTCTTAGTCCGCTTTTTCCCCTTGTCAAGACTATATTTGTCCTGTTACATCCTTGTCAGGATTAAAGCAAGCATTATCAGATTACCTTGAGTTGATAAGGGAGATTGGTAGGGGTCTAGAACTTTCTCCAGTCATCTCTATCCATGTTCTACAAAGGCAAGGAGCTCTCTACAGTTGGTCAAGAACAGGTGGGCAGTTTGTGAGGACGAACAATGGGTAGTTTGTGAAAGGGAGGACAAGGTGTGGTTGAGGAGCATAGTCCAAAATTCAGAAAGTCTGTTGATGTCTTATGAAGATCAACAGACTTAGTGCGATTAGTCCTATGTCTCCTCTCCCCTCCAAGAGCCTCAATCCCAACTTCCCAAGGTTTCAAATCAACCTCCTACGCCCATTCCCTCTCAAGAGTGTGAAACCATCCCTCCTTGGATCCTCTCCCACACTTTTGACCCTGATTATGTCATGCCCTCTCTTGTGAAACCACCCTCTCCTAGATCCGTTCAAGAGAAGGAAGAGTTGGCTGTTCCTTGCACATTTCCATCCTAGAAATTGGTTCAGCCAGTTCAAGAGAAGGAAGAAAAGCTGGCTGTTCCCTACACATTTCCATCCTCGAAATTGGTTCAGCTAATCCGAGAGAGGAAGGAAGAGGTGCCAGTTGTGATGGTCCAAGAGCCAAGTCAAGAGAAGGAGGAGTTAGTGGTTGAAGAAAGTAACAAAGAGAAGTTAGCTCAGCTCAATGAGCTTGCCCTACAAGAGTTCCAAGACTCTTTCTTCCTCCCTCAAAAGCCACCAAAGAAGCTGCTCAAAATACCCAGCTGGAAAGACACTCTCTCGAGCTGCAAGCAAGGTGAACTTCTTCACCCTCCCACCATCTCCCTCTTGGAGGAAGAGCCTCTTTTGCAAAGAATAGAGGAGGAGCTTGCAGTCAAGTTTGACCTTGAAGGAGACAATGCAAGTGCCTATGATGATGAGATCATGATAGGCAATCCACTTCAAAAAAGGGTGGAGAAATCAGGTTTGGACCAGTTGTGGCATGGCTTTGATATTGAGGAATTAAAGCCTGAAGGCAGTACCGATGCCTTCATACTTAAGGAGGAATGTATCCAGGATGTAGCTGCGAGCAAAGAGAATCAAGATGGTGTATGGCAGAAACTGTACCATGACTTCATGGATCAGGTAGAGGTTCTAAACAAGCCTATGCCTCCTCCAGAGTTTGAGGTTGAAGTTGCCAATCAGGTTGAGGAAGCTGACCAATCCCAAGATGAGTTGTCTATTGAAGGCAGTACTGATGTCTTCAAGAATGAAGGGGAATGGTCGGATTCAGAGCCACAAAAGAATGACATGTTGGGCCTTGGATGGATTGACGAGCTGCCATATGACTCTTTTCAACGTAAGCCGAACACATATGGAGTTGAAGTTGGCATTGTCTTGGATGACCAAGAGGAAGCTGCCTTTTGGGATGACTTAGAGTTGTTTTGCTTAAACCTTGACAACAAACCAAGCACCAACTCAAAGGAGCCGTCACACATTGTGCTTGATTCAGAGCACGAATTTGAGCCATCAAATGAGGAGTTTGCAAGAGCCCCTACAGTCCAACGTGAACCAAGTTGGGAGGACATGAACTAGTATGTCTACATTGGAGACATGTTTGTTCCTTTTACTCCATTAAAGGGCACACCAAAAGGATTGACCATAAAGTTGCCTAGTTCATCACTTCTGGTACCTCCAAAGCACGGTATCTTTCATCTTGACTTGTTGTAGATGGATGATACTCGTACTTTCCCATTTGATCCAGGAGGGAGTACTTGTAAATTATAACCTTGTATATATTAGGATAGATTTCATGCTTTCCTCAAAGTGCCTTGTGCACATTTCCTTTATGTTCTGTTTTCCTTTCTCTGTGCCTTGTGCACTTTGTTTTGTTTTGTGTTGTCCTCATTGCTTCAAGAGGAGGTTCCAGCAAGGGTCAGCCTTGTATCTAGTTTCAGCCAACCTTGTCAAAGGAAGCAGTGACTCCATGCCCAATGGACTAGGCTAGGCAAATGACTGGGTTCTTCAAGCATAGCAGGCATGCTTCCCTGCGAATCTCCAAAGATGTTGGCCAATTTTTAGCCCACATGTAAAAACTCTGGCAAGGTTGGATCGAAGGGGCAAAGAGAGGAATCTAAGCAAGTTGAGAAGGATCTGAGTAGTGTTCGAATGCAGCAGCAGGCCGAAGGACTATGTCTATGGAAGGTTCTTTTATTCGGCTGGGGCCATTCCTTGTTTCTTTCCTCCAAGTTCTTTCTTACAGGTCTCTTCCTTGTTCATTCCTTCGAGGATTTTGCCCGAGAGACATAAGGAAGCAGAGCAAAAAGTTCCTTTGGAAAAATGTTTCGAAGGAAAAGGTAAAGCCTGAAGTAAGTAGGCTTGGAAAGCCCGAATTACTTTGTATGGAGTAAATTGGGTTTCTCCAAGTGCTCTACTTAAGAAAGCTTCACGAGTAAAGGAGTGGCCGAGATCCGAAGTAAAGAAGATGGACAAGTTCAAAGTTGAGAAGCTTGGAAAACCCGAATTACTCTGTATAGAGTAAATCGGGTTTCTCCAAGTGCTCTACTTGAGGGACTTCATAAGTAAAGAAGATGCAAAATCCCAATTTACTCTATATAGAGTGAATCAGAATTTTTCAGGTGCTCGACTTAAACTTGGTCCAGCGGCACGAGAGACATGGAAGCAACGAATGACAAGCTACTGCATGGCGTAAGCAGGTGGCACAAAGGCGACCAATCAGAGTGAGAGAGTCCAAGCCGCTGGTAGATGTATATTTAATGAAGTTTTTTGTCCTTCAACATGGCCATCGACAAACAACCTTTCGGTTTAAATGTAGCATGGCTCAGGTAGGTTAAAACACTTGGAGACTTGCATCTCTTTTAGCAAGACACATGAAAAGGGAAAGACACCATGCCATCTTGATGGCAAAGATCAATTCAGCTGCGCCAAAAAGTGACGTCTCAGCTACTTGTAACATGACTTTCAGATACGCCAAAGGGAGACTTGGATGCATGGGAGTGGCTCGAGGAGAGTTTTTGCGGCAATTCTAGGCGACGTGTCTCATGGCCGAGCAAGGATGATGGCAGTAGTCAACAGTCATCAACAACTCATGACTTCCTTCTTCTTCTCTATATATATCATGAGACTTGCCATTTGTAAAGGTTCCTAGTTTTAGAGTTTTTGTCATCTTGCTGGGAGACAGATACTCATCGAGGCGTTTGCAAAAATGTGCTCCCTTGGTTAGGCTCGACCCTGCCAAGATATTGTAAGAACTACCTCTTGAATGTAATGAGACTCATTTATTTGCCTATTTCCTGTCTTCAATTAGTGTTTTAGTATGCTTGTTGTTTGGTGGATTCGTGAATGCGCGTATTCCTAATCTATTAGCTTGTTGCTTGCCTCTTTGATGTCTTTTCAAGTTTTGCAAGTTCAGAATAGTTTTCTCCTTGAACCTCTTCCAGCATGTGTTAGCTTGATCTTGAGATCGTACAAGCCCAAGTCGCCTCATGACTGATCTAGTGTGGGTTCGAGCGTAGATGAGTGTCCATTTAAATTTGGTGCATCGCCTGTTAGCTTTCTTAGGAGCCTTGTTGCCTCTTCCTAACCCTTTTCCCGTGAAGTTTCATTTCAGTAGTAGTTTAGGTGATCCACTAGAGAGGAACTAGCCTCTTTAAAAATCCTAGAGGTTCAACCTCACTAGAGGAAATCCACATCCTGAGGTTGTTCCCACGCTTAGAGCCGAAAGTGGGAGAGCCTGAAGAACTCTCCCACAAGGGTGCAATTCCGTGCTACAACATTTCCCTCATTTAGTTATATATGTATTTAGTAGTCAGTAGTATTACCCCGACTTTTGTCCAACTTCTTGTTTGGTAGTAAAATGAGGCAATGCTATTCCCACCACATTCCCCTTTAGTGCTTTGTGTATACCATGGCTGGTGCCGATTGATGACACTGTCAGCCTTTTCTGGTCCAATGTTTTCGTGAAGGGACTGTTTTGTTGTTGTAAATTCATTATAGGACTTGGTTGTTGTTTTCCTTCACCAAACATTGCTCGTTGTTGGCTGGTGTTAGTGATTGGTCATTGTTAGCCGATGCTGGTTGTTTATCTTTATATGTCATGTGTTGTTATTGTTTCTGGTCACTACTCAACTTCAATAACATAGGCTGAGTGTAACTCACAATCACTCATTTTCCGATGGAACAATCCTTTGTCGAAGTATTAGCTATCTTCAGATAAATTGTTTAAATGTAAAATTACCTATACATCGGGTTCAAATTGTCTCTCTGAAGCAAGACACTGCACACTCTTGATGCTTTTTCTTCAATAAATTATGTAGTGTCAGTATCCACCTTCAATTTCTTAGCACCAATTGTTGAAGAAATCATTTCTTGATGACAATCATGTAAAGCTTTTCTTTGTCTTAACCATGGGCATCTTAGTATACCATCATATTGTTTTTAAACATCTTCCATTTTAAGTACTAAAAATTCTATCTCCATGGGTATCTCAACAATTATAAATTTTTGTTGTGGCATTATAGCTTCAAGTATAATTCTTGATTTTCCATTCTCAAGGGAAAGCCTAGTAGTATAGTGAAAGTGACCGTTCTCAGAGAATATTTACCCTTGAACCATAACAAAGAATACTGCTACATAAAATTTCATTAATCTCCATGGTTATTTTTAGTGTACCATCTTTTCCACATAACAAAATATCCATTTCCTCACTTTCAAGTGTTTTTTGACCAGTTTCTTTTCTTAACTGTATTGAAATCTCAATTATAAGTTTAGTTGGGACCATAATTATTGTGTCATGTACATATGATATGAGTATTTACCTAAATCTGATTCCTCATCTGACACATCTTCTCTTGTTTCTATTTGCTTTTCCCTCATAGGTTCTTGTTCATTTAATGGTTGTCCTACTTGAGAATGAGCTTTGAATTTATTTCTTTTACTGCACGCACAGCTTCTTGCATTCTTTGATTCCCTACGTTCATATCCAGTTCTTTCTTTTTGGCTGCCCTAGTAACAGCCGTAATATATTACTGATGATCCCAATCATCTTTTTTGTGTCATGTTTGTAGATTTTATTTTTTGGGAAATCCTTTTAACCGCTTCTTGCATTCTCTGTTTTCCTATGTTCATATTGTTGGGTGAATATTTTGTCAATCAGCATACTGATCAACAAAATAGGTCTGATCAACCACAGCAAGAAGATTGGTCAGCCAGTTGTGCAGGTTTACTACATCAACAGGGGACAAATCTCTCCTCTCATCAAGGGGAGGTTCCCTATAGATACGTAGGAGCTATATACAATAGAAAGAAGCAGAAAATAACACATGGGGGTAGAATAAACCATCCATCTCTCTTCTTTTAGAGATGATGCACACAGACAAAGGAGAAAATCCTGGTGTAAACACTTAAGGCACTTCTCTTCTTTCAGAAGTGTTCTTGCAGGAAACAACAGGAGTTTCTTTCAGATAGTAGAGTAACCAGTAACCAAAAGGGCGTAGTAACAGCAGGATGAAACAGAACACAAAGTTTCCACCTCAACTACCCAAAGAGTATATCACAAAGGATAATGGGGGCACAAAGTCGTCCCAGAATCCTCAACACAAAAAGAAAAGAAAAACACAGACTGAAAACAATTGTGAAAGCACAAAGTCTTCCCACAGTTGGTTTCAGGACACTTCCCTATTACTTTCACTAATTCTGCTTGCCAAATTAAATGAATAAGAACACCTTCAGAAGACAAACGTAAGAATGATCTTCTAAAATGATACAAGCCAAAACAGCACAAAGTCTATAAACGACCTACTTTCTCATTCGGATAAAAATGAAATGAAATTACAATCTGAGCTCAAAGTCTCAGTCTTCTTCTTACAAAATGGGCAGAGTTTCGCTCCTGTAAAAATGAAAAAGTCCTCAGCAATGATACGAAATATTATATTATATAGAGGCAGAGAGAACCCTGGCACCTTTTCCCATGGGGTGATCCATTCGGCGCATTAATGCCTTGGATGCATTCTTGATTTTATCATGCTGGAACAGAGCGGCTGCTTTAACTGTGGTGTGCTGGTTCATCTCCTTTGTCCACTCCTTAGCCTGAATCGCTCATCCCATCACCTGCTAGCCGCGCAATTGTCTATAATGCATTTATCTCAAAGGGGACAAACAGACGGTGCTTTCAATGTTTGGAGGCCCCGAATATTTACCCGGCGAATTGCTTCACTTACTGGAAATAACTTTTGCTGAGTTTTCCCCTTTGTCTCTTTCTTCTCTATGTCCCGGCCTTAGGCTCTTTAGATGCATCCGGGTTCATGTTCTAAGCCTGCAAGGATCAATCAGACGCTTCACTGCAGCAATTTTGATGTTCGCGGGTCTCTTTTCAGTCGATCGCTTGATTCTTTCTTTAAATTCTGCACTTTATTCGAATTTCCACGGATATCCCTTTGAATTCAACGTCTACGGGACCGTCAATGGTCACCAACTGCTTGAACCATGTTGAACCTTGAACCCGTTGAACTATTGAAAGTTCATCGATTCATTGGTTCATTCTGTCTCTTTTGTTCTATCGCTTCTTGGTTCAATCGCTTCTTCGCTGAACCATCCGTTGAACCACTTGTTTGCTGCTTTTTTCTTGACTGAGGCTGCCTTTGAACTGCTTGAATCTATGAACCATTGAACTTTGAACTCTTTCGGTTCAAGGTTCAATCGGTTCATTGGTTCATTCTGTGTCTCGCTCAATCACTGCTTCCTTCATTTTTCTAAGCTCTGGTTGAACCTTTGAACCTATGAACTCGTTGAACTTTTTGGTTCAACAGTTCAATGGTTCAATTGATTCATTCTTCGTTATTTGGCTAAGTGTTGAACCCGTTTCTTTCCTATAGAGTCCGTAGAAACCAACCTTGAGAGTTCGTAGATTTGAGCCTGCCTGCTAAGTCCGTAGAAGCCAAGTTCGTAGTTCCAAGCCTGCAAAGTCCGTAGATTCAAGCCTGCAGAGTCCGTAGATTTCTAAAAAAGCTTGGAAAAATGAAGAACTTGGACGCTCAGAACAATTTTTGAAAAAGGGGAGAGAGGATTTTGGTTGGTCTAGGGCCAAAATAGTCTGTAGGTTGTCCCAAAAATGAGTGGCATTTTTCGGGGACAACAGCTGGCTCCAGTTGGGGAACTACCTTCAGTTGGAAACTTGAAACACAGCTGAGGGGAGTAGAAACCAGAATCTCCAGTGCCTTGAAGTGTGCCATTGGGCTATGGAGTCGCGCTACCCAAGAAGAAAGGCTCCGAAAAATAAAAACAAAAGAACAAAACAAAAACAAAAGACTATACAAATATACATATGTACAAGGGAACTCATCTGATACTTCAAGAGTTGAAGTGCTTCAGATGTTGCCCATTGTGAGGCAGAGAAAAGAGAGTGCCATCTTGATACTTCAACAAGAAACTATTTTTACCGTTGAGCTGATGAATAGTAAAAGGGCCCCTCAACAGGGAATCAAAATTTTCATGCATCTCCTTTGGTTCTCTTCTCTTGTCCCATAGCAAGACTTGATCTCCAATCTGGAAATCATGATTCTTTGCTTTCTGGTCGAAGAGCTTCTTCACCAGACTTTGATGGGCGGCAATTCGGTCCACCACTGCAATTCTCTGCTCATTTAGCTCAGCAAGGCACATGATCCTCTTCTCAAGTGAGCTCTCATACGTTTGATCCTCAATCGCCTTAGCCAGTTTCAATGCTAGCAATTCCAAAGTGATTGGTATCTCAGCATTGACACCATAAAGAAGTTGGAAGGGAGACATACCAATTGCCCTCTTGGGTGTAATTTTGTCGGCCCATAGAGCATCAACCAATGCCTTATGCCAAGTCCTTTGGTTGTCATCCACCAGCTTCTTGATGATAGTCACCAAGTTCTTATTGTTTGATTCAGCCTGTCCATTCCCTTGTGGAAAGTAATCAGAAGAGTGGGAGAGTGTGATTCCGTAGTGGAAGCAGAATTGAGTAATCTCCTGAGAAGTGAAACAGGCTGCATTCTCAGTGACAATTTTGACTGGGACCCCAAACCTGGACATGATGTTCTCTTTGAGGAAATTGCACACTACTTCTGAAGTAACATGTTTGGTTGGAACTGCTTCCACCCATTTGGTGAAGTAGTCTGTTGCCATGAGGACATAGTCATGTCCAACACTTGATGATGGGTTTACAGCTCCAATAAAATCAATTCCCTATTGCTGGAATGGCTCCTCTATAATTACTGGTTCGAGGGGCAGGGCAGCTAGCTTGGGCCTTCCAACAAACTGCTGGCACAGTTCACATCCCCTGACCCACTTGTATGCATCTTGAAAGAGAGTTGGCCAATAGTACTTGGCTCGTAGGATCTTATGGGCAGTCACAGGGGTAGAAAAATGTCCTCCACAGGCCGAATTGTGGAAGGACTTCAAAAGTCGGCTTTGTTGCTCCTTGTCCACAAAGTGAAGGAATGTTCCATCAAGGCTCCTCTTGTATAGGCTGTTGTCCCAGAGGACAAAATTAGCAGCTTTCAGCTTGATGATTCTCCTTTCTTTACAAGACAAGTTTGCAAGACATTCACCAGAAGTAAGGAAATGAGCAATACCTGAATACCACTCATTCATGGTGGAGACAAAGAGGACTATTGGTGTGTCATCCACTTCTGGTTCTTCCTGTTCTGTTCCTCTTGGTTTGTTATCAGCAATTAGTTGGCATAGCCCCTTTCCACGCACTAGCTTTGTTGGCTTAATGATCAGATCGAACTCCTGGATCTTTGCAACCCAATTGCCTCTTTTCATCCCAAACTCTTGCTGAGTCAGTATAGATTTCACTGTGGTGTCTGGGACCAAGGCAGTAACTCAAGAATTGAGGATGTAGAAATGAAAATATTTCATGGCCTTCACCACCGCATAAGTATGCTTCTCCATATTTGAGTACTTCAGCTCATGAGCTTTGAGAGGGCAGCTCATGAAGAAAATGGGAGATTCCATACCTTCTTTATTCTGTTGAACCAGAATTGCTGAAAGCGTATGTTCTGAAGCATAGCTGTAAATGGTGAACTCTTTGCTATAGTCTGGACAAGCCAGAATTGGAGCATGGGCAATGGTAGTCTTGATATCCTCAAAATCCGACTTGCCTTCTTCAGTCCAGCTGAAGGTGGCCCTTCCCTTCATCATGTTTACAATGTGCCTGGTCTTCTCGGCAAATTCGGGGATGAATCTCCATAAGAAATTCACCTTTCCAAAGAAAGAGTGAACAACAGTCTTGCTTGTGGGCAAGAAAAATTCTTGGATAGACTTGACTCTGTCTGAGTCAATCTTTATGCCTCCTTTGGACACAACGTGTCCGAGAAGTTTCCCCTCTGTTACTCCGAAAACTGACATCTTGGGGTTTAAGGAAATGCCATTCTAGCGGCAGCGTTCCAGCACTTGCTGCAAATGGTTCACAAGATCTGGGCGATGCTTAGAGAAGACAGTCAAGTCATCAAAATAAACTACGATGAACTTACCCATCTCATCCTTGAAGGCAAGGTCCATTGCTCTTTGGAAGGTGGCGCCAGCATTTATCAAACCAAAAGGCATCCTTTTATACGCAAACGTGCCCCAAGGTGTGGTGAAAGCAGTCTTATGCTGGTCTATTTCACCAACTTTGACCTGATTATATCCTGAGAAGCCATCTAACATTGATAACATCTCTGAGCTCTGCAGCACTTGATCCATGATTGGCAAAGGATAATTATCCTTCAAGGATACCTGATTCAAATTTCTAAAATCCACACAAAGGTGAATTTTACCATTCTTTTTTCTTACAGGCACTATATTGGCAATCCATGTGGAATGATGGATTGGGAAGATTATCCTGGCATTAAGTATTTTTTGTATCTCGAATAAAATAGTACCTGATATTTTTGGATTATAATGCCTGGACTTTTGCTTGTAAGGTGTTGAATCAGCCTTGAGAGGAATGTTGTGTCGAATTTCGTCAAGCCGGAGTGATTTCAGGTCAGCATAGGAGTATGCTAGGACATCCATGTATTCGTTGAGCAAAGAGGTGAACTTGAAACGCTCTTCAGGAGTACAGCATTTCCCGATGTTCACCATCTTAGGGTCTTCCTTGGTTCCCAGATTTACTTGATCAAACTCCTGAGATGAGCTTGAATCCATTGGCTGCTGTCTGATGAATCTATCATGCTTATCAAACAGCTTCTCAAGGGAAACCAGACCTTTGGAAATCTTATTCCCTTTGAGTTACAAGAACTCCTCACCTATGTCTGCATTTGATTCAGGTGTTGTTTCACATTTTTGAGGTTCACTGCCTTCAAAATGCAGCCATTCAAAGCTATCTTTTTGCTCCAGGAAGGCAATGATTTGGTTGTCATTGTTAAAAACCTGCCAATGACTGGCATTATCAGGTACACTAGGCCGAAAGACCAGTTCAATCGTGTACTTTTTTACTTTGAAATCTGGGTGGGGGACCAAGAGAGTAGCTGAAACAGCCAGTGCATCCACCCAGTCATTGAATTCTCTGAGAACTGCAGAGATGTTGAAAGCGTCAAAGTCGTCAAGTTGGTCCCAGACTAGATTGCGGTAATGACACAATCTTTCATTCTTGGTTTGATACAAGTTCCTCACCTGACAAACCACTAATTCGGCATCTCCTTTAGCATGAAGGAGCTTGATGCCTTTGTCTTGAGCGGCTCTCAATCCAAGCAACAAAGACTCATTCAGCTGTGTTATTCGTGTTGCTGAATTGCAATTTATAAGATGAGGGAAAAATATCTCCTTGAAGAGATATTAACACAACCTCGGCTCCTGAACCAGTGGAAGAGCAGCTGCCATCAAATTCAAGAATCCATACCTCATTTGATACTGATTTCCTGTTGGATTCTTCTTCATTCGAGGGTGGAGATACTTTCATGCTTGCCTTGTGCTCAGCGAATTCCTCTGTTATTCCAGCTGAATGCAGTTCCAGGCTGTCATCTGCAAGAGCTTCATCAGATGTATTATGAACTCCATCTGTGTACAAAAAGTAGTTACCCATGCCTGAAGACTCAAACAAAATTTTCGCTTCAGGTGTTGAGGTCTGGGTAACTACATATTTCGCTTCCTTCTCAGGGAGCAGCCTCTTCATAACACCCTTGACTGGAATCTTCGCCTCTAAAAAATCCATGCTCAATTTACCACCAACATCCCTGCAAAAATTCCACCCGAGAAGGATGCCATATGATACTGGGACGTCTGCTACAAAGATAGTCATCTTGATTCGTTTGTCTGGAAAGGCAACAAACGCAAATTGGGCATCTTTAATTTGTCCCAGCAAAGGCACTTGCTTGTTCTCCATGGAAATGCATCTACCAAAAGTTTTGGTTAATGTGAGGTCAAGGGATTCAGCCACTTTAGCAGGCATGACATTATCTGAAGCTCCAAAATCAATAATGCAATTATTCAGTTGATGTCCATTTATTAGCAATGAGACATAAAAAGGTTCAGTCTTGCCAAGAGCAGCAGGGGGAGCAGTGACAAGGTTGGTCCTAGTGGGTGCATTCCTGGCAGGATCATGTGTCTCTTTGGGAATTGCTTGTTTAACAGGGATGTTCTGGTTTTTAACACATTGAACCAGTCTGTCTAATTGCTCAGGATGGGACTACAGAAAGTTAAATTCAGACATTTAAATTTTCATTTTCTTGACATGATCAATGATATCAAATGTCTGGAATGAGCTAGGAGCAGAGGATGGGAGTTCATCCTTTCGATTTTTGAAAGGGGTGGACTGGATTGCGAATTTGAAGTAGAAGGCGTAGGGGCATTTGGGGTACTTACCTTTCTCGCAATCACTGGGTCTTTTGGCTGGAAAGGAAGAGTGGATCCCCACTTAGCAATTGAAATTGCTGGTTGAGGTCTGTTGGGTGAATATTTTGTCAATCAGCGTACTGATCAACAAAATATGTCTGATCAACCATAGCAAGAAGATTGGTCGGCTAGTTGTGCAGGTTTACTACATCAACAGGGGACAAATCTCTCCTCTCATCAAGGGGAGGTTCTCTATAGATACATAAGAGCTATATACAAAATAAATAAGCAAAAAATAACACATGGGGGTAGAATAAACCATCCATCTCTCTTCTTTCATAGATGATGCACACAGACAAAGGAGAAAATCTTGGTGTAAACACTGAAGGCACTTCTCTTCTTTTAGAAGTGTTCTTACAGAAAACAGTAGGAGTTTCTTTTAGATAGTAAAGTAACAAGTAATCAAAAGGGCGTAGTAACAGCAGAATGAAGCAAAATGCAAAGTTTTCACCTCAACTGCCCAAAGATTATATCACAAAGGATAATGGGGGCACAAAGTCGCCCCAGAATCCTCAACACAAAAAAAAAAAAACACAGACTGAAAGCAATTGTGAAAGCACAAAGTCTTCCCATAGTTGGTTTTAGGGCACTTCCCTATTACCTTCACTAATTCTGTTTACCAAATTAAATGAATAAGAACACCTTCAGAAGACAAACGTAAGAATGATCTTCTAAAATGATACAACCCAGAACAACACAAAGTCTGTAAAAAACCTGCTTTCTCATTTAGATAAAAATGAAAATGAAATTACAATCTGAGCTCAAAGTCTCAGTCTTCTTCTTTCAAAATGGGCAGAGTTTCGCTCTTGTAAAAATGAAAGTCTCCCTTACAAATGAGAGAATTAACAAACTTATAGCCACTACACAAGGATTGGCACCTTTTTCCATGGGACGGCCCACGCTGCAGTCAATGTCTTCAATGCGTCTCCAGTTTTGTCTGGAGATGCCATGCCGAGAACAGTGCAATGCCATAACTATGGCATGTCCCTTCACTTGATATGTCTCCTCCTTAATATTGGTCATCTGGTCCTTTGCATATTTGTCTTTACTTCATGGAAGAAAATAGGCCATTTCCTTGGTTTGGTGCGCTCAGAAGTCTACTCGCTCCACTGTTTCACCTGCTGAAAATAACTCTTTCGAAGATAATTCTGGTCTTTTGCATTGATCTTCTCTTCCCCGCAGCAATTTGAGCCTTCGAGCTCTCTTTTCAGTCAATCGCTTGATTCACGTTGAACTTTGAACCCGTTGAACCACTGAAAGTTCATCGGTTCATTGGTTCATTTTGTCTCTTTTGTTCTATCGCTTCTTCGCTCCTTGGTTGAACCATCCATTGAACTACTTGTTTGCTGCTTCTCTCTTGACTGAGGCCGCCTTTGAACTTTTGAACCTATGAACCATTAAACTTTGAACTCTTTCGGTTCGAAGTTCAATCGGTTCATTGGTTTATTCTGTGTCTTGCTCAAACACTTCTTCCTTTATCTTTCTAAGCTTTGGTTGAACCTTTGAACTTTGAACCCGTTGAACCTTTTGGTTCAACGGTTCAATGGTTCAATCGGTTCATTCGGTTCATCCTTTGAAGCCCCTTTTTGTCTAAGTCTGTGAAAGTTCTTTTCTGCATCTTTGTTCAGCCTTTGGAATGTCCCGAAGGGAAGGTGTCCCTTCGGGCTTTTAAAACGGTCCTTTCTCTGACGTCAGGTGTCCCCCACAAGGGTACTTGTCCTTCGGGCTTCAACTTCCCCGGCGGGTTCTTACTTCTTCCGCTGGCTTTTTTCATCAGGCAAAAAACCTGAAAGAATTCCTTCGGACATTTCTTGTTACTTGGCCATTCGTTCTTTTCTGTTTCTTCAGACTTTTTCTTTGGGTGAATTCCTTCGGACAAAAAGTCCGAAGGAATTTTGCCTTAACATTTTTTTGAGAAAATCTTCTCGAAAGTATTCTTTCGGCCTCTTGGACTTAGCCATTTCCATCGGACAAAAAGTCTGAAAGAATTGTTCCTTTTGGGCCTTTGAACAAATCCGAAGGAATTATGTCTTTTCTTTGACCTTTGAACCAATGCTGCCTGCCCTCCGCAAGGGCACTTGCCTTTTTCGCTTTGGGGCAGCCCCTTGAACCAACCAATTGAACCAACTTTGGTTCAACGGTTCAATGGTTCAATAGGCTCATCCTTCGTTATTTGGCTAAGTCCTTTTGATCTTTTGCACCAAGCACGTTGAACCAACTTGGTCGTTGAACCCATTGAACCTTTGAACCAAAGTGGTTCAAAGTTCAATGGTCCAAGCCTTTGCCCTTTATCATGTGCCGATTGAACTCTTTTGATTGAACCGAGGCGCTAAACCTGTGAATCCATTTACAAAAAAAACTTAAAAATGAGAAATTTGAAAGCTCAGAACAAATTTTGAGAAGGGAAGAGAGAAATTTTGGTCTGTGCAAGGCCAAAATAGTCCATAGGTTGTCTCAAAAATGAGTGACATTTTTTGAGGACAACAAGGTCGCTCCTCTACTTTCTCCTTATCAACTTGTTGAGCTGATTGATTTTTGGACCAGGTAAATACAACATATGACCCCTCAGCTGCATTGCCTTCACTTCTGGGTTCATCCTGATAGTTCAGGAAATCGATGTGGGAGTCGCCAGCTAATTTTTCTTCTTCCTCAGTGAAGAGATTAGCGTCATCTTCAGGATTCAACTTAGGCTGGAATGAGAAATCCAATTCAGCTTCAAGATATCCAACTGTTGAGTTGTTTGGAGGCGCTTCAAGCATGAGGTTCCTCTGTGGAGGAGGAAGGCGATTTTGCTGTCCCTGATTCCTGGCAGCATTGCCTTGGTACGCCTGATTTTGGAATGTCCTCCTGGGCATATCTCTGTATGCAGGAGCAGATGACATCCCTTGCACCACTTGCTTTCTAAGAGCTAGCATTTCATTTGCTAGCTTTTGTACCATTGGGTCAGTGGTGACTATAGGTGAATACTCAGAAGATGAAGAGGATTTATTTTTATTAGGGTCTCTCCTTATCTTTTCAGCCAAGATAAGGTCATCTTCTACCTCAGTAGCCAAGTCTTGAGCAGCAGCAAGGTCTATGTGTCTAGCCCATCTCAGCAAGAAACTCACTTCAAGCAGTTGTGAGTTGATGAAGAAGCGTTTGAGGTTCTGAGGTGTCGGCTAGGGGACCATAGGAATCTTGTGCCTCAGCTTGTCGAACCTGGAAATAAAATCCCTCATAGACTCATGAGGCTCTTTCTTCATCTGAGTGAGCTGGGCTAGCAAGGCATGTGCATCTTCTGCAGGCTTGAACCTGGCTTCAAATTTGTCTTTCAGAGTGTCCCAATCAGTCATTGATCTAGCCTGCAGGTGGTAGAACCAGTCTGCAGCAGCGCCTTGTAGCGTCTCCACGAATAGCCTGACCGCTATATCTTCAAATTCCACCCCTATTACACCATAGGCTATGCTGAAAGCTACAATGTGTTCATCATGATGAACCTTCCCATCACCAAAGAATTTGGAAAAATTCTTCCTTGAACTGCGTGGAAGCTCATGCAGAGGTGGAGTCAAATTCAGTGGACGGAAATAATTACCCTAGGGGCCTTGAGCCATGATTTGATTATGCAAAAGTGGGATCACTAATCCAGGTGGAGCGCGGATAGGCAAAGCTCGGCCAACAGCAAAAAAAGAAGCTCTGCCTTGTGTTGGTGGCTTGGTAGGGCTAGCAGGAAGACTCCTAGTTCGTCTAAGGTGAGGTTGTGGAGGAAACAACTCAAAATTACTCTACTGCACCGACTCAAAAGCAGGGTCAACAACACCTTGGGATTTCTGGCCTCTGGTATAACGTGGAGTTGCCAGATTGCAGAACAAAAAATGGAAAAGAGCAGGATCTGCTTCAGCTTGAAGTTTGAGATTTCAAACTGCGCGCTCTTCCCCAGCAGAGTTGCCAAAAACTGTTGGATGAATATTTTGTCAATCAGCATACTGATCAACAAAATAGGTCTGATCAACCATAGCAAGAAGATTGGTCAGCTAGTTGTGCAGGTTTACTACATCAACAGGGGACAAATCTCTCCTCTCATCAAGGGGAAGTTCCCTATAGATACGTAAAAGCTATATACAATATAAATAAGCATAAAATAACACATGGGGGCAGAATAAACCATCCATCTCTCTTCTTTTAGAGATGATGCACACTGACAAAGGAGAAAATTTTGGTGTAAACACTGAAGGCACTTCTCTTCTTTCAAAAGTGTTCTTGCAGGAAACAACAGGAGTTTCTTTTATATAGTAGACTAACCTGTAACCAAAAGGGCATAGTAACAGCAGGATGAAATAGAACGCAAAGTTTCCACCTCGACTGCCCAAAGAGTATATCACAAAGGATAATGGGGGCACAAAGTCGTCCCAGAATCCTCAACACAAAAATAAAAGAAAAACACAAATTGAAAACAATTGTGAAAGCACAAAGTCTTCCCACAGTTGGTTTCAGGACACTTCCCTATTACTTTCACTAATTCTGCTTGCCAAATTAAATGAATGAGAACACCTTCAGAAGACATACGTAAGAATGATCTTCTAAAATGATACAAGCCAAAACAACACAAAGTCTGTAAACGACCTGCTTTCTCATTCGGATAAAAATGAAATGAAATTACAATCTGAGCTCAAAGTCTCAGTCTTCTTCTTTCAAAATGAGTAGAGTTTTGCTCCTGTAAAAATGAAAAAGTCCTTAACAATGATACAAAAGATTATATTATATAGAGGTAGAGAGAAGCCTGGCGCCTTTTCCCATGGGGTGATCCATTCGGCGCATTAATGCCTTGGATGCATTCTTGATTTTGTCATGCTGGAATAGGGCGGTTGCTTTAACTGTGGTGTGCTAGTTCATCTCCTTTGTCCACTCCTTAGCTTGAATCGCTCATTCCATCACCTGCTAGCCGTGCAATTGTCTATTCTGCATTTATCTCAAAGGGGGCAAACAGATGGTGCTTTCAATGTTTGGAGGCCCCGAATATTTACCCGTCGAACTACTTCACCTACTGGAAATAACTCCTGCTGAGTTTCCCCCTTTGTCTCTTTCTTCTCTATGTCCCAGCCTTAGGCTCTTTAGATGCATCCAGGTTCGTGTTTGAAGCCTGCAAGGATCAATCAGACGCTTCACTACAGCAATTTTGACGTCTGTGGGTCTTTTTTCAATCGATCGCTTGATTCTTTCTTTAAATTCTGTGCTTTATTCGAATTTCCACGGATATCCCTTTAAATTCGACATCTACGAGACCGTCAATGGTCGCTAGCTGCTTGAACCATGTTGAACCTTGAACTCGTTGAACTATTGAAAGTTCATCGGTTCATTGGTTCATTCTGTCTCTTTTATTCTATCGCTTCTTGGTTCAATCGCTTCTTCGCTCCTTGGTTGAACCATCCATTGAACCACTTGTTTGCTGCTTTTTTCTTGACTGAGGCCGCCTTTGAACTGCTTGAATCTATGAACCATTGAACTTTGAACTCTTTTGGTTCAAGGTTCAATCGGTTCATTGGTTCATTCTGTGTCTCGCTCACTCACTGCTTCCTTCATCTTTCTAAGCTCTGGTTGAACTTTTGAACTAGTGAACTCGTTGAACTTTTTGGTTCAACAGTTCAATGGTTCAATCAATTCATTCTTCGTTATTTGGCTAAGTGTTGAACCCGTTTCTTTCCTGCAGAGTCCGTAGAAACCAACCTTGAGAGTCCGTAGATTTGAGCCTGCCTACTGAGTCCGTAGAAGCCAAGTTCGTAGTTCCAAGCCTGCAGAGTCTGTAGATTCAAGCCTGCAGAGTCCATAGATTCAAGCTTGCGGAGTCCATAGATTTCTGAAAAAGCTTGGAAAAATGAAGAACCTGGACGCTCAGAACAATTTTTGAAAAAGGGGAGAGAGGATTTTGGTTGGTGCAAGGCCAAAATAGTCCATAGGTTGTCCCAAAAATGAGTGGCATTTTTCGGGGACAACACATATCAATTTCATTCTTTTTGGTTTCTCTAGTAACAGCCACAATATATTACTCATAATCAAATAATATATTTCTATCATGTTTGTAGATATTGTTTTTGTGCACTCCTCTAAGTGGTCTCTTGACCTCATTTGTTGCACATCTTCTGTGTAAGTTGAGCATTATCAGGACATTCTCTTGCAAAATGTCCCCATTTGCCACATTTTATAATGGGTCGCCCTTTCTGGTCTCTTGCTAAACATCATTACTACTATTGTTGGTTTATCTCTAGTTTCTTACATTTCTATATTGCTCGATGGTAGGTACTTAATGTGCTAGCATACATTGTCTATCCTCTTTTACACTCATTTCTAAATTAATGGGAACTCCCTAATGTTGTGTCTTTACATTACAAATCGAACAGAATTTTATAGGACATTCATCCTCTTGACATCCTTTTGTATGGAATTTCAAACACCAAAGTTCCTCACTTTAAATTTTCTTTATATCCTGGTGTTGGTATAATTATTAAACTTTGTTTCAATCCCTTTCTTAAACCCACACAAAATATTGTTTTATGAACTCACCCCTTAATGATCTAGATAATGTTTGTGCTAGGTCCAATATTCTTCAATTTAATCCTTAATAGATTCCTATGATCCTTGCTTTAAGGAGTGTAATTCATTGATTTGTTCACCCATGTGCCATTTTTGAAACTATTTACAAAATTATGATTTCAATGTTTTCCAACTTTCCTTACTGTGGTAGATAGAGCATTCTAATGTATTTGCAAATAAGCCTATTTTCATTTAATTATCCTTCATCCCATTTGCTTTCCAGAAATTTTCCCAATTCAGACAATGAATGAGTGGATCTGCTTCCTTATCTGCATAAAATCTTGATGGTTTGGGACCGAAGAGAATTTTGGTCCCATCTTTTGTAGTTTTGAACCTTGAATTTCTTACCCTGTTCTGTGCCTCTTTTTTATTTGCCTAGTATAGACAAGTGGTTTTGAATTTTGTGTGGCAACTACTGTCTTATACCTTGTGAATGGACCTTGTGCTTGCAATGCAAATGTCCTGGATGATATTGATCTCACTCATGCCCCTCCCACTACACCTAATATGAAAACGGTTTATGTTTCCATGGTGAAAACCATCAACAGCCTCGAGAGTAGCAGTAAAAACCTGGATCAGAAGTTTGGCAAGCATGAGGGTTGACTACCTGTTTTGGGTGAATGTATCAACAATTAACAAGCTACTTTGGAAAACAAAATGCTTTCATCCAGCAATTGATGAAGAACTATGATTACCAACGGTATACACTTCAGACCATTGAGAAGCTTCTCCTGTATGATCCCATCAAAAGGCTGGTAGCTGAAGCAACACAAAAAATATCGAACTTCAACCTGCAGCCAAAAGGAAGACCACTAGGGAGTTGAAGCAGAATGCAGGCACAGGCAATGGATTGGAGGATCCTGATGTTCAAACTGATGACTAGGCAGCCCACTCTAAACATTTAGGCCCAAGATGAACCAGTGCAGGACACTGCTACAGTTGATCCCAAGCAGATGGTTCCTCTTCAAGGAACATAATAAAGGATGCTTAGTAGAGTTTAGAATGGAGGGGTTTAAAGCTTTAGATATAAAATGCCGATTCTGTAATGAAGGAATTTCTCTCTTGGAAATTGAAAAATAACAACAGTGAATATGTGAGTAGTGGTACTGGTAAAATGTATATACATTTCTCAGATCATGTAGGTGTTTTTTTTCATAGTCTTAAAGGTGGCCACTTAGGCATTGAAGTGGGAAACTGGTGACTTTGTGCTCATTGTAAAAATCTAGTCCTGGAAGGTAAATTGACAGTCCACCTGTTGTTTTTGCTGGACTGTCCTGCATTGTAATTTTCCCACATTTTTTAATATAATATTATATTTTTGACTGTTTTTCCAAAAGTTAGCAGTTCTTCTAACTGTGTACAAATCAGATCTACTTCTACTAGACACTGACAGATCGGTATTTGACTGACACCAATGTCTTGTTAGTAATTCTTTCTCCATAAGTGGACTGATTTTCATACATTTAGAAACTTCTCTTGTTTATCCCTTGTATCCCTTCTCTTGCTAGCCAATGTTTTCTCAATCTGGTCCATTAACCCTTCTGGTGCAAACACTGACATCTACCAATCTTAGTTGTGGTATCGGGTTCACCAATGTAAAGCCATCAAACCCTAAGCAATCAGCCAGCAATGGTATTGATTGATATATGTAGCATCAATTCATCATACACACATGCAGTTATGCCAGCATGCATAAACAAAATACAACCGTAAATGATTGCAGTATACAACCATTCTATTGTATGAAAGACTGATGACGAAATGATAGAAGTGCCTCAATATAAGTACTCACCCAAAGGTTAGCCCTTGAAGATTCCTTCCCATAACTAAGCCTTCAGCTTATTGTTAACATAAGCTCTAAGCTTTCATTATTACTGTATGATGCAAAATTTGAGCAATTGAAATCAAACAAATACAAATTGTATGAATTTACCCAATTCTCACAAAATCATCAAAAGAGAAAATAAAGGAAACAATCAACATACAGGCAGACCATTCTTACTATCATTTTGCTCCCATAAGCTTCTCTCCAAGATTGTAATTGTTGTTCTAAGACAAATGCACAATGAATATGAGATTGCAAGATAAGATGGCTTCAAGATCTTGGGTGCAAAAGGGACTCAAATGGATATACAAGATCAATGGCTATGGGCACAATATGACAAAGGATTATGAGAGCAATGACAATGGCTAAGAGAGCATGAAGGCTTCACAAGCTTGCTGAATTTTCTCATTACCATGGCCAAGAGCCTATAAAGTCCCCTTTTCTAGGGGGTTGATTTTTGATCAACCTTTTGAAGACCTTTAGCTTATTTTATTCCCCATGGGCTAAGGAATGAATCAAGGGGAATATTTATGGTAATTAAGATATTGCTAGAGAGTGATTTTCATCATTTGAAATTAAAAAACAATGTTCTTAATTATTAATTGTAATTTATTATTTAATTGATCCTCAAGTAATTTTAATTACTATATCATGAGGTGTAAATTAGACAATAAAATAGGACACTTTCATGAGGACTTGACCCTCAATTAAAAATTCTTAATGACTTTTGACATAAGGAAGGTACCCAAAAGTGGACGCCACACTTGGGGAAGACCCTAGTGGCTAAAAGAGGTCTATCTTTGTCAAGAAGTCCCCATGAGTGGTTCGCCCACCTTGGAGGAATTATAAAATTAGGTCTTGTGATCCTTGAAGGATATCTTTTGTCAATTATTTCTATTTTCAGGTTTTGGAGCGTGGCTACCAATCTTGGATCAAGGCACTTGGAGTTCCAAGGAGATCTTGAAGAGGCAATTTCATTTCAAAATTGCAAAGGTGCTGATTTGTTGGTTCGTTTGCTTGAAGACCAAAGTGAAGACAAATTTCTGCATGTCCCATGGTTTCAACCGGCGACCTATTTGAGAGCTTGGAGCTTTAGTTTGGAGGTCTTCCCTTGGTGGAAAATTTCTACTTTTGGATGCATTTGATAGCTTATATTTTTATATCTTTTTAGAACTGTTTTTGTAGAATTTCAAATTCAAAAATAAAATTGGGAAAGTATTATTTTCCAGATCTGATTGCATCATTGTGTTTGGAATATTTTTGTAGAACTACAAAATTAATTTCATAATTTTTGGATTTGTTTTGTACCATAATATCTCTTAAAACTCTAATCGCCTAGGGCAACTAGCAATTTGCTTTTGAGGGCAGAAAAACACAATAAAATTCAGATTTGCTTCATTCAATTTTTGGCTAAGTGTTTGAGGTTATTTTTGGGATTTTATGGTTTATCCCTTTTGTTTGGTTTCAGGCCAAAAAGGGCCCTTACAATGGTATCAGAGCCTTGATCTTGTCAACCTAAGGGTCTGTGGATGCAAAAGAAGAAAGAGATCCTATACTATAAGAGAAGAAATACAATGGCACATGAAGAATACATGGAAGAACAAAATCAAATGGAGAGGATATTGAGAGATCTAGTTCAAGGTCAAAGGGAAATCAAAGACATCATAGGGCAATTTCTCAAATCCCTAGGGAAAATCGTGGCACCTCAAGGAGAGGGAAGTTCAGAAAATGAGAGATGCAAATAAAAAAATTGCAAGTGAAAAGGTTGCAAATGAAAGGGTTTTCAATGAGAGGGTTTCTCCAAAACCCAAGCATATGTTTCATGCAAAATTTCTACAAAAGGAGCCCATTGAGGAGGTGGAACAACCACCTAAGAAGAACCCAATGCACACCAATATTGAAGAATATAATCTTGTGAGTGATGAGGTAAAAGACAAGCTTTCTTTCAATGAGTTTTGTGAACTCGAGGATCCATTTGATGCTAGGAGGAAGCAACATCAAGGGGCACCGAGGAGGGACATTCAACAAAGGTTGGGAAAGGTAACTTTACTTTCATTTGATGGATTTAACAAAAAATTTGTTAAGTCTTGGTTGCAGAAATTAGAAACCTATTTGTCATTGAATCCAATGTAGGAAGAAGAAGCTCTCAAATTCGCCACTTCGCATTTGGAGGGTTTTGCTCATGAATGGTGGTACCATGGTTGCACCCTCAAGGACATGGTTCGATTTGCACAATGGAAGAATTCAGCAAGAAGATAGAGGAACTATTTGATAGGAGAGATCCCAAGATCCATTTTTGAGAGTTGGCCCAATTGAAGCAAGAGAGAAATGTGGAAAGGTATGTAGCTGATTTTCAAAGCATAGCGGTCATGGTTTCGGTTGTAAGTGAAATAAGACTTGTTATACTTTTTGTTGGAGCCTTTAAAAGGCTTGGTAAGAGCAATTAACCCCACTTCCCTTCAAGATTCCGTCACAAAGGCATTTGATTTGGAAGGATCAGCTTCTAGGGGTAATTTTGGGCCTAAGATATAGCCAAGGACAGACGCAAGTGGGCTGCAAAATTCAGAAATTCAGGGACAGCCAAGAAGAACAATGAGTGAACAGCGATTTGGGGATCAAAAGCCACCATGGACAACAAGTAATGGACAGAAAAAGAAGTCATTTCAGCCAAGGGAAACACTTGGAAAAGGGACAACCAATGACAACAAAGAATACATGTCAAGAAGTGAAATAAGAAGGAATTTATGTTATCATTGCAAGTATCAATGGACACCAAATCACAATTGCTTGGGCAAAGGTAAAGTACATTACATCGAAAAATTTTTTGACTTCGAAGATGATGAAGACAATGTTGATGAAAATGTTGAAAGAGAGCAAAAAGAAGAAAATGTGGACAGCACTCTTGCTTTTATTTCTGGTGCTGCCAAATACAACTCATTTAGAGTAAAAGGAATGTTGAATGGAAAGAAAATTGTTGTTCTTATTGATAGTGGTGCTACTCAAATTTTTTTGGATGAAGGATTGGCGAAAAGGATGGCTTTGGAAGCCAAGGATTTTGAAGGTTTCAATGTCACTGTTGGGGATGGCTTCACCATTCCTTGCACAAAGAAGATTCCACAACTTAATTTCACATTGGGCAATCACAAGGTCCAAGATGATTTTTATGTTGTGAGCATTGGTGACACATATATGGTTCTAGGAGTGCAATGGTTGCATTATTTTGGAGAATATACTCAGAATTTTAAAACAATGAAGCTGAAATTCAGTTTTGAGGGCAAACAAGTGGTTCTACATGGTTTGGCAAATGAAGTGCCTCAAGAGATATCCATAAAAAGGATGTCTAAGGATTTTAGGGAAGGAAAAATTGCATGGGCAGCCTGCTGTCATGTAAAATTCAGGTCTGAAATTTCACAATAACAAGCATATTCAGTGGATATTTAGTCATTACTTGATAAGCATGACAGTTTTTCAAGATTTGCCACCTGGTTTGCCACCGGATTGTGGGTTTTAGCATAATATTGAGCTTGAAACAAGTACAAAACCAGTTATGATCACTCCATACCATCATCCAAGAGCTTTCATGTGGTCAAAAACAGCCCAAGAAGCATTCGAAAAACTCAAGGTAATGATGAGTTCTTATCCGGTACTTGCTGTTCCAGATTTCACTTCTCCATTTGTGGTTGAATGTGATGCTTCAGATGGAAGTATAGGGGTTGTCCTCATGAAAAATAGACACCCCATCGCTTATGAGAGTAGAAAACTCAAGGAAGTTGAGTGTGAATATTCAGTTTATGATAGAGAGATGCTTGCCTTGGCAAAATTCAGACAATACTTGATTTGTGGTAAGTTTTTAGTAAAAACTAATCATAATAGTTTGAAATACTTCCTTAATAAAAAGGATTTGAGTGATAGACAACAAAATGGGTGAGAAAAATTCAAGCATATGATTTTGACATCGAATATGTGAAATGAAAGAACAATGTGGTAGTAAATGCTTTGTCAAGAAAGACATTTATACATGCAAGAAATTCAGAACAACCATGCTTGGAATTGCTTGAGGGCAAGAAATCTTGGGAAGGGAGGATTGTAAGGTCCTCTTTTCTAGGGGGTTGATTTTTGACCAACTTTTTGAAGACCTTTAGCCTATTTTATTCCCCGTGGGCTAAGAGATGAGCCAAGGGGAATATTTATGGTAATTAAGATATTGCTAGAGAGTTATTTTCATCATTTAAAATTAAAAAGAAATGTTCTTAATTATTAATTGTAATTTATTATTTAATTGATCCTCAAATAGTTTTAATTACTATATTATGAGGTGTAAATTAGATAATAAAATAGGACACTTTCATGAGGACTTGACCCTCAATTAAAAATCTTTAATGACTTTTGACACAAGGGACCCAAAAGTGGATGCCACACTTTGGGAAGACCCAAGTGGCTAAAAGAGGTCTATCTTTGTCAAGAAGTCTCCATGAGTGGTTCGCCCACCTTGGAGGAATTATAAAATCAGGTCTTGTGATCCTTGAAGGATATCTTTTGTCAAACATTTCTATTTTCAGGTTTTGAAGCGTGGCTACCAATCTTGGATCAAGGCACTTGGAGTTCAAAGGAGATCTTGAAGAGGGAATTTCATTTCAAAAATTGTAAAGGTGATGATTTGTTGGTTAGTTTGCTTGAAGACCAAAGTGAAGACAAATTTCTGCATGTCCTAGAGTTTCAACTTGGGTGACCTAGTTGAAAGCTTGGATCTTTAGTTTGGAGGTCTTCCCTTGGTGGGCTTTTGGGTACATTTGATAACTTATAGTTTTAGCTCTTTTTAGAGCTATTACTTGATGTAAAACTCGTCATATTTTGGGAGTTATTAATTTTATAATATTTCAACTTCTACAGCATTTCAAATTCAGAAATAAAATTGGGAAAGCATTATTTTCCAGATCTATTTACATCATTATGTTTGGAATATTTTTGTGAAACTAATGAATTAATTTCATAATTTTTGGAGTTGTTTTGCACCATAATATCTCTTAAAACCCTAATCATCTAGGGAAACTAGCGATTTGCTTTTGAGGGCATAAAATCATAATAAAATTCAGATTTGGTTCATTTGGTTTTTGGCTAAGTGTTTGAGGTTATTTTTGGGATTTTATGGTTTACCCTTTTTGTTTGGTTGCAGCCCAAAAAGGGACCTTACAACTTTGCATGGTTTATATAAAAGAGAGGGAGGGTAAATGGATGGCCCAAATTCAAAGTTGGGCCTTTGAAGATCAAGGGCTCTCAATTTTCCAAGAAATTAAAAATTCCTTGGAGAACATGTCATTAAATGAGCCCTTGATTTAAAAATTCATTAGAATTCCCTAGAAAGGGAAGTGAGTGGCTCAAGGTGGCTAAAGGAGACTTCTAGAGAGGGTTAAGGGATTTAATGGGGTTTAGTGAAGATTTAAAGTGGGATTAAGAACTAGGTTTTTAGGAAAGGCTATGGGTGGTGGATGGGGGGTAGTTAGAATTTTAGAAATAAAAAAATTGGCAAGTGGGGATAAGTAGGATTATTAGGTTAATAGGATATTATTAGGGTGGATAATGGAGGATTAATATATTGTGGGATATATATAAAAGTTGAGATGATATAGAAAACATGAAGGGGGTTTAGACTATTGGTTGTGAAGGGACTATTTAGTAAATAATTTAAACAAAATGAATGATTATTAGACAAAATTAGCGGTAGAGAGAAGCAAGTGGATTTAAGTGCATACAATTATTTCACTAAACTAAGTCTTTAATCCCATCCTTTTAAGTATTTAATTTGTAGCCTTATAATCCTTACATCAAGATACTTTTGGATGATGAGAGTAGCATTGGATGGGGATCCTTGGAAAGGACAATTAGAAGACACAATTGAAAATTTCAAGAAAGCATGGGAAGAAATTGCGATGTCCCCAAATTGATACAACAATGCAAAAGGGTTTTCGGACAAACCCCTAAACAAATCTAAAACAAAATCTGAATTCTGAAAATAAAAATCAGCCAACCCTAGGGTTGTATTTGCACCACCAAACTGAAATTGCACACCTCCAATCAATCAACAAATTAAAATAAAAATACCTAGTGAAACTTAGCCAACCTTGGTTCACACCATATGAAGAAAAGCGCTGAATTGGTATGTCTTCCAATCCAAAACCCTCAACGCCACCAAACTAATTTTAATGTCCTCTTTTTGTCACCAACTTCAACTCAGAAAACCCTCCACAACTGAAAATAAAATGCAAATAAATTTCAGCATGCATATCAAATAAAAATTGGCCAATGTTAGGGTCTAAAACATGATCAAATCTTCTCCAAATTTAGTTGCCAAAATCAAGAATAAATAATATGTAATAACTCAGAAAATCAGACTTGTAACCATGCCAAACCTACTGAAAATAGGATATAAAATCCACCAATATTTGCAATAATAAATGTCCTATTGTTTAGGGCCAAAAAAGGCACCCTAAACCCTTGTACACCTCTTTCAAGTGAATTTCTCAACTCAAAAAATAAGGGCAGAATTTTAGAATCAAACCCTTGCTTTAACCCTCCAAAAATCCTTCAAATCCTTATGATTTATTATCAAATAAATAAGAGAATATATTATAAATTCACCTTGTCAAATCAGAGTCTAAAAACCCTTCAAAGATGTCCCATTTCTCCTCAAACTTATTTGTCCTACCTAAGAAAAATATATAAAATAATTCAGATTGTTTAAACTTACCAATGGATTGCCAAAAGACCTTCAAAGTGCTCCTAGGGCAAGTCGCACAAACTAAAAAAATTATATATACTATTATGCAATATTTTAGGCTTCAATGAATCTTTCAAATCAGCTCCAAGACCACAAAACCAACCCTCAATTCAAGTCACCTAAGCTAGAAAATCATATAAAATATTATGCAATATTTTAGGCTTCAACAAACCCTTCAAATCAGCTCGCATAACCCTCTAGGCAAGTCGCCACCCAATGAAATGGCTCTCAACACCACAAACAAGCTCCCAATGCAAGTCACCACTCTCCAAGACCTGCAATCTCTCCAAAAATCCAACTTCTCTAGAGTTTGCAAAATTCCTCAATGTAGGTGGTGTATAAAAACACCTTTGTAGACCCACTTGCATGTAAACATGCAATTTTAAATCTCAATTATAGCCCTTGAATAGAGTTGCCTAAGTAGTAAGAATGGAGGTTTTCATCTCCAAACCCTTGACACTTCTTGAAGGTTTTCATCCTCAAGATGTGGTAATCAAGCTTGACATATTTTATCAAAAAATTTAACTCAATAATCAACATACATTTTCAAAAGACTTTTCAATTGTTTTTTATAATCAACCCCCAAGGGTGGTGCCCAAGTTGGAGGGATGTATCTTTTAAAACATAAGCAACTTTATCTTTAAAAACTCCCTTTTGAAGGATTAAGCTCTCATGACCCTTAAAGGTCCTCAACTTAAGTGAACATTAGATCAAAAATACTTTTTTGCAAACTCAACTAAAAATTAGAATACTTTAGTACTTTTTACTTTTTTGCTCAAAGGATAGCCCCCCTCAATGTTCCTTTCTCTTTCCTTCCCTTAGCCTTGTGGGAACAACCAAGCTAAGATTCCATAAGCAAGCTATGCCAAAAAGGGGGACATTACAGTCCTCCTCACCCAAAATTGCTTGTCCTCAAGCAATTTCAAAAGTCATGGGGCTATCCCCACACTCTTCATAATGCATCTTCCCACTGAAAAGAAGCTTCAACTTGAACTTCCAACTTGCTACACATGTATCTTGTTGGTTGCCCCCATGGGTTCAAGGTGTCAATATCATCTCCCATGAATTCCTCATAACCGAAAAGAACTAAGATATGCAATGCTTGCTTGCTTTTGACGTAGTCTTTCAAGGTGATTAATGTACCTCTACAAAATATTCCCAAAATTCAAAAATAAATCACTATGATCTCATCATACAACATACCTTGAGTACCAATGGTATATAGATACAACCTCTCTTGAGTGTGCCATCACTTCCTTTATGCATAGGAAAGATGTCAAATTGATCAAACAAAAGCCTCCACCAACTCCTAATATATAGTTGTACCTCCCATGCTTGATTAAGCCAAAAACATACTTCCTTATGAACATTTCCAGAACACGCCCTTGGCTGGAATTTACTCAAAAAATCAGACTTTTGACCTACCATATACTTTTGTACCTATCCTTCAAAATCAGATTTTATTATGTGATAATTTTCAAAATGTTCCTTGGTACAAAGTTTCCCTAACATGGGCTGTAGTGTGCCATAAAAAAGCCAATTTTTTCCTCTTTCATGTGGCTGGACTTGTTTTGTTAACTAAGACAATTTGAAACCAAAAAATTCAGATTTCTTACCACTTTTTCCAACTCTTTCCCTTGGCTACCATATGAAAAATAAATTGTTCTTGATGCCCAAAAGCATCCATAGGTGAGCCTAGCTATGGTTTCCTTCTTTTGTAAGTAGAAGGACCTTTTTTTCTTGTCCTTCAAACCTTGTGAACAGCTGCTTGTAACTTCCGTCCCTTCACAATTCAAGGGGTGTCCCATTTTCTTTATAACACCACTACTTCCACTCTTGCAAGAAGGAAGAGGGTGCTGCCCAAAGCATATTTTGGGTTGCCCTTGGCAATCCATTCTTATCTCATCCCTCTCAATAAAAGTATGACAAAAATCAGAATTTGCAATACTTACCAATTGTCTTATGGAGGGTTCCAATTTGGAATGAAGGGGCTGCGTTTTATGTATAGGTGCAGCCTTCTTTTCCATCTTTCTCATGCTCATGAGACATCCTCCCAACATACTATTTGCCTTAGAAGAAGGGACCTCTCTATCAGTCCAACCATGCAAAAGAATCTCATTACCTACTACCTTGAATTTAAGCTCCATGGTTTGGTAGTTTTGAGTGTACTCATGAAGTGAGTGCAACCATTGAATATCAAGGACCATATTGGTCTCCCCTATGCCCACCACATAAAAATTATCTTCAATCACATATTTTCTAAAGTGAGACTAAGCTTTGAAATCTTTGTTGTACAAGGGATGGCAAACCCATCTGCCACTGTGACTCTGAATCCTTTGAACTCCACGGATTGTAGCCCACATGATGTTACCAATCCTCTATCAATGAAATTGTGAGTTGTCCCACTATCAATAAGTATGGTAATAGGTGTACCCTTCAATGATCCCTTAAATCTAAAGGGATAATACCTAAGAGCCCCTAAAAGTGATGTCAAAGTGCCACTCAACTCCTCTTCTCCCTCTATCTCCAAAGTATTCTCATAGTTGGCTGTCCCATCTTCCTCCTCATTTTTCTCTTCGGAAAGTACCCCAATGTAGTGTACTTGCCCTTTGCCACAACAATTGTGGCCCTTCTCCCAAGGGTCCTTGCATGTGAAGCAAAGACCTTTCCTTCTCAACTGATTTCTCACATCAAAGCTACTACGTGGTCGCTCCTGCTGCACCAAACCTAGTTGGTTTGGTCTAGTCAAGGGACCCACATGATTGGCCTTAGGTGGCCATGTATAGCTACTCTTTGACTATCCTAAACCACCACCTCTCTACTGCCCTTTAGGTGGGAAAAAAGTATTCTTTGGCTGTTCCAAAGGTGGGAATCTGCCCCTTTGAATAGAAGACTCCAAATCATAGGCCTTTTGAATGGCCTCTCTCAATGAAGGTGGATCAAATGCCTCGACCAATTCCTTTAGGGAGTCAACCAAGCCCTCTGTGAACAACACCACCAGTCTCCTATCTGAAATATCAATCACCATGATTGAAAGTCTCTGAAACTCTGTAACATAATCATCTACTGAGGCCCTTTGCCTCAATTGAGCTAAATCATGGAAATGAAGTTCTGGATCTGCTCTATCAAATCTCTCAATCAACCTCCTGCTAAACTCCTCATAGGAGTGTATGTGTTGATGCCCCTGCATGATCAAACTGTGATACCACCAATCGTGGGTTGATCCCTCTAAATGCAAAGTGGTGAACTGAATGGCCTCTCCCTCTACCATAGATCGAAGTGAAAAGAAGGTATCCACCTTTGGAATCCATGCCTTCATGGAGTTCCTCTGTGACCCATCAAATGTGGAGAGAGATAACTTCCCCAATACATGTTGGAGATCTCCCTTGATACCCCTATGCCTTTGACTGATCCTGGGCCCACTCTATCCCCATTTCCAGGCTGAAAACTTGGAAAAAGTCATAGCCTCTCTAACTGTAGTGGATAAGGTGACATACTCATCCATCTTTCTCTCTAAGTCCTCATGTAGGCTAGGTAACACCTCCCTTATTGGTGTGGGTTCCTCCTTTTGAATAAATGTAGGCTAGGTGGGCCTACATGTGGATGCTCCATTCTTCAAAGGGGGTGTATGTGCATCTAGCCTGCTCCTTGAGACACCACTATCTTCATTGAGTGGCTTCAAGCCACCCATCTCACTAAGGGAATAAAAAAAACCCTCCATCACTACTGTCATCCTCTTCTGAGTTTGAGAATACTTTTCAAACCTCTCCTCAGCCAACCTGTCTCTTCTCTCACCTTCTGTCTTCTGGTGTCCCATGTCACCCATGGCTTGGTCCTACTCAAGTGAACCAACTGGTGGAAGCCCTGCTTCCCTCCTGCTACTCTTTGAGTGATACTTAAGCTCTTTGTTGCCTCTCATGTATCAAACCTTTCACCTCAAAAAATAGTCAAGATATGGTTCTGATACCACTAAGATGTCCTCAAATTGTGACAACAATGCAAAAAAGAGTTTTCCAACAAACCGCTAAACAAATCCGAAACAAAATCTGAATTCTGAAAACAAAAATCAGCCAACCCTAAGGTTGTATTTGCAACACCAAACTAAAATTTCACACCTCCAATCAATCAACAAATTAAAATAAAAATAACTTGTGAAACTTAACCAACCTTGGCTCACACCATATGAAGAAAGGAGCTGAATTAGTATGTCTTCCACTCCAAAACCCTCAATACCATCAAATTGATTTTAATGTCCTCTTTTTGTCACTAAATTCAACTTAGAAAACCCTCCACAACTAAAAATAAAATGTAGATAAATTTTAGCATGCATATCATATAAAAATTGGATAGTGTTAGAACTTAAAACATGATCAAATATTTTCCAAACCAAATTGCCAAAATCAAGAATAAATAGTATGTAATAACTCAAAAAATCAGACTTGTAACCATGCCAAACCTACTGAAAATAGGATATAAAATCCATCAATATTTGAAATAATAAATTTCCTATTGTTTAGAGCCAAACAAGGCACCCTAAACCCTTGTACACTTCTTTCAAGTGAATCACCCAACTCAGAAAATAAGGTCAAAATTTCATAATCAAAACCTTGCCTTAACCCTCCAAAATTTTTTCAAAACCTTATGATTTATTACCAAATAAATCAGACAAAATATTATAAATGCACCTTATCAAATCAGAGTCTAAAAACCCTCCGAAGATGTCCCATTCCTCCTCAAACTTATTCGCCTTACCTCAAAAAAAAATATAAAACAATTTAGATTGTTTAAACTTACCAATGGATCATCAAAAGACCTTCAAATTGCTCCAAGGGCAAGTCACCCAAGTTGGAAAATTTATATAAAATGTTATGCAATATTTTAGGCTTCAATGAACCCTTCAAATTAGCTCCAAAACCACAAAATCATCCCTCAATTCAAATCGCCCAAGCTAAAAAACCATATAAAATATTATGCAATATTTTAGGCTTCAACAAATCCTTCAAATCAGCTCACATAACCCTCAAGGCAAGTCGCCACGAAATGAAATAGATCTCAATACCATGAACAAGATCTAAATGCAAGTTGCCACTCTCCAAGACTTGCAATCTCTCCAAAAATCAACCTCTATAGAGTTTTCAAAATTCTTCAATGTCGGTGGTGTCTAAAAACACCTTTGTAAATCCACTTGCATGTAAACATGCAATTTTAAAGCTCAACTAAAGCTCTTGAATAGAGCTGTCCAAGTAGTTGGAATGAGGTTTTCATCCCCAAATCCTTGACACTTCTTGAAGGTTTGCATCCTCAAAATGTGGTAATCAAACTTGACATACTTGATTAAAAATTCCAATTCAATACTCAACATACCTTTTCAAAAGACTTTTCAATTGATTTTTATAATCAACCCCCAAGGGTGGCGTTCAAGTTGGAGGGATATATCTTTTAAAACATAAGCAATTTTATCTTTAAAAACTCCCTTTTGAGGGTTTAGGCTCTCATGACCCTTAAAGGTCCTCAACTTAAGTGAACATTAGATCAAAAGTACCTTTTTGTAAACTCAACTGAAATTAGAATACTTAAGTACCTTTTACCTTTTTGCTCAAATGATAGCCCCTCTCAACGTTCCCTTCTCTTTCCCTTAGCCTTGGGGGAACAACCAAGATAAGGGTCCATAAATAGGCTACGTCAAAAAGAGGGACATTACAAAAATGTAGCATGAATTACAAGACATCATGGTAGCTCTCTCTTATACAATTGCGGTGGTAGAGGAGGAAGTTGGATGAGATGAAAGAGAAGTGGGTGAAAAAGATGAAAGATTTCAGGAGGCACAATGAGCAATTGATCCTAGAAGAGAGAAGGTAGGCATCATCTTGTACAGTGAAATTGCTATACGCTTAGGAGGTTGAGTGTGAATTTGATGTAGGAGGTCCCTTGTCATCCAACATATCCTACATATTTGTGATGTCCTCCTTTTTGGCATAACTTGCTTATGGACTCTTAGCTTGGTTTTGTTCCCACAAAGCTAAGAGAAATAAAAAAAGGGAACTATGAGGGGGCCATTTAAAGAGCAAAAAAATATGAAAAGTAATTAAGTGTTCTAATTTTTAGTTATGTAAAAAGTGGTTTTGGTCTAATTATCACTTAAGGGACCTTTAAGAGTCATGAGAGCTTAATCCCTCAAAAAAAAATTCAAAAAGGCAAAATTGCTTATGATTCAAAAGACATCCTTTCAACTTAGGCGCCACCCTTGTGGGATGATTATAAAGAGCAAGTGATGATTCATTTCGGACATTATATTAATTTGAAATATTGAATTATTGATCAAGTATGTCAAGCTTATTCATCACAACTTGAGGACGAAAACCTTCAAGTATGTCAAGGGTTTGGTGACGAAAACTTCCATTTCTACATTTAAGGTAGCTCTATTTAAGGGTTGTAATTGTGATTAATATTTGTTTTTGGACATCACCTTCACTAAAGATTGAATCAAACCCTATAGAAAGCTAAAAAATTACAAATTGCAGGTCAAAGAGGAGGAGCAAACATTTATAGGGTAGCAGGGAGACTACCAAAGCTAGGCGACTTCCTTGGAGGGTGGGGAGAATACCTTAGGGCATCATTAGACTTGTTTTTGGTGAAATCAGGTTTAAAGAAATAATAATATTTTTAATACTATTATTATATTTTTTTGATCTTTTGCGAGATGATCTTGAGTGGATTGAGGGCTGAAAATAAGCTAATTAATTAAGAAAATTGTTTGTATAATTTTTTCTAGTGGAGCAATTCACTTGGGCAGGTGGTTAAAGTGTTTTTGAGCTCTAATATTGAAGGGAATAATTTATTTTTAAATTTGAAAATTATTTTAATAATATCCCAAGTGGGTCGAATTGATTTGGGAACTCAGAGATCTTGTTGAAGGGATAGAATAAGGGTTTGATTTTCAGATTTGTTTATCCTATTTTTTCTAAATGTGGCGACTTGTTTGGAGGGGCTAAATTGACTATTGGCAGCCCTAAATTGTTCTTTGAAAGCCCTAATAAATTGTAGGGATTTTTGGCATATTTATTACAAGTTTGTGCAAGGGTTTCAAGATTGATTAAAAAGAGAAAACACAACTGTACCATCTTAAAAATCAAAATTATTGTAAAGAAATTTCAATCACATCGCCATTCTATCTTGCCACAAAAAGAGATACTTTAATGTATTTTTATATTCAGTAATTATTGGAGTTATTTTGGAGTGTTATTGCTTAGAATTTGGACATCTATTGTTGCTAAAATTGCTAGTTTTTAGAGCAAAATTTAGATTATTTTCAGTTTCACATAAGGGTTTGTTAGGAAACCTCAACTCGTCTTAATTGTCCCATTTGGGGACATTAAAGTGGTATTAGAGCCATATCTTGGCTATACTGTGGGGTGAAAAGTTGTTGATATATGTGTGGCAATAAAGAGGTTAAGTATTACTTGAGGAGTAGGAGGGAAGCATAACTTCCACCTATTGGGTCACTAGAGTAGGAACAAGTCATGGGTAACATGGATTGCCAGGAAACGAAGAGAGAGGAGAGACAAGATAGCTGAGGAGAAGTTTGAGAGGTATTCCCAGACTCAAGAGCGAATGACAACTGTGATGAAGGGGTTTATTCCTTCCCTCAATGAGCTGAGGGGCTTAAAGCCACTTAATGGAGACAACGGTGCTTCAGGGAGCAGGCCAGATTCACATATACCCCCTTCAGAGAATGGAGAATTTACACATAGGCCCACCCAACCTACATTTGTTCAGATGAAGGAGTCCGCACCAATGAGGGAGGGGTTACCTAGCTCATGTGAGGAGTTAGAGAGGGAGATGGATGAGTATATTACCTTATCTGTGACAGTGAGAGGGGCTATGACTTTTTTTGAGTTTCCAAGTTTGGAATGGGGGCAGAGTGGGCACATGATCAGTCAGAGGCATAGGGGCAGCCAGAGAGATCTACAACATGCATTGGGGAAGTTATCTCTCTTCACTTTTGATGGGTCATAGAGGATCTCCATGAGGGCTTGGATATAGAAGGTGGACACCTTTTCACTTTGACCTATGGCCAGATTATAGAAGTTCAAAATTCGTCAAACAGGGTGAAAATCTTTGAAATTCATTCAAATTCGTGATTAAATTTATGATCAAATTCATGATTAAATTCGTTTAAATTCGTTCAAATTTGTGATTAAATTCAGTATTCCTTATCCAACAAACTTTTCATAGTTTGTTTATTTCAATCAATTTAAGATAAATTTTAGAGTCTGAAATTTTGGACAGATTATGTTCTATTTGAAAATGACATGAAAACCCTGAGTCTGATTTTCCTTGTATGCTTTTGTTTTGAGTTAATGTGGAATTTAGGAAAACAAATTTTCATTAAATCATCTTGAACAAAACATTCATAAGTTAATAACTTTAATGAGATACTTGGTGGAACTTGAAATTTATTTTGACATGTTTATTTATACGAAATGTGATCTTTTTTTAATGGTGGGTTGGTATATTTTAAAAAATAAGTATATTTCTATCAGTTGAATTTAATCATGAATTTTATCTCAAATTTTTTAGTTTCAAAAATTTTCTGAATTTTTTCCTCAATGAATTCAAACATGAATTCAAATGCGATGACTATGGTTTAATCACATAGGGACACCATCACATACACTCTTGTGAGGAGTTCAGTAGGAGATTGATAGAAAGGTTTGATAGAGCAGATCCAGAACTTCATTTTCGTGATTTAACTCAATTGAGGCAAAGGGCCTTAGTGGATGACTATGTTATAGAGTCTCAAAGAATTTCAATCATGATGACTGATATTTCGAATAGGAGATTGGTGGTGGTGTTCGTGGAGGGCTTGGCTGATTCCTCGAGGGGATTGGTCAAGGCATTTTATCCACCTTCATTGAGGGAGGCCATCCAGAAGGCCTATGATTTAGAGTCTTCTACTGCAAAGGGTAGATTCACACCTTTGGGACAATCAAAGAATATTTTTTTCCCACCTACAAGGCAGCAAAGAGGTGGAAATTCAGGGCTGCCGATGAGAAACTATATAGGGCCTCCAAAGGCCAATCATGAGGGTCCCTTATTTAGACCAAACCAATCAGGTTTGGAGTAGTAGGAGCTACTACGTAGTGTTGACGCTGTGGATTGCACCCTTGACAGAAGGCTGAACTTCTGTCTTCCACGCGGCACAATGGAGACTCCCCTCTTGCTGTGGGTCTGGGAAAATTGAGAGGAGAATCTTTAGATAAGGGCTAGCTCCCTTTGATGCATCTTTGTGGTCCTGGATTTTCTACTGCTAACAATGGGGGGGATGAAAAGAGAGAAGGATTACTGAAAATAAAACCTAAACTAAAGCAGTGATACACCAAACAAGTTTGATCTACTCGGCTTTGACATACACTTTACACCAAGAACAAGCTGATATACACTTTATTTTATACGATAAACTCTCCTGCATCAGTGAGCTAGGGGTCCTCTGGAGATACAGGGAGGAAGAACTACTAGAGGTGTTCTAAGACACACTATGGCAGCCTGTTCACATGCGCCTATACTCTGTTGTGGACACTTCTGGTTGACCTGCAAAAGAACTCATAATACACTAGACATGCTAGAATCATTCTGTGAAAGCATTAAATAAAATGACTTAACACAAGACAAAACCATAGACATATGCAAAAGTGTAAACTCAAAATGGAGGTAAAAATGTTATGTATTGATTCAAAGTAAAATCCTGCAGGGCTTCGCCATACAAGCTGAGAGATATCTCTCACAAATGAGAGTTTTCCATATATATAGAAAAAGAAAGCAATGGCGCCTCTTTCCACAAGTCGCCCATGCTGCATTTAATTCATTGGGAAGAGGAAAGTCCGGTGAAGGAAGCCATGCTGCGGCAGTTGCCAGTCTTGAATTTTGTGCTTAAATCATATTAAATGTCATGGTGAAAGCATGGGCCGCGCCCCTTTGTCTGCAAACAAAACCCCTTCTTTAAGAGATTCACGCAGTTGTCTGCTCATTAATGCAAAATAAGGAAAAACAAGCCGCGCCTTCATTGTTAGCGCTCCTTGATGACTACTTGGTGGAGATTGCTTCAACCGCTGGAATAACTCCTTTGCCGACACTTCCCCTTTTGCCACTTGGGCTGTTTTGTCCATATCTGTGCTTGGCTCCTCGGGCTCCTTTCTTGGCGGGTCATTGAGTTCACTCTTGACCTTTGTCTTTTCCCAATTTTTGTCTTTTCTTGGCCCTTTCGGCCCTCAGGGCTATCTTCTATCAATCTTTGGCTCTTCGGGCTCCTTTCTCAGCGGTCTCTCCTCTTTGGCCTTAAGGCTTTTGAATTCCTTCAGGTTCGTGCTTATGAATTCTTTCGGCATCTCTTCTAGCTCATTTCCATGCGCGGGCCTATCTTTAAATATATGAGAATTAGAGGCTATTCCATTTCCCTAAATTTGATGTCTGTGAGGATGTCACCAGATGTTTGAACCTCAACAGCTAGTTCGCGATGCTGAATTTGATGTCTTCGGGCCCGTCACCCCTTTGGTAATTCCTTCGGCTTTCTTTCCTTCGGACTTTTCTTTGTTCGGGCCTCTGTCGTTGAACCCTCCCGAAGGAAAGGTGTCCCTTTGGCTTGGAGAAAGGTCCCCCTTTTGGCAGCTGAGAGTCCCCCGCAAGGGTGCTTGCCCTTCGGGATCCTTCGGGCTGCCTTGGCCTCTTAATTCCTTCAAACATTTTGTCCGAAGGAGATGTGTCTTCAAAATTTTGGCCCTTTCTTTCTTTAGGGAAAATATTCTGACAAATGCCTTCGGACAAAATGTTTAAAGGAATTTCTTCGGACTTTTTGTCCGAAGGAATTTGCCTTGCCATTTTGCTGCGGATTCCTTCCAAACGGTAATCTTTCGTTTGGCCCCTTGCCTTGTGAATTTCTTCGGACAAAATGTCCGAAGGAATTCCTTCGAGCATTTTGTCTGAAGGAATTCACACTTGGTTCTACATGGATTTTCTTCGAACAAATTGCTCGAAGAAATCCTTTGCTCTTTTCCTTATGAATTTCCTTCGGACAAAATGTCCAAAGGAATTCTTCATCTTTTGCCTTGCTCTTTTTCAAAGGAAAACTCTGCCCTCCGCGGGGAAACTTTGGGCCCAAAATTGCCCTCTGCAACTTGCTGAAATGGTCCAGTTTGTCATTTGCCTGCCCTCCGCAAGGGCACTTGACCTTCAGCGCCTGCTGAAAGACTTATATCTCTTTGAAGTTGGCCCATTTCTTTTGCCGAAAAGGCTTGTGCAATTGATTGCCCAAAGCAAAAAAACCCTGTGGATCAACCTGAGACGTCTACAAGACTCAAGTCATTTGGTCCTTCACAGAAATAGGCTTGTTACAAAAGGGGGAAAGCACAATTGCAGAAAGGTGAAGATATTAAAGACTGGGATAGTAAGGAAAGAAAAGAGAGACCGATTTTTGGCCTACAGGACCAAAATGGTCAACACGTAGTAGCTTTGATGTGAGAAATGAGTTGAGAAGGATAGGTCTTTGTTTCACATCCAAGGATCCTTAGGAGAAGGGCCACAATCACTGTGGTAAAGAGCAAGTACACTACATTGAGGTACTTCCCAAAGATGAGAATGAGGAAGAGGAATTGGGACAACCACCTATGAGGAGGGAACTTTGGAGATAGAGGGAGAAGAGGAGTTGAGTGGCACTTTGGCATCACTTTTGGGAGCTCTTAGGTATTATCTCTTTAGAGTGAAGGGATCATTGAAGGGTATACCGGTCACCATACTTATTGATGGTGGGGCAGCCCACAATTTCATTGATAGAGGGTTTGTAGCATCATGTGGTCTACAATCCATAGAGTTCAAAGAATTCAAAGTCATGGTGGCGGATGGGTTCACCATCCCTTGTACTACCAAGGTTCCAAAGCTTAGTCTCACTTTGAAAAGGCATGTGGTAGAGGATGATTTTTATGTGGTTGGCATAACGGAGACTAATATGGTCCTTGGTATTCAGTAGTTGCACTTACTTGGTGAGTACACTCAAAACTATCAAACTATGAAGTTAAAATTCAAAGTGGCAAGTAATGAGATTGTTTTGCATGGTTTGAGTGATAGAGGGGCCCCTTCTTCTTCCAATAGCATGTTAGGAGGATGTTTCATAAACATGAGGAAGATTGAAAAGAAGGTTGCCACAAGACATCAAATGCAGTCCCTTATTCCCACATTAGAACACTCTACAAGGCAATCAAAAAGCATAATAAATTCTGATTTTTATCATATATGTTTTGGGAAGGTTGAGAGGAGTCTTGATTGCCAAGGGCAGCCCAAAAATTTTTTGGGCAGCACCCTATTCCTTCTTGCAAAAATAAAAATGAGGGTGTTATAAGGAGCATGAGACCCCTCTTGATTTTTGAAAGGATTAAAGTCACAAGCAGCTGTTCACAAGATTCAAATTGCAAGAAAAGATGGTCCTCTAGCTTGTCATAAAATGCTAGAATCAGCTGGGCCTACATATTGATTTTTGGGGGCATCAAGTGCAATTTATTTCACATATAGCAGCCAATGGGAAGAGCTGGAAGAAGATGTTTGAAGTCTGATTTTTTTGGCTCATAATTTTCTGAGTCAGCAAAACAATTCCAGCCACCTAAAATGATAAAAAATTGCACTTTAAGGGCACGTTAAAACCCAAGTTTGGGAAGACATATGCCAAGGAAAAATTTGAAATTAACTGCTCAAAAAATTCTGATTTTAAGGGGCATTACAGCAGCATGTGAAAGGTAAAAAATCTGATTTTTTTTATAAATTCCAGCCTATGGTGTAATCTGAAAATGTTCATGATGAGGCACACTTTTGGCTTGATAAAAAATGGGAGGTACAATCCTACCTTGTAGGTTGGTTAAGACTTTTATTTGATCATTTTAATGTTCATGATGAGACATGCTTTTAGCTTGATAAAAAATGGGAAGTACAATCCTACCTTGTAGGATTTTAATGTTCTTCCTATGCATGAAGGATGTGATAAAAGGAAGTCAAAGAGAAATGACATGCCACATGTTTTGAGACACACGTAAGGGAGATTGCATCTATATGTTACTTTCACTCAAAGTATGTTTCAAGGTCAGATTATTATTATTTCTTTCCAAGTTTTGGAAACATCTTTTGAGGGCACATTGATCACTATAAGAGGCTACATCAAAGGCAAACTAATATGACATGTTTTATTTCTTTGGGGATATGAGGACTCTTTGAAAGGTGGTCATGATACCTTGAGCTCATGTGGGCAGCCTCCAAGATACAGGTTTAGCAAGTTGAAAATTCAAATTGGAGCTTCTTTTCAGTGGAAAGTCATTTCAGTTGGTGAGTGCATTATGAAAAATGTGAGGACAGTCCCATGGTTTTTGCAATTGCTTGAAGACAAACAATTTTGGGTGGGGAGGACTATAATATCCCCCTTTTTGACATAACTTGCTTATGGACTCTTAGCTTGGTTTTCTTCCCACAAGGCTAAGGGAAAGAAAGAAAAGAGAACTATGAAGAAGTTATTCAAAGAGAAAAAAGGTGAAAAGTACTTAAGTATTCTAATTTTCAATTGAGTTATGCAAAAAATGTTTTTCATCTAATTCTCACTTATGTAGGGGACCTTTAAAGGTCATGAGAGCCTAACCCCTCAAAAAAAAAAATTAAAAAGGTAAAATTGCTTATGAAAAGACACATCCTTCTAACTTGGGCGCCACCCTTGGGAGATGATTATAAAGAGCAAGTGATGATTCATTTGAGACGTTAAACTAATTTAGAATATTGAATTATCAAGTATGTCAAGCTTGTTCATCACAACTTGTGGACTATAATGTCTCCCTTTTTAACATAACTTGCTTATGGATCTTTAGCTTGGTTTTGTTCCCACAAGACTAAGGGAAAGAAAGAGAAGCGAACTATGAGGGGACTATTCAAAGAGTAAAAATTTGAAAAGTACTTAAGTATTCTAATTTTCAGTTGAGTTATATAAAAAATATATTTTTATTTAATTTTCACTTAAATTGAGACCTTTTTAGGATTATGGGCACTTAAAGCCTAAAAATAAATTTTATAAGGAAGTTTTATATAATATTTATAAAAAAAAAAGGTAAACTCTCCCTCCTTATTTTGGGCGCCACACTTGGAGGAGAAATATAAAAAGATAAGAAAGGCTCATTTGAAAAGGTTATGTATTTTTGATATTACAATTGTTGTGCAAGTATGTCAAGCTTGTTCACCACAACTTGAGGATGAAAACCTTCAAGTGTGACTAAGGAGTGGGGACAAAAACCTCCATTTTCTATATTTAGGGTAGCTCCATTCAAGGGCTGTGATTGTGCTTTAGATTTGCATGTGTGTATGCAATTGGACCTACAAGGGTGTTTTTGGATATCACCTTCATCAAAAATTGTTTCAAACCCTTTGGAAAGCTGAAAATTCATGATTTGTAAGTCAAAGAGGTGGACGAACTTGGTTTAAGGAGTTTGGTAGATTTTGGAGGCCATCCCAAGTGTGACAACTTGCATTGGGAGGGTGGCAACCCCTCTCAAGAGGGCAAATTGGATATGGAACCCTCTTTTAGGGTCTAAGGTAATTTTAATATTTTATTCTAGAATTGATGAGTTATTTGTGGTACAATTTACAGGGTTTGAGGGCCATTCCATGTCCTAAAAATATTAAAAAATTTAATATATTATTTTGCCACTTGGGTGACTTGCTTGGAGAGGTTCGGAAGATTGATAGAAGGGTAAATTCCAAGAATTGGATATCAAAATTTTTTCCATAATTTTTCTCAAGTGTGGTGATGCAATTGTTCATTCACACAAAAATCAAAATATTTGCAAGGGTATTTTTCAACCACTTTGTCTATATATCTTGGTCAAAAAGGTACCTTGCTTTCAGTTTATTTCCAACTATTTGTGGAGCTATTTTAGCATGTGTTGGCTTGGAAATTTTTCAAATTTTTTGGCTAGGGTTTGCTAGTTTTATGGATCATATTTTCAATTAATTGACCACTTTATTTAAGGTTTTATTGGAAAACCTCAACTAGATCTAATTGTCCCATTTGGGGACATTATCAGGATGAAAACTTTCAAATGTGTCAAGGGTTTGGAGATGAAAACCTTCATTCTTACATTCAGGGCAGCTCTATTCAATGGCTATAATTGTGCTTCAGATTTACATGGTTGCATATAATTGAAGCTACAAAGGTGTTTTTAGACATCACTTTTATTAAGAATTGAATCAAACCCTATAGAGCTATAAAATTATAAATTACAGGTCAAAGAGTAGGGAACCACTCTAGGGCAACAAGGAGACCACCAAAGCTAGGCGACTTCTTTAGAGGGTGGGGCGAATGCCTTAGAGCATCATTGGGCTTGCTTCTGGTGACAAAAATTAAGTTTAAGGCAATAATTGTATTTTTAATATTATTATTATATTTTAAATTTTTTATGATCTTTTGCAAGCTGATTTTGAGTGGATTCAGATCTGAAAATAAGGTAATTAATTCATAAAAGTATTTGTTTAATTTTCCCTAGTGGAGCAATTCACTTGGGTAGGTTGTTAGAGTGTTTTTAGGCTCTAATATTGAAGGGAATAATATATTTTGAAATCTGAAAATAATATCCCAAGTGGGACAAATTGATTTGGGGAACTTGGAGACCTTGTCGAAGGGATAGAACAAGGGTTTCATTTTTAGATTTGTTTCTCTTTTTTTTTTAAAAACGTGATGACTTTTTTGGAGGGGCTAAATTGATTATTGGCAGTGCTAAATTGTCCTTTGGAAGCCTTAATAAATTGTAAAGATTTTTGATAGATTTATTGCGAGTTTGTGCAAGGGTTTCAAGGTTGATTGGAAGGGGAAAACACATCGGTACCAACATCTTAAAAATCAGAATTATTGCAAAGAAATTCCAGCTACATCGCCATTCCATCTTGCCACAAAAAAGGTAATTTATTGTAATTTCATATTCAGTAATTATTGGGATTATTTTGGAGTGTTATTGCATGAAATTTGGACATCTATTGCTGGTAAGATTTGCTGGTTTTTAAAGCAGAATTCAGATTATTTTCAGTTTCACATAAGGGTTTGTTGAGAAACCCCAACTTGTCCTAGTTGTCGCATTTGGGGACATTACAATATTGGGGACCATTCTCAATTGAAAACACCTGGGAGTTTCCATTTTGTCCCAAAGGGAAGAAAGAAGGGGTGACCTTTCTTCATCCAACCCAAAGTTGGAGGGCTGAAGATAAAATATTGAAGCAAAAGGTCAAGCTCCACACTAAGGAAGAAAATGCAAATGTCTCAAGGGAAGAAAGGACAGGAAAACTTTATTCATCGAAGCTAAATTCGGAAAGTTAAAGATGAAAATTTGAAGAATTATATCAACTTTCGCCCTATGGATGAAAGTGCAGCCAACACTTCTCCCTTCGGTCAAAGAGAACAAGTTCAGCAGAGAAAAAGGCAAATCCTTTCTCACACATTTATGAAAGTGGAAATTTTATGGCTGCGAAAAAGTTTCAAGTGAGCAATGAAGTTGCCCCTGCATCTTCTCCCAAAGATTCTCACTTTCAGATGGCCTACTTCTCCATGGGGGAAGTTTACAGAATGGGACCTGAAAATCTCCTTTGGCAACCACACCTTCTCTTGTTATCTCAAAATTGAAGCAAAACCAAGAGAACGCACCTGCAACTTTTCCCACCATCTCAAAATTTTACAAAGACCCAAATATCAAAGATCAATTTTGGGGGACACATTTCAAAGTCAACTCCAAATAGGTGGCAACCAAAAATCAGGACAACGTATCAAAACCAAGAACAATACATTTGCATCATATAATTACTTTATGTAATAAGTTATAACTAACAACCAAATTTGTGATCACCAAGTGTATAATTATTTAAGGTGTAATTATGTGATAATAACGGAGTTGTATAGGAAAAATATTGTAATTTCTTATAACATTACTAAGACTATTCATTGATTGCATCGAATTGGCCTCGAGTAAATTTCAGCCCCCCGCTTCCAACATATGTTCTTTAGGATCAAATTTGTGCAACACCGTATTGGAGAGCCCATCTCAAGAACTTATTCAATGTGGCCCTCAACCCACCTTGGGATCAGCTTCCATGATACATATTTCTAACCCCGAAAATTAACAAAATATTATTACAAGTATTACGCTAGATATTATCTTCTTTTTCAATTTTCTTAAAATAAACTTATCTTTAAAAGCATTCAAATAAATTAATTCATATGTTCTACAAAATAGTCTTCGCTGTGACTTCATTATAAAATGAGAGGAAAATGTAGAATTTGTTGGAGCTTGCTAGCAAGGCAAGGACATTAAATATAATGACTACAAAAACATAATGGTTCAAGAAAATGAAAGAAGACAGAGAACCATTTGAAAGTAAAGAAGGCATACCGTCTCAGCATGAATAGCCTTCCTCACAGATTCATCATTTAACCAAACTGTAGCAACCCGATCATCCTGGTTTCATGAGAAAATGGAAGATTAGATCATCTGAAAAAATGATTGGCTTCTGAAATTTATGTGCCCAAACACCTTCCAGCACAATATGAGAAATTAGAGGTTTTCCATAGTCATTTCCGTTCTACATTGCAATTCAGGTTAGACATGTTTGTTTCGGGTATGAAATGGTTAAAGATTCAAATGTATTAAAAACTGCCAGTAAAATTCTACAATGGGCTTCTGTAGTTAGGCTATAAGTTATAACAAACAGAGAACCAGCTAAAAACGTTCACAAAAATATAATTTCCTAAACATTTCAACAATATAATATTTTTCTTACCCTGAGGTTAATGAGCCCACAATTAAGAATAACTTTTCTTCATGTTAAGAATGTTCACGACAATATAATTTGCTACACATTTCAACAATATAATATTTTTCTTGCCCTGAGCTTAATGAACCCACAATTAAGAATAAACCTTCTTCATGTTACGCAGGTGCCACAAAAATTATAATTGCATGCACAACACAAACATAACATGGAATGAATCTGATTCAAATGTAGAACTGCATTCACCAGTAGTTAATGAGCTCTTCACTGATCATTATTTAATGCTATCCCGTAGATGCATATATGCATGTTGTTGAATTGTCCTATAAACAAATCTTCATGTTTCCTAATAACATTTGATATTAAGTTATGTGTTGGTTCAACTTTAGACAATATTGATACATCTTAAAGTGAATAGATCTCAATGGATTCTATATCTCTAATTGTATGTAGTAATCTAAGACTATAGGCAACAGTATTTACAAAGCAAGGGACACTTTCAGAGAGCTGTGGCCATGTCGGAACAATCCCATCTAAAACTGGTGCTCTGAGAGGCCAAGCACGACCAAATATTCTCCTCCTTACTGGATGAGGTTTTCCAGTCTCGCCTAATTTCTTGTAACTTTCAGGTAAGTTTTCCTTCTGAACAACAACCTCCTGTATGTCCGTGTCATGGTAGCATGGCTCAAGAATGTCATATACGTTAATCCTAGAAACAAGCTGCAATTTTAAAGACCAAATTTAGAGGTTTTATCATATAAAAGTAACAAAAACGTTATCAACTTCCAAGCTGAAGGAAACAGGGAAACAGAAGTCAAGGAAGATTTGTGACCGCATTAATCTCATTTATTTTAGTATCACAATTTATATCATTGGAAGTATTCCAATAATTTTCCTTGCAAGCCTCTTTTGCTTCCTGCAATAATAAACACAATTAACCACAAGTAAGAGGCTACGATATTATATAACTATTATAAAATCCAATCAACCAGTTAACTATGTATTGTAAGTGTTTTATTCAGGATGCATGCATGCCATGTTGTTATATTGTATAGCTAATCCAAATCACTGGTTTATTAGGTTTGATCCCACTGCCAACCAATTGCAAGTCAACATTATATAGAATAAAGTTTTACTGGTAAAAGCATATTACCGGCCTATCTAGAATCCCAGAATTAAACTTAGATTGGGTTGAAATAGATGGTAAAGTACACAAAGGATTATCATAATTTTTTGCAAATCTAGAATAGAATACAAAATTTCAAATGAAAGACACTAAGTTCTAATGAACTTTGAGATAACTTAAAGATAGTAATATTTTGTGCACTCATAAATCTCTATAATACTGGCTGTCAGTTTGATGAAAAAAAAGGCCTGAGTTAATGTATGTGCAATTGTGAAAAATGTTCATTGGTAATTGATCCAGATCAAGGGAGATATCCAGGGTACAGCATTCTAAATTTCTAGAAGTCAGATGTTTTATATGCGGAAGCAAAAAAGCAAGAAATTAGAAAATAAGAACAACATTTGAAAGTGATGCAAAAGAAAGACATTGAACGGTAACAGAAATATTATCAATCTGAACGTTCTGTACACATTATTCTCTTGAAGAAGTTGAATGGCTGTCTATCTTCCTCTACCTCTTCTATCCTGATGCTTTTTAACTAGCTGCATATGTACTTATAATCATATGCAACAGAAAGGAAATAACTGTTATGGAAGATGAAACGATTGCTTTTCCACAAGTGACTCTTCGCTTTCTGTCAATTATTGTTAGCCACGTCAAAATGTAACTGTTCAATATGGCCCACAGCAGGCTCCACCCGCAAAGGACAGGCATAGGAATACCATTGGCACTCAGCAATATCTCATACTGAGAGTTAAGCTCCGAGGTGTGGACCATAGGTAGCCAAGACCATGGAAGATCCTCTTATGTAGGCTACATGAGGTACCATGCACTTTGTAGATGGCGCATTGCGTTCAAGCTTCCCAAATCCTTTTGGGCCAATAAAACTGTTGATGCAGTATCTGGTTAAGGTAGAATATTGATCTTGGAGGTACCGCAAACCTGGAAATGTGGTTTAGCATTATTGTAGACCATAGAAGGTGGTTGGGCATTAACACAGACCATGATATTGGGCTTGATGGTATGGTTGGGGGTTTGAGAATGCTACTAATATTTTCATGTGGCATGTGAAGAGTATAGGACTGGAAATTTTAAAATTCTAACTTACTATGTAACAAAGAGTATACCCTAGAAGTTCCATATGATTGCAACATAAAATGGTATACATTGTGCCACTGAAATCTTACTAAACAACTGAATCAAATAAAGTTGCTTAAATTAGGGGACTGTTGGCCATTTTTGGCCCACATACCAAAATTTTGCCTAAGTTTGAGAAGATGGACATTCAAGCAAAAGCGGCAAGTTCAGAACTTCGGGCTTCCAGGAGTAGACAATAGACAACTTCGGGTTCTTGGAAGGAGAAGGCTTCAAGGTTTAACAAGTAAAAGACTTCGAGCTTTCTCTCAGAAGACTTCGGGCTTGTGAAGGCGCATTACTTATTTCACTTTATAAATTTCAAGTAATATCCGAAGTAGTGCCATTTGAGAAGCCCGAATTGGTCTTGGCTAGTACTTTTCAGGTTCTCTCAGCGAGAAGACTTCAGGTTTGTGGGGCTGCCTTGCTTAAAAGGTGAAGTAAGTTGCAAGGAGTCAAAAGCCCGAAGGAATGAGTAAAATCAATAGTTCTGAATGGAAAATAGTCTGCGCAAAGCAAAAAAGCCGAGGAACATTAAGTTCAATGGTCAGCGAATCTAAAGGGCCAATCAGTCAAGGACAAGTGGCACAAGCGCATCCAACAAGCTCAGCAAATCAACGGACAACAAGGACTTCTCCTTTCATCTAGGGCATGCAAAGTGGTCAAACAAAGATTGAATGCATCCAGGTGGAGTAACGAACATGCAAAGACCAACCGAGATAGTCCAGATTGCAGTGAAGAACACGCCAAGTTTAAATGCAAGGACAAATTGCTCATGCTTGGCAAGAACATGCAGCTACCTCTGGTATGGCTCCGTCAGTTCCTAAAGGGATGACTTGAATGTGGGAATGGCTCGAGGAAATTTGGCGGTGATCTTGGGCGACGCATCTCATGTTCAAAGGAGGACAAAAGCAACAATCAATGACTTCTTCTCTTTCCACGCAGATCTCTCTCTCTCTTCCCTTATCTATATATACGGGCTTTTAAGCCATTTAAAAGGGTTCCCAATTTTTAGACATTTTTTATCTTCTTGGGAGACGGGACGCTCTTAGAGATATCGCAAGATATGCTCAGTTGGTTAGGCTCGACCCTGCCAAGCATTTGTAAGAACCACCTCTTATGCAATAAAGGATTTTTCTTTTCCTATCTCTTGCCTTGGACTTGTGTCTGTTGAGTTGCGTACTATGGCATCGCATGAAGGAGATTCTTCCTCGTCCATGGTCCTCCTTTCTGACCTTGTTTAAATATTTTTCGATGCTGTTTGCAAGTCTGGTTGAGTGTTCTTTCTGCCATTAATGTGAACTTCCAATGAGTCTTAGAACTCTCCGTTTGCATTCATCACTTCCCTGAACCTCCTCCATGAAATATTTATGCAACCAGTTTGATCTTGAGGTTGTGTAATCCATTATTGTCCTCTGCAAAATTAGTGTGGGTTCAAGCTTATGGGAGTTTCCCATTTTAAATTGGTGCATCCCCTGGTTAGCCTTCTTAAGAGCCCTTTTCCCCCTTCTAACCCTTTTCCCCATGAAAGTTTTATTTCAGCAGTAGTTTAGGTGATCCACCGAGAGGAACTAGCCTCTTTAAAAATCCTAGAGGCTCAACCTCACCATAGGACATCCACATCCTAAGGTTGTTGCCATGCTTATAGCCGAAAGTGGGAGAGCCTGAAAAACTCTCCCACAGGGGTGCAATTCTGTGCTATAATAGGGACTATTAATCTTCTTAGTACATGACGTTCATAGATAAGATCTTAGCAAAAACTTAGGTCATATATACCACATATAGAATCTGCTTGAAGTATGGAAGAAGGCTTTCCAAAAAATTTAGAATTCTAAATTTCAATGTAGAGAGGAGGTATTTATGTAGAACAGAATCCACCCAAGGAATATGCAAATGGGGGATACCTATATCTAAATGTTTCTAGCTCCTAAGTATTAGTTGGAGATTACAATCCCCATTTATATTAGAATCTATATTGGAAATTCATAAGTCTCCTACCCTTGGTTTTATGAAAAGATTTATGTCTATTATTTTAAAGGACCTGTTTTTACAAAACCACTAAAAACCTGATATAAGGATATGAAAACCTTACTGTGCCTCTAACCGCCCTTCCCTGCCCCCTCCTTCCCCCCTCACAACTCAACATCATAGTGTGACCCTTGCATAGTAGTGTAATTCTTGTGAAATTAAGTTACCTTACAAAAAAAAGTGGGATACTAAATTTGAGATAATCACAATCTAAGCCCACAAACTCCCCATTGTTGAGTGGGTCATAGGAGGTGAAATGAAACCTTGTATGAGGACAGACACGAATTTTAGTATGAGGAAATGTTGACCCCAAGAAAAGGCACTAAGTCCTTTCTCATGCAAAGGCCCAAATTGTACATGTTGCACAAGTGAGATGTCTTGTAAGTGCAAAATCACTACGATCTTTGCGGGATCCACCAGCATCCTCTCTTTGCAAATTAAATGCCCCCAAAAATTGCCAAATGGTACTACAAAATTGCACTTCTTCAAATTTAGAGAAATCTGAAGTTGCAAAATTGCACTTCTTCAAATTCAGAGAAATTTTTACTTGCCTACATAGTTAAAATATTATACGCAAATTTTCATAATGACATTTGACTAGCCCATACACTATCTAGTCATCCAAATATACTTGTAAAAACTTGTGTATGAGATCTTTGAACACCTCCACCACAATATGTGAAAACACAACTGGTGTGTTATTTAATCGAAATGGCATTACAGTAAAGGCAAAAGAGCCCATTCAGTCACAGAAGTGGTTTTTGCTTTATCTTCCTCATCAATCTTCCCTTGATAGCTACTGATAGCCAAAAAACCCTCTAATACTTCCTTTATGAATGGAGTGGGGAAAGGATCTTAAATGCGGGCATCATTCAACATCCTATAATCCACACACACCCTTATGTGGCCATCCTTCTTTATGTTGATTACTATTGGGCTTATCCAATATGACTCCTTAATAGGGAATATTACTCCTAAATCAGCATTTTATCAATCTCCTCATTGACCTTCACCCACAAATTGGAATTCATCCTATACAATTGCTTCTTTACCAGTCATACATCTTCCAAAAATTTAATGTGCATCTATCGTAAAGAAGGGTGTAACCATAGTTTTAAAACTCAACAAAACTTGGCAATTAATTAAAAGTACTTGGCACTTGTTTGTAGAATGAGTAATTGTCCAAAAACTCATGAGCCGAGCATCTTCTGGACGATTGTGAGTTTTAGTGAGTAAATTTTGGTGATTACTCACCAAAACATGTGACTATGTGAGGAAAAATTGGCAATTGTTGCATAATAGCATCCCGTGGGAAAAAAAATATGTGATAAAGTTTAAACTTTGTACTTGTGAAGTTTGTATTTTGTGCCAAAGAAAAATCTTGCGCGAAGAAGAATTCAAAGGCCACGGAAGAAGGAAAATGTGCATGCTTTAAGAGCTCTCCTCCTCGACATTGCCCTATATTGCAACAAGAAACACGCCTAGGGTGTTTCCCCTTGACCCCACTAGGGGATATTGCCCCTAGACCGCAAGGACAAAAGGTGCTATTTTATGAATTCTATGCCCAATGGATGTCATTTAACACTATTTTACTGTTACATATAATTTAAGTTTATTTTATGAATTTATATATTTTTAAAGTAGAAATAAAGTTTTTGAGTAATTGTTGCATCCATAATTTGAGTCAAAATTTTGGGTTGCCGAGTAATTGCAAAGTACGAGTTTTATGTAATGTCCCCTTCTCGAGCATGATCTTTCCAGTGACCGTTGGCCTGTTCCTGAGACCCGTAGGCTACTCGGAAGGTAAATTTAGGGTTTCTTGTTTTGAAGGATGCTCTTGCTTGAGGTTGGTTGATTTAATGGCGGATTCTTTTTGGGTTTTTAGAGAGCTTTGCAGTGATATGTTCTTTTTGGCATTCTGAGCATCTTCAGGAATTTACTATTTTTAATAAATTCTATTTCTGGCAGTGGTCCTGATGGTTTCGGCACGGTTGGCTTTCCATGTCAGTTTGATCTGTTGGCTTATTCATTTTTGGGCTTTGGGCCACAAATGGAGAGATAAGTCGAATTATTTTAATTAAGTCATGTTTTAATGTTATATTTTAACATTGACTTTCCCCTTGGCCTAGCTACTTCACTTTAAGTTGTTTTAAAAAGATGTTCTTTATGGGTTGGGCGCCGCATTGAAAGAATTAATTATAATTATTATTGAAGATTTAACCCAAGCTTAAGTTGGACGCCACCTATTGGAGGATAGGGTTTCTAGAAGGGTCAAGCAGAAATTATAAAAGGAAGCCAATGGTCCTCACTTGGATTATCTTTAGCTACAAGACTGTTATGCTGCCGGATGGGCTTTGGGATTGCTTCGAGGAATGAAAGCCTCCTAGCTTGGCATTGCTTCTCGCTTGAAAGATAGCGACTAGTGGTAAGATAGTATAGTTTAATTGTTTTGTATGTAGGATTTGTGCATTGTATTCAGTAGGTGTTTTATAGATCAGTTTATGAGAAATTCATGACTGTCATATTCATTAGAGTACACTGTGTTTTGTTCATTAAAAAAAAAGACAAAAAAATTTCATTGTGGGTAGTGGCTATATCTATCTGTTTGTAATGGGCGCCCCTCTTATGTAAATTGTAGATTTTTTAATGACTGCTGTGATTTTTAAAGGCAAATCGCCCCTCTTGCTGGACTGTACTTCATGTGTGTGCATTGGGATTCATGCATAAATTATATAGAAACTTTTGGGTCTATTTGGTGTTCCAATCTTGGGCGCCTTCATCATTAGGGCCTTTTGCTTTTCGTTTCACGTCAATAGGATGAATTGGGTGAGAGATATGTCCATTTTAGTGTGATCTCAGGTTGCTGGTTTTACATTTAAAGGTGCAGATCAGAACAGACCAGAATCGTGAATCGGTGTTTTTTTGAGAAAAGAAAGCAGCCTCGGTGTTCCCATTAAGCAAGGAGGATTCTCTATTTAAATGCTTGTTGTATGGTTCTAATTCTATGCTCTTGGCAGGCGAATTCTTGATCATATTGTAAGCTGACAGTAGTACTGACAGCAGTTCTTTAATCTTGCTTAATCATGATTTGTAATGCTGATCTTATATTATGACTCTGCATTGCAATACTTTACATCTCCTTCATATGGTAGATTCCATTCCCTTTCGGGTTGGAAAGCACATTCTTGACGTTGAGTATTTCAACTTTCTTGTTTATTTCCCTTCAGAGCATTGTAATTCGTAGCACTCCGCCATATGGTCGCCTCACTCCATACTGGATTGGGTAGCACATACTTGGTGTTGAGTTTCTTTTAAGCATTATAATTCTTAGTACTCCACCATATGGTCGCCTCACTCCATACTGGACTGGGTAGCACATACTTGGTGTTGAGTTTCTTTCAATACTTGTAGTAGTAGAAGATCCTCTGACCATATGCTCGCCATCATCGGCGCCATTCTTGGTTAGAGTTCCTTCCAGCTCTGTTTCTGCATTCATATCCTCTGACCAATGCTCACACCTTGGCCTCCTCGAAATCCTAGTGTACATTCTGGTTAGAGTTGCTTCAGTTATCGTTTTGGTTTAAGGCTAATCCTAACGACTCTGTATTGCTCTGCTGATTGTAATTGAAAGTTCAAAAAAATTTGGCTCGGTATATTTCATTTTAAATCTATGGTTGTAACCCCTTCATCTCATGATATTCTTTGGAAATATATCCTTAAATTCCTTGATTAGCTCTAATATGCCTACACACTCAACACCTGACCAATAAATTCCTTGATTAGCTCTAATATGCCTACAAACTCAACATCTAACCAATAATCCCCAATGCTTGCCATGCATTGGTCTTCTTCATTTCCAATATTCACTTCTTTTTTCCGCAATGGCTGATTATAACACTTGGTCTCATCACACTTAATACTTTCAACTATCCTTTCTCCTTCAGTAGTTTCTAATTTAGGTGATCAACTTCATCATCTGCAAACTTGCTTTCCTCAAACTGTTAAACTTATTTTGACTCAGTGTCCTTCTATGTAGGCTCACTTTACATACTATTGCACTCTTACTCAAAGAGTTTTTCCACTGAGTAACTTTCATTGTTGTGTATCTTCCTCACGTGGTATTCCATTTGGGCATCTTTAGGGGAAGTAACTGCTCTCATGACCCTTAATGGTCTATTCAACTAAAGTGTGCTTGTATCAAAATTAAATGTCCGCACAAAGTCTACTTTCAATGCATCCCAATCCCAACTCTCACATAGTGTTTCACTTATCAAATACCATGCATGGACCCACAACTTCAAAGTCCCATAAAATGCATGTACCCATAACCAGATAGGAAGCCAAAACTTACTAATATTCCACACATCCTCACAAGCTTTCAAATTCTCCACATGATCTAAATCTCCTACATAGACTGGAAGTCCCTTCTTCATGTAACTTTGTTCAAACCTTATACACATTGCTTTCTTAATTGAACCCCATTCTAGAAACCTTAATCTATTTGCAGCCCACCACCTTAAGGCAGCATCCTTTATAGTATGGACTGAGGTAGAAATATGTCTACCTCTTTTGGTACATAGGCCTCCAAGTCATTTACACAGGATTTTACACATGTGATCCCATCAAACCATGGAGGTTTATCTGCTTTTGTTTGTTGATTATCAATACCCTCTTTTGGAACCCACTTTTGTGTGACCCTAGGCACTGACTTTCAAAAATCTTCTTGTACATATCCATGCACTACCCCATAAAGTGTTGGCTTTTGAACCTTTTTACACAAGCACTTTACTCCTATGCACTTTCAGCCAGCCACTCCATACTCCTCTAGGAGCCATTGCTCACATGCAATAATGGAAGTGTCAAATACCTCTAGATTGCTCTCCCAGCCTACTCTGCCATCTTCTTGTGGATCAATATTCTCCTCCCCCTACATGGTAATGTTGTAGATACAAGTTACTTATTTGTTTGGATCTACATCCTCTACATATGGTGAGCCTTGTTCAACATCCAAAGGGATAATCACCTGCTTCCCATCTTTCTCAAAACTCATGATTCTCTATTTGAACTTAATATCCCCATTGTTGTCATAACACCATGGTCAACCAATCAATGCAAAGTACACATCTACTTCTACAAGTTCCATCACTTCAAAATCAACAAACTTCACCCCCATGATGTCAAATTATTTATCCTTCAAGACTCCAATGTGCTTAGCCTTTGTTTTGTTTGCCATTCTTTTCCATGCATCCTTCGTAAGTAGATTCACTTTTGCACCAATGTCTCTCAGGATATTCTCCAACTTCCATCCATTGAATTTTGCATCAATCAGTAATAACCTATCATAATCAATTTGCTGCCCTACGTGAAATTCCCTCATGCAGTCCTCCTTTGTATTGTCCATGATCCCACACTTTGTTGAAGCCAAGTCTTCAACAAAGTGATCACTCCTTTTTGCTTCATTAGTGATAATAATTTTGTGAACTCTATGATCTCTTGCGAACTCAGTCCTTTCCTTTGCTATTCTCAAGTCTTTGCCTCTAATTCCCGCATAGTCTGTAATTCCCCTTGCAATGCCCTTATTGCCTTTAATGCATCCTCATATCCCTTGGCATCATTTTTATGCATTGCACTTTCCTTTGGTTGTATGATTAGCCCACTCCTAATTATTTTCACCTACACTTTTGCTTTTGCCTTGCTTCCAGTTTCACGAGGTCTCCATTCCTTACCTTTCTAGACCACCTTAATCATTGCAAACTTCTGAGCCTTCTCACCTTCCTTGATATTTTTGCACAAGTCAAGACACTCTTAAATCTTGTGCCCTTCCCCACAATGTGTGCAAGTAGAGAACTTCGTAAAATACATTTGATAGTGAACCAATTCCCCACTCTTGTAGCACAAACCTTGGTAGCAATTTCCAGTTCTTCCTCCACCTTTGAGGCCATAAGACCCCTCTGTATTCTTGACCTTATGAAGAATACGCAAGAGAACTCCTTATCTCCTAATTATGCACCTAGTGCATCTCCTCAATCTTCTTGAAATCAATTGTGTCATGAGTATCTTCTTCCCATACCTTGCACCATATGTCTTGTCCATTTTTGCCCATTGGATTGCTGATTAGTCTTGGGTCTAATGTTCCTTGATGCAAACATCATAGCATAGTCATGCCGCTATGACTCTCCTTCACACACATTCCTCTTGCATATGCCTCATGAATTTCAAAATGTTACACCACTTACTTGCGTGTGGGCTTACTAGTGCCTTCGTAGAAGTCAACTACTCCAGTTAAGTCACCATCATCAAAATCTATGTTTGCAAGGACTTATCCCTGAATCAAAAATCTCTTCAACCTCCATACATAGTGCAGCATCTAAAGCCTCTCGTGGCTCAATTAAAGTCTTTATCACAAATTGCTTCTAGAAGGGAGTTAGCAACCCTACCACAAACCTTTACGCATGCTTCACAAGATGAATGTCTTATGATATTTTTAACAAGGTCTTAAAATTTTGTAATAAGCTCTTCCGCTCTCAGCCACTTCCTCCTTGATTTACTTTAAAGCAGGAATACTTTGTTGTTCAAATTCTAGTTTATGGAATTCCTTGAGAAATGTGGCCTTTAACTTTTCAAAATCAACAACCATTTGGTCAAGGTCGTATATGTAGTTCCAGGTGTGCGCCCAATCAAACACCGAATTCCTTTCCTAAGAAGTAATCCCCTTTGCATGCCAAGCTATCTCGCACTTGTGAAAATGCTCCGTGGCATCTTTGATTCCATGATATTCTAGCAACTTAATTGTATAATTGTAAACATGTTGTGTTGTGACCTAAGGCCTCTACACTTGCATGTTCACCCCCGTCGCCGCAATTTTTGCACCTAACTATTGCATTACTGCGAGACTTGCCCCTACTGCAGTCATTGTACTCGAAACTCTGTCGAGACTCATTGTAACCATACAAAGGAACTTTACAACTAGCTCTTATGCAACAACTCTTTTACTATGTGATTCCACCACTTCACTTGTCTCAACACTAATTTTCTCACTCAAACTCGTTGCTTCACAAACCTTCTTTTTTGCAAACAAAGGTCACACATAAGCATATTAAGTTCACTTAGATCAAATAGCCTTGCAGGCTTTGTGTTAATTCTTCCACAAAACCTCCCATAAGTTTTACTTTTGTAGAAGGATTATTCATTGCTCATCTTTCTCTCAGTGGAATGCGCATTAACATCACACGAGCTTGTCATGTGCCCTCCCTTTCTTGAACGGGTTATATGCAAAAATCTCCTCTCAACAGATTCCATAGCAACATCACTTCCTATTCAACCTTCCAATAGCCCTTCCTCCTTCCAAAATCCTTCCATATTTCAACCTTCTACGCACAAATCTCGTTCCATCTCTATTCCACTATCTCTAGCCCTTGTGCGACCAAAAATTTAGCCAACCATATTTAAGGTTTCAACCAAAATTTAGTCAATATTCATCAAAACTTTCAAATCTGCTATGAGTTTCCCAGATCTACTAGAAAACGCATCCAGTCTCTCCAAAAAATGCAAATAAGATCATAGCCAAACTACCATTGATTTTGACATGTTAAAGGCCACATTTCTCTCTCTTTCAAGTCTTGTTGTGTGAGAGAGTCAAGCGCATGGATTTGGGATCTTGCACCACTTAGAAATTTTTGGCATTAGGGTTTAGGTGGGAAAATAGTGTCAAGATTTTGTTTTTGTTGTAGCCTAGTTGGTCAAGATACTCGGATCACAACTGAGAGGCTCGGGTTCAAGTCCTGACAATGGAACTAGAATGTTACCACTATTTTTCTATCTAAACCCTAATGTCACAAATGTGTAAGCAGTGCACAATTCTAGAGCCATGCACTTGACTCTCCTACATGGAAACACTTGAAAGAGACAAAATAGTACAATTGACACATGCACGTTCACAATCATGCTAGCATATTTAGCTACTCAAGCATGGAGGTCTCACCCAAAGCCCATTGAGAGTAGCGAGAACCTTGTTATGTGATTGTGTGAAGTGATCATATGCATGCACACACAAATGGAAGTCCAATTACCTACCTACCCCTTACAAATTGTAAAATACAAGATATAACAGTAACCAACATGTACATGTCTTAAACAACAAACTACAAATCCATATAACAAAGTACATTGTCTTAAGCTATGCAATCATTTATAGTTATGACAAGAACACTTCATTTATATTCATTAGAATTCTTAGCATTACAATGCACACTTGTGCATAGAACATTACAATAGAATACAAAGAATATGGCTTATGCACCAATACAAAATACTCCAATAAAAATTAACATCCTAAAACCCCCTGATCTTCTCTCTGTCTATCTCTCTCCTATTTGGATGTCTTCTTCAATTAAATCTCTCAAAATGAACCCTGGGGGTATATTTATATAATTCTAGGAACCCCATGGCCCTGGCAATTAGAAGGGGAATATACCTAGATTCCTCTGGGTTCCCTAGAGGTTGTTTGGTTGGTGTTGAGCTATCATGCACTCCGAATTCTCCAAATATTACCCCTAGTTCTTCTTGGCAATATTTCTTCATTCATTAGTACCAGGCCATCTGGTAATCTTTCTTAGATGATGACACCTTTATCATTGTGCACTGTTGATCTACACATGCTTACCTTCCATTCTATGCTTTGAATATTCTCTAAGTTCCACGCAAAACTCCTTATGCTAGAAGCATGGCCAAGTCATTGGATCTCACACATTTCATTTTGTGCAGCATGTTTGCTTGGACCTCTAGGTCACCCAAAACTTGGTCTTGACCGGGGTCAACAAAGTGCGTGAAACTACTCTTCGGGCTAAAGAATGACAAGTTTAGAATGATTTCAAGAGGATACATGGTGTTTCTGATATTAAATCGGAGTAAAAGAGTATGGATGTAGTTGGTTGGTATTATTGAAGTAGAAATAAATCAGACATATGTTAGGCTAGATAGATTTTATGCAAACTCTTACACTACCACTATCAATTTTTATGGACTTTTCCAATATTAATTTTGACCATGGTGAAAAGTGTTCTTCTTCCAAGCTGAATTTCTTCCTTCTAGAGTCAAAATAATGTTTGAGGACTTTTGCTAGAGTTTGGTCCTTGGTCTATATATTGAGTGATGGTGAAGGGTGGATTATTTGGTCACCAACTATCCAACATACTATTAAGTTTATTCAAATCGAACGGTTGCTAAGGTATGGAAAGGGAGAGAAAAATAATCCCAACTACAACTCTAATAAGCCAAACACATCTTGGAATTGGATCCTTTTAATGCAGAAAAAGGATAGAGCCAATAATAACTTTAGAACCCCCAAGTTAGGAATATTGAGTAGGGAGTGAGAAGAGCTAGAATAGGGGTGCCTTCATTTGGTTGTAGAAGGTGATCTTCCCTCCAAATTTTATTTCCAATATAGAAAGTGAAAGCATAAGGCAAAAAGAATCCTTGTGTTTTGAGATTCTGATGGCATTCTCTCATAGGATGGACTTCAACCAATATTTGTCAAAGCCACTTCCAAAAGTTGTTCACATCTATTGGCATTGATCCTTTACACAACACCTTCATGGATCTTGTCAAGCAAGTGATACCTCATAAGGTGGAAAGCTATGAGGGGATTTTTGCTATCTAAAGAATTAGAGCTAGAGGAATTAGAGGCTGATATAAAAGATATCAAGATTGCCAAGACTCAAGGTTGTGATGGTCTCCCAATGAAGTTCTACAAGGAAAACTAGCCTATGATTGGACCAACTTATTTATAGATGTGTTAGGAATCTGTAATGTCCCCTTTTCATATAATTTTAATAAATAAAATTGCATGAATAGTTGTTTTAATCATTCGAAAATATAAGACAATTTAATTAATTATTAAAATAGAACTATCTTGGATAATTATTTGAATTACCGGAGAAGTGGTTTTAACCATTTGAAAAATTAAGATAATTTTAATGATTATTCTAAGGGGTTTTATAATTAATAAATTGTTTGAAAAGTGATTTTTATCACTTCAATTATTAGAGCAATTTAATTAATTATTGAAGCAAGAACCTAATATAAAAAAATTATTTTATTTGCCAAAAAGTAATTTTAATTACTAATTTATTAAGACAAATATTTAATTAATTCAAAAAGGCCTAAAGTGAAATTAAAAGGAATGTCGACTTGGGAGTTAAAGCAAAAAAAGGAAAAGATATCTTAAAAGTTGGCAAGAGAGGGTTATGAGGTATTTTACCTCCCCAAGGTGGTTCGCCCCTCTTTGAAAGGTAAAAATACAAGGTGAAGATCACAATTTTAAATATGTTAAAAATTGATATCATTTCTTCATGCTTGAAGGAGATATTGGAATGCATGTCTAATAAGTATTCGCAGATTTGGAGCTAATTATTCTACAAAAAGTGTCTTTTGACGTCACTTATTGCTAAGGTGGATTTGTTACTTGCCCTAGAGTGGGGCAATTTTCTTTATGTGCTTATTGAGAGGGTTTGGTCGACAATTTGATGTCCAATTGGAGCATAATAATTTTGATTATTATTTATATTAAATTTTCAAGTGTGACGAATTGATTGGGATTGAGGGTTTGATGTTTGAAGAGGTAAATTATGAAAATTAAGGTTTTCAAAAATTTAAAGCAAGTTTTGGTGACCTTCCCATGGAAGGAAAATTTTGAAATTATTTTTATTTGATAATCATTAGTTTGTGATTAGTTTGAGCTCTTATTTGCATCATAATTCCATATATTGAGGGAGTTATGAATTTTTTTAATTTCCATTGTTCATAGAAAATACTATTTGTTGAGGGCAGATTTGCAAGGGTTTTTGTAGGTGAATTCAAAGCACAAACTTTGATTTAATTATTGTAGTAATGTTTTGAATATTGGCAATTGGTTTGGACTAGGTTTTGATCACTTGGGAACCCTAACTGTTGATGATTCATGGATGATATCACTGTTGTGATTTTTGCATGATTTTGTCTACAATTTGTGAAAGCTTGAGCAAGGATTAGAGTGAAAAAGGACATCAATTCAGCTAGTGTGGTGCTAGGATTCGAAGAATTGAAACATTCATTTCAGGCTCTTTCTTCATTGTAGTAAGACCCATTGATGGCCAAATTCATAAGAATTCAAAAAAATGTGGATTTTAGGGGAAACCCTTTTCGGGTTGAATCATCCTATTTGGGGACATTACAGTGGTATCAGAACATCGATCTTGTCCACCTGTGAGGTTTGGTATTAATTTGGATATAAATAGGTAAAAGTATTTTGTGTTATCAAAAACAAGAAAGAAGCTATGAAAGACATAGAGAAATAAAGGCTCTATAATGCAGGTAGAAGGCTAGGGAACCTATGCCAACCAATGGAGGATGTAATCAACACCTTGGAAGAAGTAGAAAGGAGGTTATCTAGGGTAAATCAATCACATTATGAGTCCATGAAGTGGGCGGTACAGCCCTCAACGACTTACTTGGTTCAACATGAATTATTGAGAGATATAGATGAGGAGGTAAGGCTTTTGGTTACTAATTGTATTAATGAAGTTTTAAGACTAACGTTTCCGAAGTTTCCTGCAGTGATAAAATAATAAAAGAAATATTTTTGTTGATTGTGGAGAGCTTCCAAGGTCTCAAAGAAGACAAATGACACTCCTTGGCTAGAAGGGTCAACATCTTGGAGACTAGGGCTTCAACTAGGTCATGTGTTTTGATGTTAGATATGTAGTGTGATGAACTTATTGTTAAGATGTTTCAACACTTCTTTGCAATTGCTTGTAAGAATCCTACCAAAAATGTTGTAGCTTCTATGCAAAGAATCTTGACTTTGACACTCAATGAGAGTGATGATCTTTCCAAGTCATTATTATCTATCTTGTTGACAGGTTTGAGACTAGAAAAGAAAAAAAAATCAATTGCACATATGCTGTTTGAAAATGTTGCAATTAATTGTGAGAAAAAAATGAGGCCTTATTTGATAGTGGACCATGTACAAGAAGAGAAGATTGAACAACATGGAGAGTTGGAAGGAAAGAATGAAATGACAAAAAAATCAAATTTGAAGGGGGAAGATGAGCTACAAAAAGATGACACCTTGGGGCAGTGTAGAATGGGAGATTGTAAGGACCAAAAATCTGAGTTTTTGGAGCAGCGAAGAGAGCTGAAAATGATGGATGAAAATGAGAAAATGCTAGGTGCTTGAGGCAAACAAGTACCCCAAACTTTGGTATTTGAAAGGATGATTTCGAAGAAGCCAAAGAAACCGAGATATTCATAGAAAGGTATAAGTTGAATGATGATTTTTGTTTGATATCTAATAATTGTTCAAAATTGTTACATGACTCTAGATTTGATGAAAGAGCTTGGAATGAACAATTGCTAATCACAAATGAGAAAGGGGTGCAATCCTTGACAAGGTTGGACGACACAAGGGGGCTTCTTAATGAATTAATGCATCATGAAAAGAAGGAATGCTTGAAGGTAATGACTGCTGATTTTTATTCAACCCCAATCAAATATGCAATAGAAGTAATAAAATCAGGGGTTGCAAGGGTTGCCAACCATGAAGAATAAATGAGGGGCACTAAAGTAAGAGAGGAACTCTTCCTTATCAATGCATGGGTTGGGCATGACAAGCTTTTGTTATGGTTGTGGGATCCAGGTGAGCACTATAACCATGATTTTATTATTTTGTTATGTTTTGAAACAAATGACAAGGTTTGGATCCTCATGGAAAAGGGCATAAGCAAGAAGCACCATGATCCAAGAATCAAGGGAAGGACTGTAAGTAATACATTCGTTGTTGTTTTTCATATTTTCAGTTTGCTTCTCACTAAGCTTTTTGTTGCCATGAAAAGTGTTGGCCCTAGGAAGGTGTGCCAACCACACCCCAACACCTTGGAAGTGATTTCTACAAGTACGAGTGGTTTTCCAGCCACTATTAAGGGAATGTTGAAGGAAAAAAAGGCATGCTACAGCCATGATATGAAAAAGCTAAGACACCACAAGGGAGCCCATGTCATGATCATGAGGCATGATGAAGTGATTTTAAAAGTGTTATTAAACATTAATGCTTTCACTAATATGTTTGCTTCTTGTGTAGGATCACTAGAGAAATCATGTGCTATGAACACGAAGAGTACAAGAAAAGTTGTAGTCCCCATACTTGAGTAACCAAGGGAAGGTAACGAAAACTACCCAACCTCATGTTTGAAGGGGATGATAAAAAATAAGAAAGAAGGAAATGAACAAGGGGCTGCAGTTGTTGATCATGGACAGCCTATGGCATCAAGGGAATTTCGGTTTCTTACATCTTTGGTAAGTGTAGCAAATTTTGAATGTTGTCATGCTTGTATTGGGAGGGAAGAAATGAGAGTTGATTGCCGAGGGCAACCCAAAAATTACTTCGGGCAGCACCCTATTCCTTCTTGCAAGGGTGGAAATGGAGGTGTTTTAAGGAAAATGAGACCCCTCTTGAGTTTCGAATGGGATACAAATACAAGCAGTTGTTCACAAGGTTCGAATGACAAGAAAAGTTGGTCCTTTTGCTTACAAAAGAATGATAAACAAAGCTGGGCTTACATATGGACTCTTTTGGACATCAAAAGCAATTTATTTTGCATATGAAAGCCAAGGGGAAGAGCTGGGAAAAAAGGTTTGAAGTCTGAATTTTTTGAGTCAACAAAACAAATCCAGACACCAAGTGAGGTAAAAAAAATTGAAAAATTGGAACGTGAGAAAGCCCAAAGGGGGAAGGATGAATGCACGAATGAACTTTGAACTTTATCACTCAGAAAATTCTGAGTTAAGAAGGCAAGAACAGCCACGTCATGAAGGTGAGAGATCTGATTTTTTTTACATATTGCAGCCTTTAGCAAGTTCTGAAAATGCTCACAGTTGGGAACACTTCGTGCATGAAGAAGGGTGGGAGAACACAAGGAAGGTACAACATTTTCTCATGGTTAAAATGAAACTTTTGTTAGACTTGATTTGTGTTCCATATGTACACGAAAATATTGATAAGGGGGAGCAAATGGAAAGATTATATTTTTAAATTAAAGAAGGTTTGGTATGGCATTCTTTATCCATTGGGGGTATGTCACACTATGTTTTTTGGCAAAAGTTATTCCACTTAACAGGTACAAGAGCAAGGCTTTTTGAGCACTACAACAAGTTTTACCATTTTGACATAGTAATTGGGCATATGAGCTTGCATTTGCTTGAAGGCAAGCAAATTTAGGAAGGGAGGGCTGTAATGTCTCTTTTTCATAGAATTTTAGTAATTAATAAAATTGTCCAAATAATGATTTTAATCATTCAAAAATATAAGGGAATTTAATTAATTATTAAAATAGAACTATCTTGCATAATTATTTGAATTATTGGAAAAGTGATTTTAATCATTTGAAAAATTAAAGTAATTTTAATGATTATTGTAAAGGGTTTTATAATTAATAAATTGCTTGAAAAGTGTTTTTTATCAATTCAATTATTAGAGAAATTTAATTAATTATTGAAGCAAGGACCTAGTATAAAATAATTATTTAATTTGCCAAAAGGTAATTTTAATAGCAAGTTATTTAATTAATTCAAAAAGGCCTAAAGTGAAATTAAAAGGAATGTTGGCTTGGAAGCTAAAGCAAAGAAAAGGAAAAGATATCCTAAAAGTTGGCAAGGAAGGGTTATGAGATATTTTACCTCCCCAAGGTGGTTCTTTCCCCTTTGGAAGGTAAAAATACAAGGTGAAGATTACAATTGAAGATGTTTGAAAATTGATATTGTTTCTTCATGCTTGAAGAAGATATTGGTATGCATAATCAATAAGTGTTCACAGATTTGGAGCTGATTATTCTACAAAAGGTGTCTTTTGACACCACCTATTGCTAAGGTGGATTTGTTACTTGCCCTAGAGTGGGGCGATTTGCTGTGTGCACTTATTGGGAGGGTTTGGTAGACAATTTGATGTCCAATTGGAGCATAATAATTCTGATTGTTATTTATATTAATTTTTCATATGTGACAACTTGATTGGGATTGAGAGTTTGATGTTTGAAGAGGTAAATTTTGAAAATTAGGATTTTTATAAATTTGGAGCAAGTTTTGGTGACTTCTCTGTGGGAGAAAAATTATGAAATTATTTTTATTTGATAGTCATTAATTTTGTGATCAGTTTGAGCTCTTATTTGCATCATAATTCTACATATTGAGGGAGTTATAAAATTTTGAAGTTTCAGCTGTTCATAGGAAATAATATTTATTGAGGGCAGATTTGCAAGGGTTTTTGTGGGTGAATTCGAGACAAATTTTGATTTAATTATTGCAGTAGTTTTTTGAATATTGGCGATTGGTTTGGACTGGGGTTTGATCACTTTGGAACCCTAACCGTTGATGATTATATGACTACGTGATTTTTACATGATTTTGTCTACAATTTGTGAAAGCTTGAGCAGGAATTAGAGTGGGAAAGGACATCAATTCAGCGAGTGTGGCGTTAGGGTTTGTAGGATTGAAACATTCATTTCGAGCTCTTTTTTCATTGCAATAAGAACCATTGGTGGCCAAATTCACAAGAATTCAGAAAATTGTGGATTTAGGGGAAACCCTTTTCAGGTTGAATCGTCCCATTTGGGAACATTACAAAATCCATCAAAAAGGGAATCATGGGCAAGGTTTTCAATGCTCTTGACATATTCTCACTTGGGGACTGAACTATGCATTACATTAAAAGGACTCAATATAATTACCATTGCTCTAGTGCTATGTTATTGTGGATTATTGTGGATTTATTTACTTCAAAATCAAATTTCACTCCAATTTTTTTATGAGAACCAGTTATCAATTCTGGAAAAAATGCACACAAGTTCTTATAAATATACTCATGCTCAAGGAAATTTATTATAAACAAAGGACGAGAACTTACTTGAAAGATATCATCTGATATAAGACCCATTCCATGAACAAACGGCACAAATGCATTGCCATCAAATTTAGGATCTGTGACCCCATTTCCTACCATATAGCCCTGAAAATAAGTATACATTAAAACAAGATTGGAATTATTGTTGGATGGTACATGATATGCAGGTTCCAAGGTTTTCTCTACAATTCAATAAGATTCTTGAAGCACTTTGACCTTAAAATTGAGAACAGGTTTTACACCAGCTGCAATTCCTGTGACAAAGCGCAATCATTAAAAACCCATGAATGGTGTACCTTGTAAGACATTGGTTCGTTTAATCCGTAAAATACAACTGAATGTAAATCACTTATCAAAAGGAACTACCATATTTGCATACCCTCAGATATTTTTGACGCCAGAGTTGGAACATAGATTCCTGCATATGATTCTCCAGCAATAAAGAATGGGTTTGAAAGGAACTCTGGATATTCCTCGAACCACTGCATACAAATAAACTAAATAAGCTCTCTCAATGCCACACACAATGAGAAATCTGGATTTTTAAACTATTCGGTTGCCTAAACACATTCATATATTCACGGATACTTCTTCACGGCTGAAATTATTGTGTTTTATGTAAATGAAATTTATTCTAGCAACTGTCTTTACACCAATAACAAAAATTCAATACTAATCAGCTACCTTCTTTTACATATCTATTTTATACTTCTGAACTCAAAATACCATTTGTTAGTAAATCCCAACATATTGGTTTTTAAGGAACAGCTGAGGACCTTTAAAAGGAATTTATGAGTATCATTAGCCGTCTGATAGTCCCCAGTATTATAGTCATTTTTCGTTCTAGAGTATGAAAAGCCGACTCCAGATGGCGAATCCAAATAGATGACACTTGAGACCTGAATAAGAAAGTAATCACATGAATGATTAAATTTTCTCAACCTGAAGATCTAAAAGTTCATTTCATGTCCTACAGTTTAATTGTAACATGTAGTCGCTTCTGAATCCAATTTTAGAAACTGTCAATATTGAGAATAGTTGCAAGCAACACAAAATCTTTCGAAAGAAATCAGACCTTTGACCAGGCGTATGGATTCGGGTGTAGCTTGGGCAAAGTTTCAGAATTATTTCCAGCTTCAAAGTTAAAAGGACCTGCAAATGCAAGATTTTACAGACACAACCACAGTGTGTTCAATTTCAATAAATATTGATTTCTTCTATTCAATAGCCCCAATCTCTGGATTGACATAACGTTAACATGAGTAGCACAGAATATTTCAAAGAAATAAATATCAAGTTTAAAGATTTGATGATTAGATGTGAGTGAACAAAAATATAATACGACTGCTCGATTCTAATAGATTAAGAACTAAGAGGATAATATGGCTCAAGTTCTAACAGTTGAAACTATTTTTCATTTAGAAAAATTTGCTAAGATTATTGATAAAATACAAACAGAAAATAAGTAACTTATATAAGATGTGGATCTTGGAAATAACTCAGTTGAGCTATGGTTCACTGGTGAAGATGACTTATGACTTGATAGCCCACTAGGGTTCCAAGCCTGCAGAATGCTACACCCTGATACAGATTAAAAGAATGAGCTTGGGTGCCAATTTAGGACCGATTTTTGCACCAGAGTTACCCCTCCGACCTTGGCATCTTAGCTGAAGGAAGTATGCTTATCTATGCAGCCCAAAGAAAAAAATATACCTTTCAGTTAAATACAATATAAAAAATAATAATACAAATATGAGGAACCTAACCGTGTTCATAAATGAATCCATCAAAACTTGAACAACCCGGACCACCATTCAACCACAGAACTACAGGATCTTTTGCCGGATTTCCTTGAGAAGTAACAAAGTAGTAGTACAGAAACCTCCCGTGATCCTCGTCCACTGTTACATACCTACAAGTCGAAAATATGCACAGTCAAAGTCGCCATTAGTAAATATAATACTGAAAATAAGAAAATATTAAATAAACGAAAGAAGCATTTTCCCAATCAGACAGTTCCTGTTTACATGCCAATCAGTAGCTTTATAATTTTTAATCCAGTGAAAAACAATCTGACAAGGAAAGAGTATCAGAGAAATCCCTACCCTCCATATTGTTTTGAAAGAAAACTACCGTCATAACCGGGCACAGAACTTATCAGTGCTTTTGCTGGTGCTGCAGCTGCATAATATTGAAAACCCACCAATGCAAGAAAGTACCATGTCCAGATTATCTTAACAGAAGTCATTGCTAAATTGCCTTCAAGGACAGCCCCTAATATAGGAAGTCAGCTGCAATACAATATTTTTAGCAGAAAATTACTGAAAGATAAGATCCAAATGGTCTTTACTGCAAATCACAATTATGACCATAAACTCACAAGGCCTATCGATTTCTGCAAATGTTAGTAGCTTAGTTAATTTTTTCGCATTATGTAAGGCAGAATTAGTTATGAATGGTAAACCATTTTTTAGTCATTTTCGTGAAATTTGAGATCCATTTTGGTAACCCAATCTAAACTTAAAAGCCTGCTTATCTGCTACCTTTTCTAAAAATTGCAGAGATATTATAAGAAATATTATGTGGGATCTAGATGAAGTCTGAAACTAATTGTTGAAACTCATTCCTAAAAACAATAGTCATAATCTTCTAAAATTATTTATTTGTATATCTATTCTTAATTCGTCCAGAAAATATTATGTTTTGACCCCGAAACTCAGGGTTCTGGGTTTAACTATCGATCTTCATGCAAAGACTCAATCTTTGGCTCCTAATAGTTGAAAACTTAACCATGACATACTAGAACTTAACCTTTTCAGCACAACCTTAGGCCAGGGTCACATCATTCTCTAACAAAGGGTGGCTTCTGAATTTTATTAGCCCTTGCTGCTCAGAATTTCCAGAGCATAGTAGCCAGTGTAGTTTTGTACTTGGATCAGGGAGGTGCAGGTTCCAATCGTCAGGGGCTAGATATGGTATGTGCACCCTGTAGTCTAAGCACAGTCAGGTGTGCAGGGTAGTCTCATATGCTGTAAGCTATGCTGAAGTCTAAGCACAGTTAGATGCACAAGGCGCAGGCATTGTGGACCTTCCTTTGATTTACCTTCCAAAGACCACAAACGCTACTGCTTGCCAATGATATGAAGATAACGAGTCATTTTTTTTTTTCAATTGCAATTTTTTTAAGTAAATGGAGTTAAGCTTGCATTCAACTATGATACACAGGCCTAGGCTATAGAACTAAGTATGGGCCGCTTACTACAAGAAGACCCTGATTCTAATCTAGTAGGCATTGTGCCCGCCAAATTGAAAGCTTCTTCATAAAATGAACCTTGCTTACGGCAAGTGAGCTCTGCTGCTTACAGCAATTAGCTAAATGACATATAAACTGCAGTAGTCAGTGGTAAACTCTATTTTGATTTGTTCTGTTGATTAGGCACCGCAAGTCTCTTCATGACATAAAAAAAATTATTCTATTCTTTTGTAAGAAAAAAATTATATTCTACTAGTTTAGCAACGGGAAGAGCTTATAGACCCTCCTTGTCCTAGGTCTAGACTAAGTTCCAAAAAGCTTTGGCTTCTATGCTTGGGAAGACATTCTAAATTCCTTGACTAAAACAGTAAAAAGTATAGGCTATTTTATAGGTCACAGCCAAGCCAGACACCATTTTTGTGTATGAGCCACCTCTTGTGGAAGCGTACAAGAGAATTTATTTCGATTAGACTGATATATTATAAAAACAATTGCAATCCTGGGTTCCAACTTCATGGCTATGCAATGCTGATGCCAATTCCATCTATCTGGAATCGCTCACAGATTGCTTGCTGAGTATAAGAGATCGCCTTAGTACATAGACTACAGCTGGAAATGGCTAACCGCATGAACATGAATTTGCTTGAGGAGATCACTCGCCCTTTCACCCCACAGTATGACAATCCTGTAATTAGATTTTTCAGATTATTTCCAGAGGTTCTAAAATTTTGATGTCTGAAAACAGCTATGTTTTATCCACCTTTTCTTTCCCGGTATATGTTTCAAACGTGCTGCAGATGATATCATTGAAGTGAAGGATGAAGATGCTGGCAATGCAGATAATTGAAGATTGTTAAAAGAAACTCTGTTTTTCTTATTGTTACATGATTGAAGACATTCCAGCTCCATACCGATTTCTTCCTTTTGGAGCGACATGTTTTTTAGTTAAAGCCTAAAACTAGATACTTGATGGTGGCAGTAATTTTTGCACACACATAGGGTAAAATAGCTAAAGCAAACTTCACTTATATGTAGCTTCCATATACAGTGTTAAAGATTGTAGGTTAGTAACCAAGTGCTGCACAAGAGAAATTTTGATAAGGTTTGATTTCTGGCCAAAGTTGCACGCATATGGATATGGATACGAATACAGATACAGCGAGTTTTTTAAACCCCTTGATATGGATATGTTTGGATGTAGCATATATACATTATAATAAAATTTTAATAGATTATATATACAGCATACGACTTCTTTTTCCTCCACTCACAACTTTGTAAATGCATGCAAATCACACACTCCTAATCCGTTGGAAAGGTAGGAAACTGGGTATGTCATAGATTTAAAAAACTTGTAGGTTGCACAAACCACAGTAAAATACACGAAATGAAAGAAAAGAAGTTGAGTATGTTAAATCAAATCATAATAGATTAAGCAAAGCCAATGGGTTCTCATTGCTACTAAAATGCATTTTAGAGGGTCATATATTGTTTTTTATTATCTTTTTAGTATTTTAAAAAATTATTTCAATTAATTTTTTAAAACTTTTAAATCAGATATGGTTATAAATGACCCCATATCATATTCAGTTATATCTAATACAGCCAGCAGTCTTATATCTGAATACGGTTGAGTATGGTATCTGAATAGTATCCGAACCACACCATAACCATATCAGTATCTGTCATACAAATACACGTGCCTTAGCAGTAGGATTGCCCTATCTTGCAAAATTGTTTCTGGCAGATAGGATAATTTCAATGCAGATTATATTTCCTGGCTGTAGGGTAGACTCCTAGTAGATTAGGATAGCATATAAGGTTATAAGGTGAAGGTCACCTTAATGGTAAAGGTTATGTTTAAAGTCTGGGCCTAGCCAGCACACCAACTTGGCCTATAAGACCCTGCCAACAGTAAGGATTTTTTTTAAGACCCTGTCAACAGTAAGGATTTTTTTTAATTTTTAAATATAATAAAGTTGTGTATTACACTATAAACAACATTACAGAATAGTGAATTGAGATTTTCACAGTTTATAATATAGAAAAAACACTTTCGTATAAAAGTGTATAATATTTTTATTAACATATAAATATTAACTAAGTACAACATAATTTTATCTAAAAACTTTTTTTAAATAATACAAACTATTCCAAAAAAGAAAAAGAAAATGAAAACAAAGAGGCAGCATGCAATCATGCCCCAAAGTCTATCGAACTAAGCCTTTTAATTTAGCAAAGTACCCACAGTCATATATATATATATATATATATATATAATTTTTACACGGCCATTAAGAAACATTTTCACTTTACTTTATATATGTATAGTTTATAATTTTATATCCTACCAGGAGTAAACTGATCCTTGTCAATCTGTCAACACAGGAGTGCATCAAAGCCATATAAAAATTTACAATTGCTTCAATATAATGCTATTAAGTTATGATGTTTTTTCAGAATGGCAGATCCCTAGTAAATGGAAATTGTCTGAAGGTTGTCAAAGATGGAGCAGGTGACATCGAATTCGGTAGGCTTGGATGGTAAGGACAAAGACCAGGTCTTAAGCTTTACATGATTTATCATATCGTTTTATTCTTTCATAATTGGGGCTCCAAGGATGCCTCAAGCACCATTAGCTAAAAAAAATGCTGATGACAATATTCTCTTTCTAGAAGCTTAACCTCCCTTTTTAGGACACGATCCCATGGAGGGGGTTATAGCTACAACTTTGCTGCACAGTTGGCCCATGAAGTATTTCAAACAGCCAAACACGAATAAGAAGAATCTTCATCATAAAAATGGAAGGGTTAATATTTTTGGCTAGAGACTTTAAGCTGCTGCAGAGTGGAATCTGAAGTTTGGAGCACCCATATGGACATATATGTGGTGATTTTTCTCTAAACTATTTACTGCTAATAATTTATTTTGGTTGAAGAACAAATAAACTCGTTTGTATCTACTAATTTTAAATACAGAGTCCTTAATAATTGTAACTAAGAGCAAAAACTTCATGTTTCATACGACCATTTTACAGTTCATTACAAATAGCTTTGAATTATACTCACCAGTTCCTGCGAAGAAGATCCCAGGTAGCCCCTTCCCATAGAACTATGCCTAAGCTGCCTGAAAAGGCCTAATCTAAAATATTTTCTTTCCTTCCCCAAAAAATGAATGCACAAGTTCATGAAAATATATATATATACACCATGGTAACTACTAAAATTTCTAAAAAGATATAATATTTTCTCAGTCTATATGATTAGAAAGAGCACTTCTTTAAAAATTAAAAAAATAAAAAAATGTGTAAGAGTTTTATGATCAATTTAAAAAAATGTATATGAGTTTTATGATCAATGCTTCCACTCTATAATTCATCATCCAGAAACTACTAAAACATAGCACCAGATGTCTATATTTTCACAAAGTATAAAATATTGCCTCGAAACTCAAAGTACTAATTTTTTACATCTCATTCAGAAAATACTGAATGCTACCTCCGACTTTAAACGCGGCTTCAAATTTAAACGCGGCTTAAAGCACAAAGGCTTACCTCTAAATAAAGATCGTAAAGCCAAATATTCTAAGTTTTTCTGAAGTTCAAACACAGCGAAAATCCCTCTGCATGCTGATATAGTTAAGGATCTGAAGTTAAATGCATGTTAGGTTCAAGAATGTTAAATTTCTGTCAACACACAAAAGATTCTACCATTTTATTTTTATTTTTTTGGAAAGAAGCGATCCATTGGCTGAGATATACGCTTAAATTTCACGCAATACATGATGAAACAGAATGATCATTCTCCTCTTCTTGATTATCAATAAAACAAGACGATCATTCTCTGCTTCTTCATGATCAATAGGCCCGCCAGATTTAAGAGTTTTTATCGTTTCTGCACGCTAAAGTGGGCCAGAAGAGTGTTATTTTCTCAAGGTGAAGAATGGTTCTCGAAATGTCATAAAAAGACCCTGAAGCGCAAATGAAGCTACATTTTCTTTAAAAAGAAATGTAGATCAGTTTTAAATTGTCATCCCTCAGTGATGCAGATCATTTTAAATTGTCCTCAGCCACTGGGTAAACTTTTCAAACCACTTAATAAAAATTGTTATTTTATTTATTTCAAAATTTAAATTAATATTATATTACATATTTTATGGTTTTAGAGTTCATACACAATGAATATTATAATTTTTAGAAAAAAATCATTTTTTTTTATAATCTTGTTTTTTTGGATCATCATTTGTGATCTTTCTTCAAGAGAATATGAATTATCACGGGTGATGATCCGAAACATCGGAGTAAAATAAAAAGCACACAATTTTTTCTAAAAGCTATAATATTATGTTGTTTTGTTTCAACTCAACTTTTTTTAATCATAGCCTTCCCAATTGATCCAAGGCCTAGGAGAAAACCCGGTGGACAACCTATTTAAATGGATTTAAAAGAGTTATGAACAAAAGTGAATTATATATGACAGAGGCTATGGAGGTGCAATGTGTTAAAGAACAAGGAAAGTAAATAAAATAATGACAACCAATATAGAACTATAATAACAACGTTTTCTTAAGCTACGTTATATACAATATCTGAGAGATCAGATGTGTGGTGTTTATGTGTTCCCTACCTTCACTCTTGTCTACCTAACTTATTATATAGAATGGAAGTGTATATTAACATAAAATGGAGGGAGATGATGCGTCAGTTGAAATGTTACAAGAGTTTGTAACAACTTCTTCATGACTGATGAATGTTGTGACGTCACTAATTGTCATTACTAATGAGCTATGGCTTATAGTACTAACATTGCAAGAGTTGTGTGGTAATGCAAAAGTGGATTTTGATCAAATTGGCACGTATGTGCAAAATCCGATGTCGACGTTGTTGACGTTAATGCTACACTAGACATGCAATAGCAGTGAACTATGGTAAGATCTAGTGACCCAAACCCTCTTGGATTAGTCACCCCTCCTTTAAGAGCAATGGTTCCCATTGCATGCAGTTATGGTAAAATATGTGAAAACAAATTGGCAATATGCACTTCTATAAACCATTTTCTTTAAGAAGACACTTGACTTGATTTGAAGATCTAAAAGAGAGGGATCTCTTGTTGACGTGTCAGTTTGATCCAAGCGTCAATGACTTGATCCAATTCTACTGGAATGTTGTAATTTGGATTGATTTATGTTTGTTGGTCAAAGAGTCGTTCCAGTGTATAAAGTATCCAACAGAGGTGGAAATAAATGGCGCAAGAGTTATGCATGGAAGACTAGATGTAACCTAAGGTAGGAAAGTAGATTAAGCTCAAAATCATTCTCCCTGCTTTCTTGGTGATATTATAGGTTTCGTACTAAAGTGGACGAAGCTTGTAGTAAGGCCCTGTCAATCTTTCTTTCTGTGACTGTAGCAAGACTCGATCACCAATCTAAAAGGTGTGCGGTGTCCAATGTTTGTCATGGCAATGCTTGTACTAGCATTATCCTATTGTAGAATGATTTTTACGCATTGTTGAACATGTTGAATGTGTTCAATGAATTGAAAAACTTTGTCAACTTTCTTTTTGAGCTAAAGAATTTGCTATTATTGATGGAAAAATATGATAAGTTACATCAATGGGTGCCAAAGGTTGGAAACCCAAGCAAACTTCAAAAGGGATATTTACAATAGAGTTGTTCAAGGCTTTGTTGTAACTATGACGAATGAAAGATAGGATTCCATTCCAAGTGTGTTGCTTCTTTAAATTGTACACTCTCAGAAGATGCACTATTGTCCGATTTACCATACTTCTATTTGTCCATTAGTCTGTGGATGAAAGGTGGTAGATTTGTTCAAATTTTGTATCTAGTATAAACCAAAGCACGTTCTAGAAATTATTCAAGAACCTTGTATCCCTATCAGATAGGATAACTTCTAAGATTCCAAAGTGGATCCAAACATGTTGAAAGTATAATTGAGTTACTTCTAGAGCCAATATTTATTTCTTACAAGGTATGAGAATTTCCATCTTTGATAATCTATCAACTACTACATAAACACAATCATTACCATGCTTGATACAAGATAGCCTAAGATAAAGTCCATGTATATGGAGTCCCAAGCTATCATTAGAATCGACATAGGTACTCTAAAAACCATTACTATTATTAACTAGCTTGGTAATTGCACATGCGGTACAAGACTTAGTGCATTTGGATACATCATACCTAGGAGACGACTAGAAGAATTTTTTCTATAACATTGTGAGTCTTTTCAACCTCAAAATGTCCTACAACTTCAAGTTAAAATGAGCCTCCCATATTAGTTTTTGTCTCTCTACGTCATGTAAAACACACAAGTGCCTAAAGGTGATATATAAGTCCATCCAACAAATAAAAATTCGGAATTGAATTACCACAAAGTAAATTCTGATAGATATTTGCAAAATACATGTGTCAGATGGATACAATTCTAATTGTGTGTTAACTTCATGTCCACATGCATCAAGTGCAAAAATGAGAGCTTGAACCAATAGATGACTCAAATATTATGCGAATGGATTGGCATTGTCTTTCTTATGCTTGATGTTCAAATGGAATTGTTGAAGATAAGAAGATCATTTTCAATGTTGCTCTTACCTCACCTTGTTCTGCAAGAACTATAATGTGTTGTGATCTATGTGGATCATAGTCTCCTTGCCCAAGATATAATGCTTCCAATGCTTACATGCCTAAACAATGACATAAGTCTTGATGTCGTAGGCTGGGTAGTTCCTTATAGGTGCAATGAATGTTTTGCTATGGTAAGTAACTAGGTGACTATGTTGAGTGAGTACTAATCCAAGTGTGAAATTAGATGCATTTGTCTTGAGCTCAAATGGTTTTTGAAGCTCTAGTAATGCAAGTACTGGTACAAAACATAGTTTTTTATTTAATCCCTTGAATGCTTTCTATTAAGAGGCTTCCTGGATGAACTCTGTTTTAGTGCCACCTTTGGTAGCTTGGTTCAGAGGCCAAGTCACATGAGAAAAAACAAGTACAAATCTCATGTTGAAATTTGTTAATCCTAAGAAGTTGTGGAGCTCTATGAGATGCTTTAGTTGTTTTCATTTCTAGATGACTTGAATCTTGGTTGGGTCCACGTGATATCTTTGTGTGTCTACTATGTATTTCAAACACTATATCTCCAATGTGAAAAATGAATATTTCTCCATGTTTGCATACAACTTGTGTCTCTGCAAAGTGTTAAGCACTTGTTGAATATGGCACAAGTGTTCATCTAATGCTTTGCTAAGAATTAGGATTTCATCAAACTAAACTACATCAATGATGTCGTGAATGGCCCAAAAATGTCATTCATCATTCACATGAATGTGATTAGAGCATTGGTCAAACCAAAGGGCATGAATAACGATTCAAACAACCCTTCTTTGGCCTTATATGTTGTCTTCTAGACATCTGTAGGTTTAATAGGAATCTAATGATACCCAAACTTGAGATTAATTTAGGTTAACAATTTTGCAACACATAACTAGTCCATTAAGTCCTCAATCCTTGGAAGAGGATAGCATTTATTCACTATGATATTTTAAAGAACTCTCTAATCGATGCACAACCTCCTTGTGTTATCCTTCTTTGGTGCAAGCAAAATTGTGTTTCCACAAGGTGATGAGTTGGGCATAATATGTCTTTTATCCATGAATTCATGGATCTTCTATTTGATTTCTTCATTCTCTACAATGATTTATAGTATAAATAGGCATTAGGTAGAGGTAGTCCAAGAATAAAATCAATATTGTGCTTCACCACACACTATGTAGGCACTTCCTTTGGTGACCGATAGATATCCCGATATCCTTCCAACTTGCAATTCAACTCAGATGTCTTTGTTGCTACTATTGGAGGAACTACAATACAAAATAGTGTCATAAGGGCATTCTTACGTTCATATCTCACTGTCAAAAGAACAAGCTTCTTACTATATGTGATTAGCTTCTTACATTGTTTGTCACCAATGATTAATAGTTTAGAAACTGCTTTCGGTATGTGGTATCTCTTATTACCAACATCTATGACAACATTTATAGGATTCGCCTAGTAGATCTTACATCGATTATAAAGATATGGTTGACCAAGTAAAACATTTCATGCCTATAATAGATCGATGCCGTAAAGGATTGTATCTTGAAGAGGATTGATGTTGTACACCAATTGTGAGTAATGCGTTTGTCAAATCCTACATTGAACCATCCAAAAGATATGGTTGTGGGTGAGGCATCAGTGGTAAGTTTAACATGTGAATTATCTCAAGATAAATCAGGTTCTTCTGACTCCCATTATCAATGATGAAGTGTATTAGTTAAGTATTGATCTACATTGGAGAATGGAACAATATTTTTACTTCCTCTATTTCCATAGGGGTAGTAGAGATATAAATGTGATACCCACCATAACACTAAGTTCAGATTCCATGATCCACTTACCTTTTTCCAATGATGTAGTGTTTGTACCTCCTACTTCAAGTTGTGTAAGTAGAGTTTTCCTACCGCGACACTTCTCATTGGAATGACTATTAGAGTTATGAACTAAACACCACTTGCCATTCTAGGATTGCTTATGTTTGACTTTTGATTTTTATGCTTCTTTTGTAAAGGGTGCTTGGATTGATTCCCTAATTTAGAATTCTGCTTAGAAGATTTAGGTTGTTTCTTGGTTTAAGACTTAGAATCTTCTGTCTTAGTATTTTCCTTGGAATTTTATTCAACCTTGCAATCAAATATAAGGGCTTCTCTGATTGAAGAGATCTATAATAAATCCATATCTGACTGGATATGTGGTTTTAAGCCCAACCTATACTTCAAAACAAGGTTTTTTTTCTGAATAATGAATCCCAATTGGACACCAAACTATGAAAGGTATATGTCTGTTGTTGCAAAAATTGTCCTTTGCCTAGTTGCAACTAAGAGAACTTGATGTATTGTTCATCATAGTTTCCAACAAGATAATATGTTTCTTTGAGTACTTCTACGAAACCATTCCATGTGTCTATAGATGTGTCGAAGTTAACTCCATCTTCATGATTTTCATGTGAAATGCAGGAGTTTTCCCACCATTTATTTACTAATATAAAATTTTAGAAGAGCAAATGTAATCTTTTATTGATTAGGGAACTGATTTACTACATGATATGAATATATTAGGTTAAGCTAGTTATCTAGTGAATCTACATCTATTTTTCCTTCAAACATAGGAATGTCTAGATTGACTTGTACCTTGTAGGGTGTTTGAACACCAAACAATCGATGAGAATGAAAGGTGTTGGAATGAGATTTCTACTTGATAAATAGTTATAAATTATTAATAATACTTGCTCATTTAAGTGCATGATGTTCTTCCAAATATTATTGTTTTATTTGTATTGCATCATCTATCATTTTCTGAAACATTTATGAAATTGGGGTCTTCAAAGATTTGTCTCCCATTTGAGGATGTGAAGGAATGTATGACAAAGGGTCACAAACCTTGAGCCCTAACTTTCAATAATTAGACCTCGTATGAGTAGGTATAAAAATAGAGACAAAGTTTAGTTACACCATAATACTGCTTGGAAATGATATGAAGCGTGAATGTTCTAATACCATTGATTTGGGTCCCAAGAGGAGACTCGATGGACAACCTACTTAAATGACTTTAAGAGGGTTATAAACAAAAGTGAATTATGAATGATAAAGGGTATGAAGGTTCAATGCATAAACAAATGAGGAAAACAAATAACGCAATGAAAACCAATATAGAATTGTAATATCAAAGTTTTATTATGCTAAGTTATGTGCAATATTTGAGAGATCAAATATGTGTTCCCTAACTTCATTCTTATCTATCTAACTTATTGCAAAGAATGAAAATATACATTAATATACAATATACAAAGATGAAGCATCAATTGAACCATTATAAGAGTTGGTAACAACTTATTCATAACCGACAAATGTTGTGACATCACTAAATGTCATTGAATATGAGTTATGGTCTGCACTATGGATAGTTCAAGGGTTATGCAGTAACACAAAAGTGGAGTTTAATCTTATAAATTGACATGTAGGTGTGAAACACAATGCCAAAGTTACTGACATTAACACTAGACTAAACATGTAATATTAATAAATTGCCCGATAAAATTAGTGACCTAAATCCTCATAGATCACCCATTTAAGATTAATAAAAGATGAGTTGAAACCAAGCATAAAGAGTGATATTCATAGAATTTAATATTTTTGTAGTGTCCCTTCAATGGGGAAACAAGGAGGGTTATTCAAACAAGGTTCAAATAATATGCCACTAACATTTGCTTTGAGAAGAAATAATAATCAAGCACTCTTCAAAAATATTGCACACTATTCACGTGGAGAATACCAAAGTCTTAAGCTTATGTTTAAGTCATTTTTGGATACCACACTGGAATTTCAGGGCAACTTTGCTTGTCAATTTAAAATTTGTTAATGTCTATGCTTTTTAGGGAACTCTCAAATATATATATTTTAATTCAAAATGGTTATGTTTCCAATTTTTGTATTCTTACAAATATTAAGATTGCTTATATATTTAAATGAATGTGTATTAGAAAAATATACGATCTGTTATTTTTTTAATTTTTAATTATATATATATTTTTGTGGAATTTTTACGAGTCATATATAGTCTAAATTAAAAAAAAGGTTACAACCTGTCTATTTTCAAAGTAGTGGCAACCCATCATTAACCAATTATGAAGTAGTCCCTCATTTTAAAATAAGTATATTTATTATTTTAATAATGATAAATAAAATTGATAGTTATATATTTATTAATTATTTTTAAATAGAATTTATGTAAACTCTGTATTTCACATAATTATTTATATAAAAAAATCTAGCCTATAATTCTTATATTTGATAATGGATTGCATGTTGTGATTCAAAAAGTCAATGAACAAATAAAATCTACACAATTTTTTGAAAAATATTCTTTAATCTTTTCTATCCGATTTGAAATAAAGTCTATATATACATTCAAAAAAGTGTTATGAGGTTAAAAGAAGGTAACATTATTAATTTACATGACTACAACCAACCTACCTGAAACAGAGTTTTTAAAAAATTACTACCACATCTTTTAAATACCATATAAAAATTGTCGAAAAATATCTTCCAATCTTTTTTATTCGATTTGAAATAAAATCTTTATATACACTCAAAAAAATTTCATTTAAAAAAAAAAAAAAACATGACATTTTTAATTTACATGACTAAACCAACATACCTAAAACAATTTTTTTTAAAATTTATTGCATTATCTTTTTAATACCATGTAGAATTTGTCATACTCATAATGATGAGTTCCAAAAAGACCCATTCAACTCAATGTTCTTTTATTTTTACTCTCCTTTTTATACCACGTAAAATTTATCTTTTATTAATTAATCCTAAAACAAAACCTAATTCATAGGGCTTTTAAAGCCTTCTAACTACTTTTATTCTTTTTGCTTTTCAATGGACAAGGGACAGGGGAGAAAGAATATTCAAAATTATTATTATAAGTGCATTTGAAATGTCAAAATAACATTGCCTCAAGAAGATGACCCTTGAAACAGAAATGTGATAAAGATGTTGACAGGCACACGCATATGGCTTTGGAGTTTCCAATCATTTGAAAATGGTATTTGCTTTGTTCACTTCCAATCATTTGAAAATGGTATATGCTTTGTTCACTTCATAGTGGTGGGTAAGAGAAGAGCATGGCTTAAATTTGATGGTCGTATTGTTGTATTTTGTGTTTTAAATATAATCAATTTTTTAGATTGTAAAATTTTAAGTAAATTATCAAAAATTATTATATATATATATATTTTTATATTTTTTTCTACTATAAATTATATTAGCATTTAAAGAATAATATTGAATAGATAATTGTTATTAATAAAATTATAATAAAAAAAGTTGACTATCAAATTTAGGCTCTCAATAGGAAATTACAATAGTCATCATGCCCTCATTGTTCTTACATTATCACTAAATTGGATGTTCTTGAAAAAATGATTCATTCATTTCTTCTAATACACAAATATTTAATTGTGCTCCATTACGTATCCTTCTCCTTCATTGTCTTCACATTATCATTTAATCAAATGTTTAAAAAAATAATAATTTATTTATTTCTTCTAAGACATAAATATTCAATCTTATGATTTCCCCAACAACAATCCTCATTCTTCCTCCTCCCTCCCCCCACACACATATATGTATATATGTGTGTGTGTATTTGTATATGTATATATACGCATATGTGTGTTTGTATATATATGTGTATGTATATGTATCTATATGCGCACACACACATACACATATATACACATATACACACACATTTGTGTATGTGTATTATGTATATGTGTATACACACACACACAGATCCACACACACACATAGAAGTACACACACACACACGTGTGTGTGTGTGTAACTAGTTAATATAAAAAAATATTGAGTAGTGAGAGTATGAAATCCAATCGGTGGTTCTTGATTATCTATTGTTCTCCCCATTGAAATTCAAATAGGTTGTCAACTTTATGTATGGGATCCCAACTAGTATTTGCATTATTTTTCATATTAACAACTTATGTTTCCACTTGCGTATCAGTGTGTTGAGTGTATTATTTTATTTGTAAAGAATAATTTAGTCTAACTACAAGAACTTATCATGACTATGTGGCGGAACACACCACTACATTAAGTTGAAGGAGGTGATGGTCTTTGTGGTAGTGACTATTTTACAAAACTATAAGTACACCAATTAGAATGGTTGTGATGAAGGTCCCTCCTCTACTGAGCCATGTTATATGATGGCAAAGAAGATAAAACGTGTGACACATTGCAAAGCTTATTTATTTGAGGTCCAACAAATTATGGAGATGAACTATCTCCAAGACCATTTTGTTGGCATATGGTTTTCTATAAAAAATGGATAATTTATTTATTTTGAAACATAACTATATAATACATAAATGTTACTTGTAATATTATAGCATCATAATCCTTGATAAAAAGGTTGAAAGAAGTGCTAAAATGTGCATGAAGGTTAATAGGGTGCCCTCCATGCGCAACACATTAAATTCAACTTTGATGGGGCTGCCAAATGTAACCTAGGGTGGGTTGGAGTAGGTGGTATTTTCAGAGACTGCAATGTCTCCTCTCTTTTGGGCTTTAGTGAATCCTTGGGCAATTATTCAAACAACCTCATTGAAGCCAATTCTCTTTAGAGAAGGTTGAATATTGGTTTTGATCATAACTAGACCAATTTAGATATTGAGGGGGACTTCTAGATCATCATGAATGCTCTGGAAAAAATCAACTTTTGGCATTGGAAGCTCTCCTCAATCATTAAAGATTGTAAAAATATTCTCTTTAGCTTTGATAATATCAAGGTTAACCATATTAAAAGGGAAGGAAATAAGGTTGCAGATCATCTTGCTAACATTGGAGTCAATCTCAACTCACAAGCATCATCTTTGCTCTTATTCAATTGTTCTAGCTTTGATAAAAATCTTAAGCTACTAATGGAAAAGGATTTAGTCATTCCCGTGCCCCCCATTCCATTGAAATCCCTAAACATGATTCTATGTAGGTGGTCTAGCCTATTCATATATAATAATTATAAAAATCTTTGTGCCTTGATCTACGTTGATGTATTCATGATTACGCAATGGTATGTGGCTCATGGGAAGGGCCTTAAATATCACCACACCTCCCTATGCCTAATATTTTGGATGGATAACAATTAGGGGGATGAGATTGAAGGCCTTCACATAGGAATGCCCTTGAGTATCATTTCTTTCTTGATCTATCGATCTTGTTTGCTTATTGTTTACACCTTTTTTTTAAAGAGATATTGGTCTTTCTCACTCTAGTATTGTGTTCTTGAGGATGTACTACTTTTTTTTTGAATCTGCACAAAATTCAAGCTCCTTCCCATATTTCAAATATTATTCTTTCCTCTTATTCAACAACTCCTCTGTTGTGGATTTTGCTTGAGCTTGATATCCTCTGTTACATCTAAAATTGGTATTTCCTTTGGTTTAATTCCTCCCTATATAGCTTCTTGTTCTTTAGGGTCATTTGGTGGGATGGTTTTTTTTCATCACTCTAGAGGTTACAATTAGTTCAATTTATCCTCCAGTGTACTGCTAAGGGGGGATATCTCTGAGAATATTTTAGGATCTTCATGGAAGACTAGGTAGAGCAAAGGGAAAGTAACTGCCATCAATACAATAGAAAAATATATAGTGAAATGTCACATAACTTCTGCTTGGATGATATCTGTAGTTCTTTTATGGATTTAGTCAATGATTTCAAGCTAGACCAGTTATTTAATGTTGGTGTTTTGGTGGATAAATCTACCTATTACATAGCTGAAGATGACCTAAACATCTTGAAGAATGCTCCAGGTAAAGGCACCCAAGATGAAAACTTATTGAAGTGGAAGGAAACCAATCTCTTTAGAGCCCAACTGGCTACCAAGATAGGGCAAGGCACCTTGGTGGATAACATTATGCAATCCATGAAGGACCCTGATCAATCTACTCCTCGCTTGAATACTCTGAAGGTGGCTCAACTTATTGGATTTCAAATTATTTTGTTAGGGGCCACCAACACTCCTACCAACCATGAGGATGTGGATTAGTTGGGTCTTGACTTGGGGTTTCAGTTGGATCAGTTATGGTCCTTGGCATAAAATTGATGCCATTTGCTCCTCTCTTGGCATTAACACTTCGTAGTTCCAAGCTTCTCAATGGGTTAAGACACTTGCAATGATGTTGTTGAAGATGATGTTCATAATCATGATTTGACCTGATGATTTCTAGTGACGATGATTTGGATTATTTCTCTCTTTATTCCTACTTCAATGTGTGGTCTTTGTAGTTACTCTATTACTACTTAGTTTTTGGGAAAAATGAGCTTTCTTCTTTAAAAGGCCTTCCTTTTTGTTGTACCTTATGCTGTTAGTTTTTTATTTTCATTATAATAGATGCGATATTTTATCTTTTTTAATGGATCAAAAAAATATAGCATTATTGCTCCAAAATATAGCAAAGTGTGTATATATACATCTTCATATGCATTTATGTTATAATCATGGTTGTTATCCTAATTCTTCGATGGATCTGCTATCTCAAATAAGACTTGGGTTCAAGTCTACATCCTTCATATGCATTTATGTTATAATCATCATGGTTTTTATCTTACTTCTTTGATGGATCTGCTATCTCAAATAAGACTTGGGTTCAAGACTATATATATTTATATATATATATATATATATATATAGAGAGAGAGAGAGAGAGAGAGAGAGGTTGTATTGTAAGTGTAGATTCCTTGCAAATAAGACCCAAGTTCAAGTATGCTAAATAAATATAGGGTTATAATACATATAGATCACGTATTAAAAAAACTTGATTTTTGTCTATCAAAAGCATGGTTAGGTAGAGACATTTTATGGATAAAACTATGTCATAGTTTTTTTACTGACATTTTGGTTCATACTCCATGAACCATTCACTCTCTCACCATGATGATGGTTCATGGAGTATGAATCAAAACGTTGGTAAAAAACTATGACATAGTTTTATCCATAAAATATCTCTACCTGTTCAATGAACTATTAAAATACTCTCTCTCTAAAAGGTCTCTACTGCTAATACTAGAGGACCTATGGTACAAAATAGTGTTGCAAGGGCATTCTTAAGTTCAGAGCTCACCATCAAAAGCACACACTTCTTACTAGATGTGACTAGCTTCTTACATTGTTTGGCACTAATGAGTAATAATTTAGAAACTACTTTCAATGTGTGGTATCTCTTATTAACAACATCTATGACAATATTTCTAGGATTTGCCTAATAGATTTCATATTGATGGTAAAGATACAATTGACCAAGTAAAAAATCACATACCTATAATGGAATGACATCCTAAAGGACTGTATCTTGAAGAGGCTTGATGTTATACACCAATTATGAGTAACGTGTTTGTCAAATCCTATGTTGAACCATCCAAAAGAGTATGGTTATGGGTGAGGCATCAGTGGTAAGTTTAATATACAAACTGCTTTAGGATAAATCAGGTTCTTCTACTTCTCATTGTCAATGATGAAGTGTATCAGTTGATTATTGATCTACATTGGAGAATGGAACAATAATTTTGCTTCCTCTATTTCCATAAGGGTAGTATATATGTGATACCCACCATGGCACTAGGTTCAAATTCTATGATCTGCTTACCTTTCTCCAATGATGTAGTGTTTGTACCTTTTACGTCAAGTTATGTAAATAGAGTCTTCCTAGCACAACACTTCTCATTGAAATGACTATTGGAGTTATGAATTGAACACCACTTGCCATTCTGGGACTACTTATTCTAATCCTTTGATGATTTCTAATTCATTTGTAAAGGGTGCCTGGAGTTATTCCCTAGTTTAGAATTTTTCTTAGAAAATTTACATTGTTACTTAGTCTAAGACTTAGAATCTTTTGTCTTGGTATTTTCCTTGGCATTTGCTTCAAACTTGCAAGCAAATATATGGGCTTCTTTGATTGAAGATATTTTTAATAAATCCATATCTGATTGGATATGTGGTATGAAGCCTGACCTATACTTGAAAACAAGGTTTTGTTTTGAATCATGAATCCCAAGTTTGGACACCAAAGTGTGAAAGGTATATGTGTTTTGTTGCACAGATTATTCTTTGCCATGTTGAACTAAGAGAACTTGATGTATTGTTCATTATAGTTTCCAAAAAGATAATAAGTTTCTTTGAGTTCTTCTACAAAACCATTCCATGTGTCTATATATGTGTTTAATTTAACTTGATCTTCATGATTTTCATGTGAAACACAAGTTTTCCCACCATTTCTTTACTGATAAATAAAATTTTAGAAGAGCGAATGTAATCTTTTATTTATTAAGGAACTAATTAACTGCATAATATGAATATATTAGGTTAAGCCAATTATCTAGTGTATAGCATCTATTTTTCCTTCAAACATAGGAATGTCCATATTGACTTGTACCTTATAAGGTGTTTGACCACCAAACTGTCGATGAGAATGAAAGGTGTTGGAATGAGATTTATACTTGAGAAGTAGCTATAAATTATCAACAATACTTGCTCATTTAAGTGCATGACATTCTTCCAAATATTCTCATTTATTTGTAATGCATCCTCTATCATTTTCTAAAACATTAATGAAGTGGGTGTCTTCAAAGATTTGTCTACCATTTGAGGATGTGAAGGAAGGTATGGCGAAGGGTCATGAGTCCCAAGCCTTAACTTTCAGTAACCAAACCTCATATGAGTGGGCATAGAAATAGAGACAAAGTTTAGATAAATCAGAATACCCTTGGAAATGATATGTCTTCAAAGATTTGTCTACCATTTGAGGATGTGAAGGAAGGTATGACGAAGGATCATGAGTCTCAAGCCTTAACTTTCAGTAACCAAACCTCATATGAGTGGGCATTGCAATAGAGACAAAGTTTAGATACATCAGAATACCACTGGGAAATGATATGAAACATGAATTCTCTAATACTATTGATCTGGGTCCCATGAGGAGACTCAATAGACAACCTACTTAAACAAATTTAAGAGGGTTATAAATGGAAGTGAGTTATGAATGATAGAGGGTATGAAGGTGGAATCTGTTAAAGAATGAGGAAAATAAAGAAGATAATGACAACCAATGTAGAACTATAATATCAAAGTTTTTTATGCTAAATTATGTACAATATTTGAGAGATCAAATGTGTGGTGTATATGTGCTCCCTAACTTCATTCTTGTCTACCTAACTTACTACAAAGAATGAAAATGTACATTAATATACAATAGACAGAGACGAAGCATCGGTTTAATCATTACAAGAGTTGGTAACAACTGATTCATAACTAATGAATGATGTGACATCACTAACTATTGTTAAATATGAGTTGTGATCTACACTATTGACATTGCAGGAGTTTTGTAGTAATGCAAAAGTGGAGTTTAATCTTATGGATTGGCACATAGGCATGGAACCCAATGCCAAAGTTGTTGATGTTAACCCTAGGATGGACATGCAATATCGAGAAATTATGGTAAGATATAGTGACTTAGATCCTCTTTGTCACCCATTTAAGATTAGTAAAAGATGAGTTGAAACTTAGCCTAACCTTAAGAATGGTATTCATAGAATTTAATATTTTTGTAGTGTCACTTCAATGGGGAAACAAGGAGGGTTATTCAAACAAGGTCAAAGAATATGCCACTAACACCTGCTTTGAGAAGAAAGAACAATCGATGCTAGCAAGCACTCTTCAAAAATATCACACACTAATCATGTGAAGAATACCAAAGTCTTAGCTTTTAAGAATCATTACTTTAAATATCGATTGAGGGAGGTTGTAGAAATTGGTAAACATTCTAAAAAATTGAATAGGGATAAGAGCTTAGGTTTAAGCCATTTTTGGATCCTAATCTAGAATTTCAGCTCAATCTTGCTTGTCAATTTAAAATTTGTTGACGTCTATGCTTTTTATGGAAATGTCGAATATATATTTTTAATTCAAAATGGCCATCTTTCTAGTATTTGCATTCTTACAAATATTAAGATTGCTTATATATTTAAATGAACATGTATTAGAAAAAATATACATGTATTTTTTACCCTGTAACTATATATGCCCTCGTGGAATTTTTACCAATCATATATGGTCTAAATCAAAAAGAGAGAGGCTACAACCTATCAATTTTCAAGCCTAGTGACGACCCATCATTAACCAATTATGAAGTAGTCCCTCACTTTAAGATAAGTATATTTATTATTTTAATAATGATAAATATAATTGGTAGTGATGCATTTATTAATTATTCTTGAATTGATATTTAGGCATTTATTGATTATTCTTGAATTGATATTTAGGCATTTATTGATTATTCTTGAATAGAATTTATGTAAATTGTGTATATCACATAATTATTTATATAAAAAATTCTAATCAATAATTTTTGTATTCTATATTATGATAATGAATTGTATGTTATGATTCAAAAAGTCAATGAACAAATAAAATCAACACATTTTTTCAAGGAATATTCTCCAATCTCTTATATCCGATTTGAAATAAAGTTTATATATACATTCAAAAAAGGTTTATGATGGAAAAAGAACATGACATTATTGATTTACATGATTACAACCAACCTACCTAAAATAGAGTTTTTTAAAATTCACTACCACGTCTTTTTAATATCATATGAAAGTTGTCAAAAAATATCCTCCAAACTTTTCTATCCGATTTGAAATAAAATCTATATATATACTCCAAAAAATTTGAAAAAAAAACAAAAAAACGTGACATTTTTAATTCACATAACTACAACCAACCTCCCAAAAATAATGTAAAAATTGTCATACTCATAATGATGAGCTCCAAAAGACCTATTGAATCATGTTAAAGTAAGAACTCATTGTTTTTATTTTTACTCTCCTTTATACCACGTAAAATTTATCCTTCATTAATTAATTTTAAAACAAAACCTAATTCACAAGGCTTTTAAAGCCTTCTGACCACTTTTATTCTTTTTGCTTTTCAATGGACAAGGGACAGGGGAGAAAGAATCTTCAAAACTATTATTATAAGTGCATTTGAAATGTCAAAAGAACATTGCATCAGGAAGATGACTCTTGAAACAGAAATGTGATAAAGACATTAAGAGGCACACGCATATGGCTTTGGAGTTTCCAATCATTTGAAAATGGTATATGCTTTGTTCACTTTTTAGTGGTGAGTAAGAGCAAGTTTAAATTTGATGGTTGTATTTTATATTTTGTTGGTTATAAAATATAATTAATTTTTAGATTGTATTAAATGTAAGGTAAAATTTTAAGTAGATTATCGAAAATTATAAAAGATTGATATTTTTTTTTAATATTATGAATAAGATTAGTTTGTTGGATTTGTTTTGTGATAGTACGTTTAAGTGTGTGTCACATCATTAAGTTTAATACGGTGATAATGTCATGTCAAAAAAGTTATGGGACACTCTCGGCTACTTAAATTTTTTATTATGAATGAGATATAGGTGAATTGGTAAAGTGGTTTGGTTGTTTCAAGTTCCATCCAGGGTCAAATCTCACTAAAGTATTTAAGGTTGGATATGGTCATCATTAGTATTCTTGGGTTAGTTGTAGCTATTGTAGATATTCTTAGTCTGGTTTTGACCATTGTTGGTATATATAATATATTTATTTAATTTAATTTAGATATTAACGTCCACAAAAAGCCAAGAATGGCCTATGGAACCAAAAAGATAATACATGAACCAATACATAAAGGGAGTGCTAAAAGCATCTCCAAACATAAAAATTAGAAACAACAAATCAACTACCAGAAGGTTGAAGAACTTGAAACCAATAGAATGTACGTTGTCTGACAAATCTAGACCAAGTTGTATGTACATGAGATCTCTTAAGATACCTGAAATCAGTTATTTGGAAGTAAGAATTGATATGCCTGTAATTATTTGTATCTGAGGACTTCAATTTGAGTGTTCTTTGTCGGAGTTGAAGTGTCTCATGAATAAACAAAGTTAAACATTTCCGATCTTCATATCGAATGAGGCTCTTTAAAGATCATTAGAATATCTGAAAAGATAATGGAATCTGCCATGAATTTTATAGTAGATGGGACACTTAAATATAAAATGCTCTTCACTTCTAGGATCTAGAAAACACAACAGACATATATACACTCATGTTTCAGGAGGTTATGATCAGATTCCATCCATAGCAGATTGGAACAAATACGGAACTGAGCTAAAGGGATCCTTAGGAATAAAGGCAACAACTTGTTCATGTATTCAAAGGATTTTTTGGAACAAACCATGTAGCTTTCAAATAAGACTTAGTGAGTTCTTCTTGTATACCCCTGTTAACATCAAGTTTAGTGAGTTGAGGAGCATTAATAGAAAACCCAAGAGGAGGGAGTCTTAAAATATCAATATTTAGCTTTTGAAGGAGAGTCATAACTCTTGCATACGAACACAATTTGCATCCTTTTTTGACAAGTTGCATAAAAGATTGGAGTGCAAAATATAGATACCTGTTCCAACTAGCCTATGCAACATAGTGATAACATTGAAAATCAAAGAGATAAAGAGAGGACAAACCCCAAACTCTACAAGAATAATTGAATGAGAAACCATTCTTTTGGCTTGAATATACTTTGATAAAATGGAAATGAAAACTCTTTTCATACAGTTGAAATCATTATGTCTCAAATATGGACCCCAAACATCACATCCATATAATAGTGTCGGTGTAACCAATGTATGAAAAAGTCAAATCTTAATCTAAATATCTTGAAATTGGAGCTGAAAACATTGTCTTTCCAAGGCTGTCAATGTTGCATACCCTTTGCTCAGTCTTGCTTCTATTACCAGAATAAAGCTAAAAGGTGGTCCAGAGAAAACCACACCTAAGTAGGTGTAAGAGTAAATCACCTCAACCTATTTTTATTTGTACATCAAATTCATTGTAGATGCTACTTTCTTAGTTGTATTAAATGCCATGATTTTTGTCTTTGCAAGATTTACTTCAAGGCCTTTCTTATGACAAAAAATGCTCAATGCATCAAGCTAATCTTGAAGTCATGTAATTGAGTGTGAAAGCAAAATAATTTAATCTAAAAACAATAAAATATAAATGTAGACCTCAAAGAGGCTACAATCATTCATGCTACCTAAGTCTGTAGAGATAAGATCCTCTAATTTATCAATATAGAGCCCAAAAAGTGTAGGTGAGAGTGGACATTCTTGTTTCACACCTATGGTACTATGTATGTCATCGGTAGTGCCCATTTTGGTATGAATATGCTCAAACATTTTCTCATATAAAGTCATTACAATAGAAATTACCATGTTAGATAGACCCAACTCTTTAAGCCTCTAGATCAAAAGATGCCTTCGTACTGTATCAAATGCTTTACAAAAGTCTAAAAAACAACAATATACCTTTTGTTTGTTAGCTTTTGCTTCCTCTATAATGGAAACCAAAGTGAATATGTGATCATTTGTTTGGTGATTCCTTCTAAATCCTGCTTGACCTTTTGCCCTAATCCATTTTTTCTCTACCCATTATGAGATATAATCAACAAGTACTGTAGCAAAAAGCTTAGCCAAAGTATACCCAATCATGATGGTACGGTAGTTCTCTGGTTTAAGAGAATCTTCAGATTTGAAGATGGGATGTATAATATGTGATGTCCAAGTGGGGTGAAGACCATGAGGAACAATAAAATTAAAAAGATTGGAAATGTGGTTAGAAAGAACAACTGGACTAAGATGAAAGAATTCAGCTTTTAAATTTTCCACATCTTGGGCTTTATTAGACTTGAGTTTATAGATGGCTTTAAGGACCATCTTGTCGGTGAAGAAATGGTAGTTAGGTGGTCTAGGATTCAAATGGATGGGGAGGGGGGGGGGTGATTGGGAGCATCATAGAGAGAGGTAACTTATGTAAACCATGTATGTAGTTCGGTAATGGCACAAATAGATTTTTTGACTAAAAATGATCTTCAGAAATACTTGAGATTGAACTAAATTTGGTATATGGTAGCTCTTCATTTGTTATATAAGTATTGTCATTTTTTCCTTATAAGAATAATTCTTTAAAGGTTTTGGGCCAGCTTGGATTTAGAGGGAGTTTCGGTCATAATACGTTTAATTAACTTGTGAACATTTTTACAATCCACATTGTACCGAAAATTTCTGGGGAAATAACCATGGGTATAAGGTCGAGAAGTATGATTGGAGTGGGGAAGGCCTTAAAGGCAACATCCATAATTCCATGGGATGGTCTAGTATCCCTCTCAATCAGGTCTAAGATATCATAAATATCCATGAGGTTAGTTTTTAGGATATTAGTGTAGCTCTCATCATATGCATGGTCAAAATGAATAGTAGTACATTTGTGGGAAAGCCCATGGGAAGAAGTTGTAATAGGTTTGGAAAGAGTTGTATGAAAAGAGAGAATGGCATGATCTGTGAGAGGTAGGGGAGAAGTCAAAATCTATAGATCATATATACTCAAAGAAAAAGATTTACGAGATATAACATAGTCTAAAACACTAGCTCCACCAAGATGAGGAAAACAAGTAAAGCCTCTATATTTAGGGAAGTGTTTCATACCATTAAAGATAACAAGATCACGAGATTCACCCAATTTGATTAGCTATTGTCCATAAGCATTCACTGTATAATCTACAAAATAACGTTGAAGCCCTAATTCATGATGATCAACTTCATAGATCATCAATGGGTCATTGTGAAGATCATGATTAGCGCACTGAAGGTGGCCAATCTGGGCATTGAAGTCACCAAGAAGAAGTACCTTACCAATAGAAGAGTATTTTGTTATTTTCGGTTGTAAGTCTACAAAGGGAGATTCACCATCAAGAGCTGGAGCATAGTTTGAGTATTGTAGAGGGAAGTAACAGGCAACAATGAACAAATTCTACAAAGGAGGTATTCTTGCAAGTGATATCCATAAAAATCTTACAAATTTGTCACATCCTTCAAATTAGATAGAGGAATGGAGATGATATCTATAAAGGCAAGCATCTCCATCAAAGCCTTTTTTGCCATGTCAAAGCTTCAATCTATGAGCACTAATCCACGAGTATCCTGCATATGAGGGTAGAGGTTTCTCCTTGGTTACATAAGTTTCCATGAGAAAAATGGCATATGAGTTAAGAATCACATCTTCAGAAGACCTGGGGCAAAAAAGAGAGAACTACCACAATTCCAAACTGTAAGTTTGACTGAGGTTGCAGACCATGTTTTTGAGCTCTAGCATCATTTAGAAATAGGCCAAGGTTTAGTCCACCTTTCAAGAGGAGAATCCTTGATCCAAGCTCTTCCATTACAAATCATAGCCCATTTCCCTTCCTTTCTGGGATCCAAAACTTTCTTCCTACTTTATTTTACCTCTTCTTATTGTAATTTAGTTAAATCTTCATCTAGATAAATTTTATCAACATGATCAAATAGCTTTTTCTTTGATCTACGAGCCTCCAATCTATCTTGTGTTGTGCAAAAGTGAATAACTAAAGAGTCATCTTGATTGAACCAAGCTCTATCTAGGGATGTATTTGGCAGTCCTAAATCATTAGTAATGAAATTGGATGTTGTTTGGATGGCATTCTCTTGTTTGGTTCATCCTTTGACTCTCAGATTAAGGGATTTGGCTTGCCTTTGTCTATCTTCTTCAAACTTTGCTTGAATTACAACTTCAACCAGTGGAGGTGGTTTGTTTTTGTTTTTTACAACTTGAACCCATGTGTTTGGATTTATAGAATCCACTTTGGTAGCTAATTCCTTTTGTTCCTCTCTATTAACCACCAATTTAACATGAAGATGGGAAAGCTATTCAAAATTGTTGTTGCTAATAGTGTTTAAGGTAGAAGAGGATTTAAATTCTACCAAGGAGGTTTCCAAAATGTTGATATTATTTAGCAATCAATTTATTTTATCCCATGCAATTGAAGATAATTCCAACACTTGTTGTTTGAGGACCTGCAATTGTTCTTCAATGATTGTTACTTTGTCAATGGGAGAGTTGGTCATTTTATTTGGAGATGCATTCAAATTAATCACTCCTTTATCCCCTATTATTGATTGTTTTGACATTGTAATTTACTTTAGAAAAATTTTCAAACAATTGGCATGTGAACTTTGTGTTCCCGTTACTAATGGGATCATGTTCCTGTAACTATTGATGCATTGTTCCTATTCCTTAGATGTGCAAATGATGCTCCTATACCTGCTTCTGATCCTATTCTTGTATAAGGTTGCAATTATATTTATTCCAAAAATAAATTATGTCAAATAGTTCATAGACTTGTGTTACATAATGAAAAATCCAATTACATGCAAAAAAAATCACCGTGTGCATTGCTGAGTCAACTAGGTGAGTCTCTAGTCTCCAGTTTTTTACCATTCTGACATTGTAATTCACTTGAGAAATTTTGTCAAATAATTGGCATGTAAACTCTGTGTTCCTATTATTGATGTGATCTTGTTCCTGATCTGATCCTATTCCTGTAACTATTGATGCACTATTCTTGCAGTATGTTAAGTAAGTTACTTATGTTGCTCTGTCTCAATTTTTGCAATGTTATTCTTTAAAGGATATACAGGATGCAGTGTGTTTCTTATTTGGAAAAAAGTGGTCCCCTTTACTTTTTTGATGTGGGAACAGGTCATGTTGAGATAAATGATTACTTGGAGACCTGGGCCCCCGATTGTGTCTTAGACAGGTTCATAGCTCCAGTCAAAAGTGAATATATATATATATATATATATATATATATGTATTTGTATTCTCTAATATTTTTCTATTATAAATTATATTAACAATTAAAGAGTAATGTTGAATAGATAATTATCATTAATAAAATCATGATAGGGAAAGTCGACCATCAAATTTAGGTCCTGGATTAGTCACCATACCCTCATTGTTCCTACATTATCATTACACTGAATGCTCTTAAAAAAAGGGTTCATTATTCCTATATTATTATTCACTATTGTGGGTATTCTTAGGCCAGTTGTGACCATTATTGGTATATATAATATATGTGATAGATGATTACTTAGAGATTTGGACCCTCGATTATGTCTTAGACTAGTTCGTAGCTCCAACTAAAAGTGAATACCAATATATATATATATATATATATATATATATATATATATATATATATATATATATATATATACCCTCATTGTTCGTACATTATCAATACACTGAATGCTCTTAAAAAAATGGTTCATTATTCCTATATTATTATTCACTATTGTGGGTATTCTTAGGCCAGTTGTGACCATTATTGGTATATATAATATATGTGATAGATGATTACTTAGAGATTTGGACCCTCGATTATGTCTTAGACTAGTTCGTGGCTCCAGCTAAAAGTGAATACCAATATATATATATATATATATATATATATATATATATATATATATATATATATATTCTTTAATATTTATTTCTATTATAAATTATATTAACATTTAAAGAGCAATGTTGAATAGATAATTATCATTAATAAAATCATGATAGGGAAAGTCGATCACCAAATTTAGGTCCTGGGTAAGAGGTTACAATAGTCACCATGCCCTCATTGTTCCTACATTATCATCAAACTGATGGTTCATTCATTTCTTCTAAAACATAAATATTTAATTTTGTGTTCCATTGAGTATTCTTCTTCCTCATTGTCCTCACATTATCATATAATTGGGTGTTTTAACAAATCATAAATATTCAACTTCACACACACACACATAATAAAAATAAACTAGTTAATATAAAAAACTATTAAGTAATAAGAGTACGAAATCCAAAAATCATTGATTCTTAGTTATCTATATTGTCCCCCACCAAAATTCAAGTAAATTTTTATTTTTATGTATGAGATCCCAACTAATATTTGCATTATTTTTCATATTAACTACTTATGTTTCCACTTGCATATCAACATGTTGAGTGTCTTACTTCCTTTGTATAGAAATAATTTAATCTAATTGTTGAATATGTGGTGGAACCCACCACTAAATTAAGTTGAAGGAGGTGATGACCTTTGTGGTAGCAACTATTTTACAAAACTGTAAGCACACCAATGAGAATGGTTGTGACAAAGGCCCCTCCTCTATTGAACCATGTTATACAATAGCAAAGAAGATAAACCCTAGCAAATATTATTTCCTTAAGGTCCAACAAATTGTGGAGATGAACTATATCCAAGACCACTTTGTTGGCATATGATTTTCTAGAAAAAATGGATAAATTTATTACTATTAAAACATAACTATTCATATGTACATATATAATACATAAAGGTTACTTGTAATATTATAGCATTAGAATCCTTGATAAAAAGGTTGCAAGAAGTGTTAAAGTGTGCATGAAGGTTAATTGGGTGCCCCCATGGGCAACACATTAAATTCAACTTTGATGGGGTTGCCAAAGGTAACCTAAGGTGGGTTGGAGTAGGTGGTATTTTTAGAGACTGCAATAGCTCCTCTCTTTTGGGTTTTAGTGAAACCTTGGCTAATTATTCAAACAACCTCATTGAAGTCAAAATTCTTTAAAGAGGGTCGAAGATTGGTTTTGATCATAACTAAAAAAATTTAGATATTAAGGGGGACTTCCAGATTGTCGTGGATGCTCTATAAAAAGCAAATTCTGGCATTGGAAACTCTCCTCGATAATTGAAGATTGTAAAAAATATTCTCTCTAGGTCAAAGCATAATAGTGTGTCCCACTTTTTGACATAAAGAGGCCACATAAAATTTCATATTCTCCTCAAAATATCTTGAGTTTGGGTCATTGAAATTAATCAAAAAATATGTTTTAGATGATATATACAAATATTTAGTGCATATACATTTTTCCAATTTTTAAAAAAATCATTAAGTCTTTTTTAAGATTTATTTTTTAATAATTTTTTTCTAGCTGGCTAGTGGGACACAGTATTATACTATTACCCCTTTAGCTTCGCTAATATCAAGGTTAACCATATTAAAAAGGAAGGAAATAATGTTGCAGATCATCTTGCTAAAATTGGAGTCAATCTCAACTCGTAAACATCGTCTTTGCTCTTATTCAATTCCTCTAGCTTTGATAAAAACCTTAAGCTACTAATGGAAAAGGATTTAGTCACTCCCACCCCCCATTCCATTGAAATCCCTAAACATGGTTCTATTTAGGTGGTCAAGCCTATTCATATCTAATAATTATAAAAATATTTGTGCCTTGATTTGCGTTGATGTATTCATGATTACGTGATGTTAGGTGGCTCATGTGAAGGAAGGGCTTTAAATATTTCCACACCTCCCTATGCCTACCATTTCAGATGGATAACAATTACAGGGATGAAATTGAAGGCCCTCACATAGGAATTCCCCCAAGTCTCATTTCTTTTTTGATCTATTAGTTTGGTCTGTGTATTTTTTGCACCTTTCTTTTAAATAAATATTGGTCTTTCTCACTCTAGTATTGTGATCTTTGAAGAGTGTTGTTTCTTTTTTTTATTTTGCACAAAATGCAAGCTCCTTCCCATATTACAAATATTATTTTATCTTCTTATTCAACAACTCTTCTATTTTAGCTTTTGCTTGAGCTTGATATCTTCTGTTACATTTAAAATTGGTATTTCCCTTGGTTTAATTTCTCCCTATCTAGCTTCTTGTTCTTTAGGGTCATTTGGTGGGATGTTTTTTTCTAGTCATTTAGAGCTTACAATTAGTTCAATTTATCCTCTAGGGGGGACACCTCTGAGAATATTGTAGGCTCTTTAAAGAGGACTAGGTAGAGCAAAGGGAAAGAAACTGCCATCAATAAGATCCAAAAATGCACAATGAAATGTCACATAACTTCTCCTTGGATGATATCCACATTTCTTTTATGGGTTTAGCCAATAATCTCAAGTTGGATCAGTTATTTAATGTTGGTGTTTTAATGGATAAATCCACCTATTACAAAGCTAAATATGCCCTAAACTTCTTGGATAATGCTCTAGGTGAAGGCATCCAAGATGAAAATTTAATGAAGTGGATGGAAACCAATCTCTTAAGAGCTCAACTAGCTTCCAAGATAAGGGAAGGTGCTTTGGTGGATAACATTGTGCAATCCATGAAGGACCCTGACCAATCTAATCCTCACTTGGATACTCTGAAGGCCGCTCAACTTATTGGAGTTCAAATTGTTTTGTTAGGGGACACCAACACTCCTACCACCCATGAGGATGTGGACTAGTTGGGTCTTGACTTGGGGCTTTAGTTGGATCAGTCATAGTCCTTGGTGAAGACAAAGGATTTAGAATAGATTTCTCAAGGCATAAGATTGATTCCATCCGCTCCTCTCTTGGCATTAACACTTTGTAGATCCAAGCTTCCCAACCGGCCAAGACACTTGCAACGATGGTTGTTGAAGATGAAGCGCATGATCATGATTTGACCTGATGATTTTTAATAACCGCTTATTTGGCTTATTTCTCTCTTTGTTACTGCTTCAGTGTGTGGGATTTTTAGTTACTCTATTACTACTTAGTTTTTGGAAAAAAATGAGCTTCCTTCTTTAGAAGGCCTCCCTTTTTGTTGTACCTTACGCTGTCAGGTTTTCATTTTCATTATAATAGATACAATATTATCCCTTTTTTAACCAATCAATTTTTTTTTAATAGCCTTATTGTTAAAAATATAACAAAGTGTGTATATAAACATCTTCAAATGCATTTATGTTATAATCATCATGGTTGTTATCTTCTTCGATGGATCTGCTATCTTAAATTAGACTCAAGGGTTCAAGTGTGTGTGTGTGTGTGTGTGTGTGTGTGTGTGTGTTGTATTGTAAGTGTAGATTCCTTGTAAATAAGACCCAAGTTCAAGTATGCTAAATAAATATGGGGTTGTAATACATATAGCTCAATTTTTTTTTAAAAAACTATGTTTTTGTCTGTCAAAGACATGGCTATAAATTAAATACCAAATATATATAAATAACATTGGAGGTCTCTATATAAAACATGCTTAGAACACATAATTAACTACTAAAATACTAAAAAAAAACCAAGATATCAAACTATATATATCAAATACACAATAACTTAAAAATAAATTAATATTTGATTATATTTTTACAAAGATCTAAATAATATTAGGGATACAAGTATTTGAAGGCATACTGTATATGCAAGGAAAACATAAAGAATGAGTAAATTATAACAATGTGCATTAAAAAGATGTAGGAAATAAGTTTCTAGTCAAAGACCCATCATCTAAAATAAACATAAGTAGTTTAAAATGGGAACAATCATAAGCCTATTATTGCCATCAATAGTAGGCACCACTAGTGAGTAACCCTAATTATGGTATGCTAAAAAAAAGGAAAATCAATCAAATTAACATCACTTGTGGTTTGAATTGCATTTGTATCTTGAAAAACTTATGCAATCACATAATCTCTATAGTCACAATGTTCCTCCCAATTTAGGAGGGTCATTAATTGTAATAAATATTGTAAAAATGATCTTCCCCTAGGAGATCTTTACTCTAATTTTTTGAATGGCTTGAACTTCATATATTGTGTCATTAGGATGATTGATCTTAAATTATATCTCTTAATTTATTATGTTCTTCAAGCTTTTAATGAATTTGATTGTAAATAGTCAAATTTAATAGTGGTATTTCTAACTTTTTGAATGGCTTGAACCCTATATATTGTTTTGTTAGGATGATTGATCCTAAAATGTATCTCTTATCTCATTGGCTTGTTCACACCTTTAATGAATTAGATGAGAAATAGTCAAATTTAGTAGTATTAGCTTGTTAATGCCTTTAATGAATTAGATGAGAAATAGTCAAATTTAGTATCGGTATCTCTTGTGCATGGGTTATAAGGTTCACAAATTAAATTGGTGGTTTCTATTTAAATGACGATGAAATCTCTATCCAATGAGCATCGAATCAACATTAGGCTACCCAAAACCTTGTTTATATTCTTTGTGTTAGTGGTAATTATAGAGATTTACATTATTAGAATTGATCTGAGGGTAGTTGTAAGTAGACAGGAAAGGGTTATGAGAAGGTGACATGTATAGTGGCTAGGAATAAAATGTTTACAATATACAAGGAAAAAAGAGTGAGGCGCTGAGAGAGAGTCAACCTATACACAACATATGAGCGAAAAAATTGTTAAGTCAAATATAAAAGGTGAAAATGAGCTTATAAGTCAAAGGGCCAAGTCTTAAAGACAATTTAAAATGGTGAACAAGAGTTCAAGGGTTATCCTTACAATGGTGAACAAGAGTTTAAGGCTCATCATAATAGAGTGATAAATGTAAATCAAATCACAATGCATTGTATGAGCTCTACATTATACATCATAATAACATTGTCACAATAAGTAATAATAAACTACATTGTTACAATTTATAATCCATTGTGGTATATGTATGCACACCTCAAAAATACACACATTCTCAATCGTAGGTAAAGAAATTATTAAAATTTTGATTAAAAATCTTGATAAATGTCCTGGCAACATTAGAGCATGGATTTAGAATTATTGTTTATATTTTCCATGCAAACATTGTGAAGAATTAAAAAATGTACATGCATAATAAACCTAAATTTGTTTATTTTGGTGAAACGAGATTGTCATATAATCTTCATCCAATGAGAAACATGAACATAAATCAATATATGTTATAAATACCTACTTAAATATGAAGTCTTTCATGTATGTTAGGTATGTGTTGATGAAAAAAACCATTAGTTGCAACATGGATAAGGTGAGAGGGTGTTCACTCTATAATGATTATGTACTTTATTTGAGTGATAGTAGTTATAGGATGAACATAAATACATTCATTTTATAAGCATTTACGCATCATATTATTAATTGTATTAACAACCTTCCCCCTCCAACATGCCCAATATAATGTGAAATGTTTAGGAACCCCCTTTACGTTTACTTGGCCATGATTTTTATATTGGGATTTAAAAGTTTAAACTAGTTTATTGTTAGTTTTAGTATGGAAATTTTATATTCAAAACATCTTACTAATAAAATCTTAAATTTAGAAAGGAATACCTCAGTAACCTCAACGCACCTTAGGAAGCAAGGGTAGAGAGAAACCTAGAACAAAAAGTGAAGAAGGAACTGCTTATAATAGAAAAAGGAGATAAAAACCACAATACCAATGGGTAATCAAGATGAAGAATCTGAGGGCATAGTTTAAGGTGTGTCTTGGAATTTGAATGCTTTGAACTTGAGGCAACATGAGGAAAACAAAGTGTGTACTAAGGCTACAATGATGGAGGATGAGAAAGATATAAAAAGTCTTGAGGATGGAAAGTTGGATGATTTGGAAGATCAAGATCAGGATCATCATGAGGAGAATGAAGATATCTTAGAGACTCCAATGACGGAGAAGGGGGAAGAAGTTATATATCTTAAGGATGAACAAATTGGAGTCCTATAAGTTCTAGATCAGAGTCAGTAGCATGAATAAGTGGAAAATACCGATACCCTTGTTCCATAGAAACAAATCGAAACTCAAATTTTGAATACTGAGATAGATATAACAAATATGAGTGTGCTTGATTTCTGGAAATCTACGTATAAGAGATATGTTAGAAAAGAGTTGACAGACTTTGAGACAGAACACACCCAAGAGGGTGGAGAGGAAGAGGAAGAGGAAAACTAGAATTTATTGTCTAACTAGAAAAACCAAACACAAGAGAACTATTCAACCTAATGATAGAGTGATTAGGAATACAAGATTGAAGGAAATTCCCAGATTTAGATCCAAATACTCGAATAACTGCTACTAGGGAATTTTTATGTTAGTTGGAAGTGGGATGACTTTCTATGGCTTTTTTAGTTGGGTTTGTGACCTGGTGGTCTTGGTTGGCTTTGTGTTAAGTGGTTTTCATTTGTAGACTCTTTGTTGTTTTTTCGTTGTAGTTAGTATGTTGGCAAACTGTTTTGGTTTTTATTGATTACTAGCATTTATGAACCCCAACGTTGGTCGGTTTTGATCTTTATTTCTAAATTTATTGTTATATCTTTCTCCTTATATGAGGGCCCTCAAAGCCCATTTTTACCAATAATAATTTTAAAAAAAATCTTAAACTTAAATTTATACAAAATATGTTTGCTAGTAATTAAGTTATAAAATTGATGTATCTTATAAGTTATGGCTTTTATTTTTCTCGATTGTCATATAACACCTAATATTTCTATCAACTTATCTCCTATCTAAGCAATCTTTAAAAGCTTTTGAAAGGAACTACAACAAAAAGGGAAGCAAATAGAGAATAATATTATAGATGCCCAATGGTTAGAGTATGCAAAGCTAAAATATAAAAGAGTTCAAGATAAAGATAACGCTCATCAATACAATAACTAAGTTTTTTTCTACGAAAGATATCACTCAAGGCATAAAGAAACTAGCAAGCCATAGATGGGATATAAGTTGAATATCTTAAGTGGGGTTTAGACACCCTCACACCACACATCAAAAACATATTTAATGGTATCATTTAAGAAAGCTTCCCAATAGATGAGACGACTAATGTTGTTATTCCTCTCTATAAAAGTGGGGATATCAACAATACGTCTACCTACCAAAATATCATGGTCAATCCCCTCTTTGGAAAACTATTTAATAGCATGATAGAACACACAATTATCAGTTGGGTAGCAAAAGAGGGCAAAAGGGAAAAAGGTCAAGTAGGATTCATGTTGAAACATTCCACTATTAACCATTGCATCACACTTATGCACTTGATTGAAAAAGTATGAGATACTCAAGGAGGAGTTTTTTTTTTGTTGACTTCAAAAAAGTATTTTCCATGGTCCCTAGAAGTAAACTTTAGAGCAAAATGGAGGAGCTTGGAGTTCCAGATGAGTGTAGAGAGACAATACATAAACTTTATGGAAACGTTAGGGCCAAAACAAGACAAGTGAAGGAATGTCAAAATGATTCAGAAGCGACGTTGGAGTCAAACAAGGGTGTCCTTTATCTCCCACCTTATTTGTGTTATACATTTATAAACTAGAAGATTGGATAGGCAACGTTGGTGGAGGGGGCGTCCACCTAGCTAGTTATGTTATAAAGTTACTTTTATACGCAAATGATCTTATTCTAATTGCAAAAAAACCCATTGTTTGAGAGAACATTTGAAGGCTTTAGAGCTTTTTTGTCAAGAAGTGGGAATGCAAGTGAACACTAGTAAAATAAAAGTCATGATATTTTCTCTATGGAGAAAAAATAAATAAATTGAGTTCATTTTCAAAGGAAGCTCACCAGAGGTAGTGGAAGAATACAAATATCTCGGGTTTGAATTTCATAAAAATCTTAGTTGGGATGGGACAAAAATAATACGAAGAGGTTGAAAGGCTTTATATTCACTACAAAATAGGTGTATGAATGCAAAATTATGGGATTGGAAAACCAAGAGAACCTCATTAGACCTACTCGTCACATCGATGGTCCTATATGGATGTGAAGTTGGGAGTAGCAATGTGTCCAATCTAAATTGGAGACATATAGAGATAATCCAAAAGCATCTAATCACAAGTAGCCTCAAAGTCAAAGCTTCAGTTCCATATGAGATTTTATTAGCCGAGATATGTACATTTCCATTAGAAGCATTAGCAATGACTCAGACATTAAGTTACCAAACAAAGATGCAAAATATAGAGAACCATCGATGACCCAAAATAGTAATCGAAGAAGAGTTAAACAAAATAAAAAATGCATGGATGAAACAAAATAACAAATGGAACATCAACATGTAAGAATGTCCAAACACTAATGACAAAATAAATATGTGATAGGGAAATTCAAGGCAGCGATGTGGACAAAGAAGTCAGGATGGAAGAAAACATACTACATCAAAGAGTTAAATCCCACATGGGAGCACGAAAAAAAAATATATAGGGACAGGAAATTACATGGAAAGTAAAGATGTTGATTGCACAATGGATGACTAGCTCGCATCATCTTATGTGGGAAACAAGTGGATAGTGCCCAAGGAAGAATGGGAAACGAAAATATATTTATTTTGTGATAAGGGGATGGTGCAGATAGAATGACATTTTATTATGGATTGTGTAGCCTATAATGACATTTGCACTAAGTATAAAGACAACTTAAGAGTCAACAACTTCGTTAAATTGTTTATAGAGGAAAAGTTAAATAATACAAGTTTTCTAATCAAAATTCATAATAGAAAAGTTAACATCGAAAAGAGATTTGAAATTTTATATAATTAAAGATAACCCTCATGTCAAATAATTATATTAACATATAATAATTCTATTACAATTCTCAATCTCGTAAACTACTTAATCTCTTAAATATTATTAAAATCTTTCATTCATTCATTCATTCAATAATGAAAACTTATATAATTATATAATCTATTAAGAAGGAACATGTTTATAATTTGATGCCTCCCTTCTTGCCCACTAAATGAGAGACAAAAGGTACATAGGGATCTCATATACCCACTCCATAATATGCGAATTGTGATTACGAAAAATCATTCAACCCACTCTGAAGTGACACATTGCATTTGATGTGTAACTTTGACTTGAATAACAATAATTTTTTTTTAACAAATTAATCCCTTCGATCTAATATAATATGTTATATACTTAATCAAAGTCAAAGCACGTTCCAATTCCACTAATAAGCCAAAGAAAGGGCAAGTCAAATTTCATGATAATCAACCGAACGTGGTCCATAGACACTTTTCAATCTCCTAAAGGAAGATAATCCAAAACACCTTTGTACTGCATTTGTGTTTTTTTCAATGGAAGTTTATCCTACCCTAATTATGAATGGTTGAGAGTGTAATGTACTATACTAATTATGAGTTTTAGGGATCTAGAAGCATAATTTTGGATTTTGATGTCCTAAACACCATGGTCTCTTTTGTACAACTACCATTGTGTTTGGTTGGATTTGGATTATAATTATTTTTAATAAAAATGTTATTTTATTGAGAATCTATAAAGAGCTTACCAAGATTTGATTATATGCCTGATGGGAGATAAAGTGAAAGGACTTTTCACTTGCTTATTCAAATTTAAATCTCAACAACCCTTCGAAAGTTCATTAATATATTATAAAAGTGGAACCCACCTATAAGAATTGAGGGAACTAAGTATGACATATATAATAATATATTTAAAATATTAGATTCCATGGAAGTATCAAATAAAGCATGGAGAGTACTAGTAGATACTCCTTAGAGACCTTTCACAGTAAATTGAATTGAGAGAAACACGATTAGCTATATACTAAATATTAATTAAAAAAATTGTTTTTTTAATTAAAATTATTTTAATTTTAATAAAATATAATAATATATTATTTATTATGATTTTGTTTCATATTAATTTTGTATAAGTTAATATTTATAAATAAATTATTTATAATATAAAAAGTATGTTAAAAAAATGAAAAGCAAAAGAAAACAGAAAAAAATAAAAAATAAAATAAAAATTCGAAGGATGGTATTATAGAGAGATGTTAATGTGTTTTTTTTTGGGAGCCAATTTACAACAAAGGATGGTAGTGTAAAGAGAACATATATATAGTGAGGGGCTAGTTGCAATAACATTTTTTTATAAGACATTAAGTATTTAATTTTTTGAATTATAATTTTTTTACATTCAACCCAGTTAAATGTTGCTCTTTATGTATTGTGAAGGGATGTTAATGCAGAAAAATTTGGAGTAATTTTATAATAATATATTTCAACTAAATATTAAATATTTGAAGATTTTAGGCTTTTAAAGTGTACAATATATTATAGTCTATTTTAAGATAAATCACGAGATGATTTGAAATGTGATTTAAAAATTTCATACTATTTTTTCAAAAATATTTTAGTCATTAAATATTTAGTCTTTCTATATCAAAAGTGATATATTAAGTGAATGTTCTATCAACCCTACATATAATCAGAAATATTTTATGTTAGTCATGATAATATTTAGATATAAACGCTGAACTTATAGCAATGCATTAACATATCCCATGAGTTGTTTGTTTGACCTTTCTCTGTTTTCCTCTATAATTTTATAATCCATTTTTTTTTTGGTTGAAAAGTTTTTAAATCATACTTTAGTACTTTAAGTTCGCTGTGCCTCTTTAGTGCATCTTAGAATTGTTTTTATGATAACTAAAAATTTCTTTGGCTAAAAAATTTAATCCCACCTTAATTAATAGGCTTTGTTTGTACCAATATATAAACCATGGTCTTTATGTTAATGGGGTGATCCCACAAAAAAAATGACCCTTCTTCTAACATAACAATCAATTAATTGTAAGATGAATATATTTACTTAACATTTAGCTCTCCTTTTCTATAACTTCATAATCTAAAAAAATCCTATTCATAAACTTACATATATATATATATATATATATAATTATCCTAAATAAAATATACTTAATTAACGTTTCTTAAAATTATTTATATAAACCTAAATTTATTGTAACTTTAATTATATTTAAAAAGTCCACACAAACTTAAAAATCCATATGTGAAGGCCCATATATACTAACAAATTTAACCCTTTTCGAGTATCACTCTCAAAAAAAGTATTAAATTGTTCACACTTATCTTTTAAACATGTTTAAAATATATAATTTTATTTTTTATTTTAAAATAATGTTATGATAATTTATGTAATAAAGTTTGAGATTTTAAACTAAAATTTCTTATTTAAATTTCAAAAAAATATGATAAATATTAAAATTAAATAAATTTAATATGCCTAATTCAAATAGAGAGTTTATTTTTAATATATATTAAAAAATAAAATAAAAAGAAGAAAAGTTTTTAAAAAAAATTCATGCTAAATTTTTTTAATAAGGAAATTTTTTTTTAAGGTTCAACCCTATCTATATGTAATATAATTTATAGGATATGAAACCAAGCCATATTTTTAATAGGAAAAGATTTAATTTTATTACTTATATAAAATATACATACCCTATATCTATATAAATCAAATTGTAACCTCCTTTCTAAAAAAAACTAAAAATTTCACTATTAAATTAACTTAAAAATATATAATTTAATATTAACCCCAACCCCAATTCCAAGATGAAAGTTTCACTACAAATTAAACCCAAGGTTAAGAAAGGCTTTTGGAACTGGGTCGAGTCCAACCCAAACTTGAGGGAATTGGGACATTAACCCGCTTTTAAAATTCTATAGTTTAGAAATGAAGTCGACTGTATCAACAGAGGCATGTAAGGAGTCTCCTCAACTGGAGCAAAAATAATTGTAATCATATTGCCTCCAAATACTTAAATTCAGGTCGAAGTATAAACACCGTACCTCTAAACGCAAATCCTTACAAGAAATTCTGCAAGTCTGGTCAGTTTCAGGCTCCGAAGATTGCAAAGCTCCCTTCGTATGCAGAATTTGTTTTAGGTGACTCACATTTTCTACTCGGCAGAATGTGAGGTGCAGACAATATATACACACAAATAAAATGTCGGTATCTCGAAGGATTTCTGCGCGATCAAGAATGATAAATTCTGGCTCAACACGCAAGAGAGTTCTACTGTTTCTTTTAATTCAAACAAGTCATCATTTGCCTTGGAAATACGCTTAATTCTCACCCAATCCATCCAATGAAACAGCATATTCAACCTCTGTGGACTTTTCTTCGCCATCAAGAGGCCCGCAAGAAAACAAATTCGTAATATTTAAGATTATTTTTACTGTTTCTCTTTCTGCACGCTAAAGCCTTCACACAACTGTCTTTTTGGGGTTCAAGAGGTGCCTTAATTGTGGAAAAGAGCTAAATATTTACACCAGAAATATGTAAAAATCAAGAATAATTTGCCTAATAAAGCTAAATCAGGTCTAAATTGGTGTAAATCAGGTCTAAATTGGTGTAAATCAGGTCTAAATTCATGTCTGGCGGACAAATCAAGGCAAAGAGCTTACAAAACGAGGAGAAAAGCTAAAATTTGCTTCCATGATATCACAAAAACCTGTAAAGATTAAGAAAAATCTGCATACTAAAGCTAGATTTGCTCTAAATTAGTGTAAATCACCCCTAATCCCATCTCTAGCGGAGGAATGAAGGCAACTAGCTTCCAAAATGACGAGAAAAGCTTTAAAATTTGCTTCTTTACTTTTCGAAATTTAATACTACAGCTGGCAATGAATAACTGCAAAATTACACTTATCAAGCAAATTAAGGTAAACGCTGAAAAAGAAAGCAAAGCTACAATCGGAAATAAATTTATCGAAATAGAAGATAATAACAAAGAATTACTGCAAATAAGAATACTTACAGGGGAAATTAAGCTTAACCTGCTGCAAAACCGAAAATACTGATAAATGTTTGTAGCTGAAAACAACTTTTCTGTTGGATAAAAATTATTTTGTTGTAAAATGAGATGTTTTCTGTGGAAAAACCTCCGTATAACGAATTGTCGTTTGCCAGGCACAAAAAATGGCGGAATAAAACTGCAAATTTTCAATGTTTATTCCCTTCGTAAGACCAGGTCCACCAATGCAGAAGCCGTCATCATTGAAGTCAGTTATCGTTCCTAATTTTAGGACATTAACGTCTGATAAAAAGCTCATGGTTTTAGAGGTTTCTTTCTCCTCTTTATATAGTTCGTTTTTTTTTCTTATTTATTTATTTATTTTTATTTATTTTTGGTATTGGATTAATAGTACATCGCAAATTGAATTTGGGTGGGTTTTTTTTGTACATAAGTATTTTCTATCAATTAAATTATTATAACAAATAACAAGTCACAAGATGACACTTTTAGTTTATGTGTTGTTAATGTGGATGGTTATGTTTGAGATAGATGGTTATGTTCTTTAACATTTCTCATAACTCTAATTCTTTATCATTATAATTGTTAAGATCTAGTGTTCGAATGAGAAAGTCACATGTTTAAATTTGAAGGGGAGTAAGGTATATGTACGCCACAATCTAAATGCAATCTTAAGTGTATGGTGGTCTCATTTCTTGATGTTATAAGCAATAAGTGGTCTTATAATCTCAGCACAACATTACACATAAGTATTATGGGCCTAAAAATAACTTGTTGTTTATTTTCTTATTTTTTAATTTTAACTTTTTAAAATTAGTCTATTAAGCCCTATGGAACCTTTATGAATGCACAAGGACTTGAAGTGATTATATAAAACATTTCATATTACTGGATGCATAGATGACCTTGTTAGTTAAAAGATGCTTTCACCCAACCCCACTTTCATGTGAACAACATTCCTTCTTAGAAATCATGGAGGAGGATTAAAGATTAATAGTCTAGTGGGGTGTTCTATTAAGAAATTACTTTTAGAGATCTTATAAGGAGTATACACTTTTGATTAGTTTTATCCAAAAGGCAATCAAAATCAATCCTCTATGTTGATAGGATAGCTTAGAATTGCATGTGTGTTTTGTTGGGATGTCGTTCCCCTGATATTGTACGAGTCAAAGACATGTCTAGTTAGAGGACTACAACATATTATTTAATTGTCTATGTTTATTGATATTATGTAAAGCATTTCATGACACTTATAACTCTAAAGGAAGGCAAATTATACTTAGCTAGAGAAAATTTAATTGTTAGATGATTTTGTATTATGCTTTGTGCCTCCATGCTTTGGATATTCAATTTTGTATTATACTCTTTGTCCTCGAGCTTTGCATATCCACTCATGGGTTGGTGAGATATGATCTAAAATAGATTGGATGTGATGGATGATTGAATATTTAAGAGATACTTACCCTCTTGTCCTTTCAACATCTTATTCACTTAATTGTATTTATGTAATTATATGTTTAGTTAGATAGTTCAATTTTTCATTAATTCATATAGTAGTATGCTAAGAGTGATGATTTCTTTGTTGTATATTGAGACTTTATCTTAGATGAAAGCACTTTCCACTTTGAAGAGGATTAAAGGTGTTGCGTACCTTGGAGGAGAGATCGAAGCAAAATTGAAAGATATTTACGTAAAAATTTGAGGACTTAAATCTTATTGATATTATTAAAACAATACCATTGATTATACTTCACCATGTTGGTAACAACGTTGATTACTTAATGTGTTGATATAGGCCCTTTAATAATTCATATATGTCTCCACTTTTTCACATGGCCCTACAATACCTCTTAGATGCATGAATGACATTGCATTATGTTAATGTAGATGACCACTATTTGGAATGCATATATTTTTTTTTACATAATTTGGGAAGATAATAAGTTAGAGGACATTCTTGTCCTACTTGTATGTGTTGTCACTTGAGCCTTGTGGAGGTCACTTGTATGTTTGGACATTACATCCTTGTAGAGGACACTTGTATGGTTGGAAATCACAAACTTGTGGAGGCCACTTTTATGGATAGACATTAAAACATTGTGGAGGCCACTTGTATAGTTGGACATTACAAGATTGTGGATGCCACTTATATAGTTGGAAATTATATGATATGTTACATGCACTTTGGGAATGGTACACTTCGTATTCATACCTTTTATATTCAAAAAATGATGTGCTTGCATTCCACATTTATTATTGACTAATAAGATGTCAATTTGAGAAGGTTTTCTTAGCCATATAATCATATTATGGGATTTTAATATCTTTTGATGTAATATGATAATGTCGAGCTATATAGCGACATTCATGGAGTAGAGTTAGACTTCCCTTGACTTATACACTCATGGTCAGAGTTAGACTCTTTGTACATATTTTATTTTTCATTCTTCAATTATAATATTAGAGCTTGATGGTTTATCGATCGTTTGTTAAATTATATTATCTCATTCAATGAATGAAGGTTGTGTTCGATGTATGAAAAACAGTTATGTCAATGGTGCATGTTATGATGATTTAGATTTTAATTTCATTATTTTTTTATGACAATGTTGTTCATAGTTAAAACTTTACACATCAGACAATAACATAAATTGTTAAACAATTATTTTTGTCACATTAAGACATTAATGAAGCATGTTTCTTTCTGGTCGAGTAGTTCAAAAATAAAAACTTTATTATATCATAAATGTTTTGGGATTCAAAAAATATATATTTAAACTAAAGAGGTTTGTGTGATTGTCCTATGTAGCAAATAAATTACTTGTTAAAAAAAATTTGGAAAAATTGAACTTTATTTTATAGAATATTATAATTGTAGCTTATGGAGAATATGAGTAAAAAATGTTTAAATTACTTATAAATTACTTTTATATAGATATTTTTTGTAATTATTAATGCAATTATTAGTAACAGAGATGTTAGTGGTTTATTGATCACATATTGAATTGTTTGTATTCTTTTATTCGATAAATGATGGTTATGTTTGATATATACATTAATTATTTCAATGAAATATGTTATAATGATGTCATCATAGATTTAATTACTAATATATAAAAGTATCTTTTTGAAATTAGATGCTTATAATTAATAACATTTGGTTGTGTAATTATAGTCATGCCAATTGTATTCAACTCATAAGAGTAAAAAAACACTTAGTAGTGACTTTGTTAGAGATGTTAGGTGACATTACATGTATTTTGAGGTATATAATGTTTATTTAGGGGTGTGTGCATAGATTTGGTGGGAGGTGGGGTTCAAAAAGTAGACATGTTATGTGTTTAAATTGATTTGAACAATTTCACATACGTAGTTTTTAAAAGCACGTACATAATTTTATCACATAGGCTTGGTTATCACTGAGCTAGGACCACGCACGTGGTTTTATGTTTAAAAACTGCATTCATGGATTTTATGATTTAAAAATGTGTATGCAGTATTGACTACATAAATTAAAAAAAACATTGATGCTGTAGACACCAAAATTACATCACACACACGTGTGTAACTCCCTATGTCAAAACCCCCCTTAAGCCCATTTCAATAATAACAATTAATCTCCCTAACCTATACTTTTACCCCTCACACATTTAATTAATTTAAAATACTTAATTAAGTTAATTAAAAACCCCTATTACAACCTTACATGGCAACCTCGCCCTATGACTAATTCTCACCTGATGAGTCACCTCAAGACCTAGTCCCCTCATCCTAACTACCCAAGACTTATTCCCACTTCCAAACTAAATTCCTAATCAACTACTTCCTTCCTAACCTCTTATTTTTACCATTTTATAATGGGTGTCACACTTGGCATGAAAGATAATAGAAAATAGGAAAAAAATAGTAAGGTTTACCTATTCTAGGGCCACCAACATTGGTGGGATCGTCGACGTCGGCAATATAAGCCAAACTCCAACCTAAAGTTCAAGTCAAAAAAAATTAAGAAAATTCATTCTTACTCATATTTAAGCTCTGGGCATTCTATTTTCGACATCTTGGCTTACAACCATCTTGTATAAGTCAATCACAATTAATAATTGAGCTCTTGAAGACCAACAATACCTGCTTGTGCTCTATGTTTAGGCATTTAGGTTTAGACTCCCTGCTAGGGACCATCAACCTGTCACTTATCATTTAGAAACCACTATAGCTAAGTACATCCCTTATTTTTTAGATCATTTAAACATTTATTCTACTATTTCTTTATATCTACTTTGCATTACTTTATGCACTTCTGACTGTACCCTGTGATGGAGTTACAAAGCTTCCTCGCTTGTTTCCCCTTAACCTAACATACCAAACCTCTTACCAGACCTACCCAAGTCATAATCTCTCTCTCATAACTCTCCCAACCTCCTAGACCTGATCCAAACCATTTTTTAGACCCAAAAAATCCTTCTGCAAGCTCCCAGACAATTATTGCCCTTATCGACCTCAGTAGCCTAACTGACATTGATCACATAACTACCAACCTCGACAGTATAATCGATATTGGTCACTCCCCTACCAATGTCGATGATTGTAGATTCCCTAGCCTCTTCAAAACCTACCCAGACAACTTCTAAAATATAACTAGAGTACCTCACCTGCACCCTGTCACTCTCTACTGCATACAAGTTGTTAATAATGGTAATCTTATCTCTCTTTCAATCTCTCTTTACCTCTCTTTCAATTATTTATTATTCTTTTATCTCTCAAAAGTGGACTGCCATCTCTGAGGAAGTTTCACACTTCTTAGAACAAGTGCATAACTTGGCAGTCCACTCATTTAACTACTAACACACATCTTGTGGTAGTCCTTTCTTACTTGTAGGTAGTCCTCCCCAACCAAAGAGGAGTGATCACAACATATGGATCGACACAAACCAAATTCGGGTTCATTCTAATCATTTATCCCCATCCTTCTTTTTGTTTTTTGTTAGACTTAAAATAAACAAAATTTAGTGAAACATTTCTGGCAGGTTCAGTGGGACCCTAGAGTTTTTCTTGGTTTCATTTCTTGTTTTAAACATTCATATAGGTGCATTATAGTGAAAATTTCATTTCTTGCACTTCCTCCTTCTCTTTTCTCTAAAAATGAAAAATTCAATATCATTCATACTCGATTCCTATTTCATCTCTGTTTTCATTCGAATCTAAAGATTTTAGATTTGGGTTTAAAACTTACTGCATTTCATACTTTGTTTGTTGCATATTAACTCACCTAGTTAATTACAAGCATTTTGAATAAATCATAGTGCACCTATGTTACACAACCAAATCACATTAACATAAAAAAACATCTAAACTCACCTGAGAAAAGGCCCATCAGGATTTCATCACCTAGTGGATCACCTTACCCTGCCCGACTATCCTACTTGGATTTCACCACTAAGGGGAGAACCCACTTTGTTCTATGACAAAATATGATCTCTAAATAGAAGGTATATTTTGGCTAAGCGGCCTGACTCAACTCTAGGTTCATGAAGTACAAAGAGCAAGCTCCTATAATAGGCCACATACCTAGTCTAACTTATATTTCCTCTTGAGCACCAAAACTAGCTTGAAACTAGCTCTAGATTGCTTTCTAGTACCTTTGATAACCAAATTCTCTTCTCACTATCTGATTAAGGCATAAGCCAACATGAGACAAAAAATTAATCTCTAGGACTTTATAGTTGCTGGCTAAATTTCTTTTTCTGCTTTTCAATTACCTTCTATATTTTTCAGTTGGTAAGGATGATTTCTTATTGATTCACAAAATCAATACTATTTCTAAAACTTAGTTTGAATAACCCGTTATCTCAAGTTTTTTAAGTGTTCTTCCTTCTTACACAGACCTTTTACATCCACTATTTTACCTAGTTTTAGCCTCCAATTTCTTAAAACATCAGATTTTCTATCTCCCAAGATTTAATAGTGACCGACATCGGTTAATCCTACTAGTATCGACAGATTTTACCTATCGACATCAGTTATTCCACTAACGTTAGTGAAATTTTCCTATTGACATCAGTCAAGAGATCAACGTCGATGACTGTGTGATTTCATCTGATCAAAATAACAAGTTAAAATAACCCATTTACCTATACTCAAATTTGGTTTTTATTTATTTTATTTCAAATAAATGGTAGTAAGACTATTTAAACCTCCTCTTCTTGCATGGTATTGATATGAGCTCAAGCCAAAATTTTTACCAATTACACAAGCTTGCAACCACTTCCATCTTCCCCTCTCACTTCTGATTCTATCATGAAGCATACTTCAGATACAAAGCATACTCCCAGCCTAACCAAATTTCCATTATGCCTGAGGGAGATCAAGATTTTGCTAAATTTCTTGATCGCAATGTGGCAGCCCTTCAACATTACCTTGCTATGAGCTGAACCCATAATTCTTTGGGTGACCTAATCTATGGTATGTTAACCTCTTTAATAGAGACAACCTCAGTTTTAATTGCCTCCACTATTTTCCCTATGGTTACCCAAACCACCACTTCGATGAGTAACCCAACTATAAATAATGTTCAAAATATAACATCTCCAACTTCCCAATCCCACCTAAACCTTGGTGAAACTTCCCTACTTTCACAACCACAACTAGTTCAGCCAAGTGACACCCCATTCTATAATTTAGTGGTACCTATTCCATCTACCCTCGTACATATAATTACTTGAGTTACAACTCACCCTTCATCTAGTTTAACCATGCCAATAATCCAACCTGCAGTAATAACAACCAACCAAGGCATAATCTCCAACCCAATGGGATAAGTCCCTTTTATTTTTGCATCCCAACCTATGACTTATTATCCTTATGTTGCCTCGACACAACCTCAACAATCTATGTCATACACTCCCTCTACTTCCTATTAGCTTCCTTATAACTTAGGAGGTATCCCCCAAACTAATCCCCCTACAAACCTCATTAAGATGCTAATGGACAAGATGTCTAATCTAGAGACATCCGTTTTTGGTTTAAAGAATGTATTATCTTATGATCAAATATGCAATGAACCAATCCATCCTTCTATGCCTATTCACCCTTATCTAAGCCAATGAGAACTCCCTAAATTTATTCATTTCTAGAGTAAAGAGGACCCACAACAACACTTACGAGCATTTAGACATGCTTGTTATTTAATAGGGCATGATGATGCATTACTACTTCACACTTTCCCTATGTCTCTTTTAGGTGCTGCCTTGGATTGGTATGTCTCTATACCTCAACACTCCCTTTTCTATTTACCTAACTTACACAAATATTCCTAGACCATTTCTCTATTAACATTTCTAAAAAGGTTTCTATAATAGATCTTTATTTTATCAGATAATTTGATGATAAGTCTATTGCAGATTTTGTTGCTCATTGGAGAAGTTTGATCAATCAACTATCCTTCTCCTTACCCCAACCTGAGCTTATTGAGCTCTTCTTAAGGGCATGTGCTAAGCACATCTCATCCACACTTTGGGTACAAACTTTACACACATTTGATGAGGCCTTTATAATGGCACATAAACTTGAGATTCATGCTATTGATGAAGGTAAAGTCATGTTGCACAGTAAGAATCCCAATACCAAGTCAAATGACTCCTCCTCCTCTAAAAATTATCCCTCTAACCAAAAGGTTAAAGGCTCCACCAAAATGGTGGTCGTGAAGTCAGCTTCTTCCACAACCAAAAACCAATCAAATTCTTTGACTTCTCAAAATATGACCAAGCAATTCCAACAATGATATGAGCAAAGACAATACACTCCCATTAGAGAGTCATATACATCCATCTTGGAGAAACTATTGCAACAAGGTGTCATAAACCTTCCTCATATCAAATCTCCTATACAGTTTGACCCTTCCTGTCCTATCCTAACTTGGTATAAGGAAGATGAGTTTTGCGGTTACCAATGAGTTAAAGGCCACAATTCTAATAACTATAAGACACTTAAGAACATTGTTCAAGATATGCTTGATAGAGGAGAACTCGTCTTGGATAATCCTAACATTCCTCCTAATCAAAAATGGATGTGTTTAAATACCCTTTTCCTAACCATTCAATGAATCAAAATATTGTCCAGTCCATAACTAACTCAAGTGATCATAATATCCATATGGTTAATATGGTCTTTCCTTTACCTTTAATTCAACCTTCCCATCAACAGGAGACATCTATTTCATTGACTCCTCCCCCACATTTAGTGGCATCTATTTTACCTATTCTTCCTCCTCAGGTAGAAGAGCCTATTTCACTTGTTCCACTCCTTCAAGAGGAAGAGCCTCCTTTATCACTCCTTTTACCACCTAAGGAGCCTATAATGTCACTTCTATTTGCACCAATATTACTTATCCTCTTACCACTTGAAGACCACACCCTACCTGTTCCTCAACCACATGTTGAAGGGAATATCATTCTTGTATTATACCCTCTTGAGGAACCTTCTTAACCTACTTCTCCTCCACCTATAGAGAGTATTACCCCACCCACTTCACCTTTGCACTAGAAGAGTTAATATCATCTACACCCATAATAGATGAGAGACCTATTGTGCCTACTCTCATTGTACCACTCTTACCCCTTCTTTTACCTATGGAGGATCATACTTTACCCATGCCTCACCCACATGTTGAGGGAGCCATAATACCTATGCTTTACCATCTTGAGGAACCTTCTTCACCTGCCTCCCCTCCATCCATGGCAGACCATGTCTTTTCTTCTTCCGTCTCTGTTGAAGAGGACCCCGTTGTGGTTATTTCTCATCTTTGGCCCAAAGTAGCATAAACCAACAATTTCCCTCTTTCCCAAACACTGAAAAATTCTAAAGACACAATCATAAGGCTTACGTCAAATTCATCAAAACCCTTCTTGTGTTTGGTGAAAATTCTAGAATTTCTTGACTCCACTAAGCTAGACCATGTGACATTTTGGGACCAGATTAAAACTCCGTATTCAACACAACGAATGTCAACCTTTACCGCCAATCCCCTTATTACCCTTTACCCCAATATTTTTGAAAAATCTAGAGCTTCTTCACCAAAAGCACCTAAAGTTCAATCATCTATGTCAAAACCCTCACCCTCATAGGAATTTTCTCCATTAAAGCAGATCAAGCCCTTAGGTGTACGCCCCATTTCTAATTTAATTCATCCATAGGTTAAATTAGATTTAACTCCTCAACCACAAGTAGGATTTTTGTAGCCTAAATTATAGAAGGATGTTAAGCCTCCTATATCTCATTGATCCCTTCTTCAACCCTCAACTTTACCATCCATTTTGGGGCCATACCCCTCTACTTTAGTTGGAATATCACCTAACCAAGATAAACAAAAGGTTAAACTACCTCCACTCCTACCTTTACCATTTGGTAGGCCTCTCACATCTAACAAAAAGAAAGTGATAATAACACATGTAACTCCGTCATCACCAAGTAAGGCATCACATAAAATTTCCTTTTCAACACCAAAACAAAAGGTGTCCACTCCTATTAAATACAACAAGTGTGAACCCACTTGCAGGCTCTCAAAGCTTTTTCCTACATCAGTTATTGTAATCTTCTATAATAACTCTTCCTCCCATTAAACATTATAGACCTCTTGGAATGAATCCATCTTGGTTTGATGATACACAAGTGTGTTTATATCATTATTCACTTGGACATGATATTGAGAGTTGTAAAGCCCTCATAGCGGTTATTTAGCAACACTTTGATGTCAACACTCTCTTCGATGACACTACCATTAACCTTCCTATTATTCTACCTTTGGCATCCACAATGCCTCCTACTATTCCACCTAAATTCAAACCTAAAGATGTCATCGTAATCCCTTTACCACCTCTTTCATTGACATTTCAAATTAACAAATTTAATGTGGCCAGTCACAAAACCAAAAGGATAAAGCTAAGGAAAATGTCACTACTCCCTAGGTTCATCCTTTCATCAAAGACACTCCTCCTCCTAATCCTAAGATTTCCATCTTGGGTGTTCCTAAAACAATATCTTCGAATGCTATTCAAAGCTCAATGGTGAAACAACTTCACCAAACTCCTGTGAAAATGTCTTTGTATGAGTTAATCCAAAACACATCCCAACACTATCAAGCTTTGATTAGTGCTTTCCAAGTGATTGAGGTACAATTAGATGATCCCTAACCTCTTACAGCTTTGGTTAGCTCCCTTAATTCTATCTCCCTAATTTCTTTCAGTGATTTGGAAATTCCACTTCAACAACCTGAAGATTAGGATTCTGCCCTTTTTATTACCATATATATTGATCAAACTTGTATCAAGAGAGTTATGATTAATGGGGGAGCTAGTATTAATATTATTTCCACCCATACCTACAAAAAAAATCCCTTCCTAACAATTACATGTCTCAAACCGATGTGGTACTCCATTCCTTTAACGATACTATAACTACTATGGTGGGATTATTGTCTTACATATTCATGTAGGTCCTCTCACAATTCTTGAGCTCTTCTATGTTGTGAAAGGAGAGTTACAATGTAACATACTACTTAGATGACCTTGGATATGTGTTATGGCATGTGTACCCTCAATTTTGAACCGTTGTGTCAAGTTTGAACATGATGGACAAGTACATGTTATTCCTATTGACCCACCTCCATTTTTAAAACATCTAACATGACCTATAGTCCCAATGATGTTATCATCCCATTGAAAACATCATCTTCTTTGCATGATGATTCTAAAGCTTCCACAAACTCCACTCTCATGGTTACACAGATACTGACAACATAAATTCATGATAAAGATCCCATGGAGGAGACTTTTTAATGTTTGTCACTCGATGAATATCGTTTGTTAACACTCGACATGTTCTATACTCCACAAGAGTATGGAAGGCTTCACATGCACCCAAATTATGATCCTCGTATCAGGATGGTCATCCCTTATGCCCCCCCTAACCTTTAAACTAATTTCACATATGGGGGAATTGATCAAGCTCCTGTTGTCAGCAATTCATCTTCTTCAACACAACCATTTCCCTGTGACTTCTTTTTCCTGAGTAACCCTAGATTCTCTCACACCAATCTCTATAAGTGTGCCTAGAAAGGATTTGGTTTGGGTTGTTATGAATAAGGTGTCCATACACCTATTGAATATCCTACTAGCAACACTATTGAAAATGCCAAAAAGAGGCATGGGGTGGGATATGATGAACCATATAAACTCACTAAAACCTCCCATGAACCAATTGTTGAAGAACCAATCTCTCCTTCTCCAACTTCTTCTCCACTATCACCTACTGAATTAGAGGTATCTATACCTCCTAATTTTTTTTCAATAAATGCCATCCATTTGGGGCCTCTCACCTATCGCCAAGGTAAGGAAACAAGGTCCCTTCCTCTCATTCATCCTAAAATAATTGATCAAGACTCTCCCACTATTAACACTATCCAATATCAAGATGATGATGCAATTCTCACATATATGGGTGCAGATGATTCCTATATCCAATGATCACTCCCATATGAAACATAAGCTATGTTAAATGAATCAACCATTGATATTAACCTGCCCTCTCACAATAAACCTCATGTCCTCAAGATTGGCCAATCTTTAGATTCCTTTGAGAAAGTTGATTATGCCATGTTTCTTAATGACCATAGCAAAGCCTTTGCTTGGTCTTACAATGACATGTCTGGTATTGACCCCTCTATCATCACCTATAATATTGTCACCAATCGAGATGCTAAACTTGTTAAACAAAAGCTTCACAAAATGCATCCTTGTATTGCTCTCTTTGTCAAAGAATAACTCTAATGCCTCTTTTTTATTAACTTTATCCAACCCATCGACCACCTGTAATGGATTTCCAATATTTTTTCTATCACAAAAATGACTAGGGGATCTGTATTTGCATCGAATATCATGATTTAAACCTCTACTGTCCAAAAGATGATTTTCCATTGCCAAGTATCGATCAACTTGTTGATCTAACAACCGGTCATGAGATGTTATCACTTTATGGATGGATTTTTTGGATATAATCAAATCTTGGTCACTCTTGAGGATCAACACAAGAAAACCTTTATCACCCCATGGGAGAATTTCTATTATTGGGTGATGCCTTTTGGCCTAAAGAATGCTGGTGCAACCTAATAATATGCCATGACCTACATTTTCCATGATCTCCTACATAAAATTATGGAATATTACATGGATGACTTACTCAATAAGTCTAAACTTTGTTAGGATCACTTGACAATTCTCAAAATTATATTTTCTCACCTCCTCTAATATAACCTTCGACTAAACCCAAAGAAATGTATCTTTGGTGTTATTTTTGGTAAGATCTTAGGTTTTATCATTTCTCTCTGTGGTATCAAGGTCGATCCTGCTAAGGTTAGAGCAATCCTAGAGATGCCTCCACCTACTAATATCAAACAATTTTTTAGCCTATAAGGCAAACTTCACTCAATTCACCGCTTCATTTCCCAGTTGTCAGATCACTACCAACCCTTTCACCATCTCCTCAAAAAAATGTCTCCTTTAATTGGAATATAGATTGCTAGGAAGCTTTTGATGCACTTAAACAATAACTCTTTTCCCCACTGGTTCTTATTCCACCAATGGAAAATCAACCTTTCTACCTATACATCTCTACAACAAACCATTCTCTAGGTGCTATGGTCACACATCAAGAGCAGGTAATTTATTACATAAACCACACACTTATTGATTATGAGACTCGATATACCCATACTAAAAAACTTTACCTTACATTAGTCTTTTTCACCTCTAAGCTTCACCGTTATCTCCTAAATCACAAAACCTATGTGGTCACCCATACTGATCCCCTCAAATACATGCATTCCAAACCATATCATAACCAACGTGTATCTCAGTAGCTCATGCTTCTCATTGAATTCAACTTAGAGTTCATTCAACAAAAGTCTATTAAAGGGCAAACAATCACTGACCAGTTAGATACTACCCCTTTACTTGAAAATCAACCTTCAAACCTTGAATTTCTTGATGAATCTATTACAACGCTCTCCATTGATGACATCTCCTATCAAATGATGATGTTCTTTAATGGATCTAAATGCCAACATGGTGGGGGTGCGAGGGTCATTCTTATTCCTCTTGATGGTGAGCCTATGCCTTTGTCATTTAAACTAGATTTTGAATGCACTAACAATATGGTTGAATATGAGGCTTTGATTCTAGGACTTCAAACAACTCGCTTCTTGAGTATCAAATCCATAACCATTTTCGGTGATTCTCAGCTAGTGGTTAACCAGGTTAATGGTTCCTACCTATGTAAAAATGAAATTCTATAATGATATAAACATTATGTAGATACACTCTTGGGATCATTTGACTCTTATCTCTTACAAATTGTTCCTCGATCTACAAACAAGTTTGATGATATGATGGCTTCAGTTGCTTCACACATACCCTCTTCATCCTCCTTTTCAATAATCTATCACTGTGCATCACTTAACATTACCCTCTTATGTCTTAGCTAACATCCTCTTTGTCAAAAATATAACAACCAACCCATAAGACTTATGGTATAAACAACTCATGGATTATATTTCCTTCTCTATCACCCCTTCTGATCTCTCTAATAATGGGAAATGAGCCTTCATAAAATGTGCCTCTCATTACACTATACTAGGGGGACTTATCTATAAGTGAGGTTTTGATGGTCTTCTCCTTAAAATGCCTCACTAATACTAAAACTCCCTTTGCTATTAAGAAAGTCCATGATGGGATTTGTGGTGGGCATTTCAATGGTCACACAGTTGCCAAGCGTATCCTTCAACTGAGCTATTATTGGCCACACTTCATCAAGACTGTGTTGATTATGTTTGTTGTTGCATCAAGTGTCAACAACATGTTAACCTCCTTCACATTCCTAGTCATGCATTACAAGTCACCAAAGACTTTTAGCCATTTTCCCAATGGGGCTTGGATCTAATCGAAGAGATTAACCCTCATTCATCCCTCTGTCATCATTCTATCATTACTAACATTGAATACTTCACCAAGTGGGTCAAGGCCATCCCTCTCATCTCCACTAAAGCTGACAAAATTGTTGACTTCATTAACCATCACATCATCTATCATTTTAGTGTCCCTCATAAGATTATAATAGATAATGGCAAGTCTTTCAGAAATAAGACTATTCAAAGTCTTTGTGATACATTTGGAATCAAATTAAGCTTCTCATCACCATACTATCCACAAGCTAATGTATAGATTAGCTTCTAATAAAACATTGACCAAAATTCTCATGAAGGTAGTCAATGATACATGCAAGGATTGACACATACACATTCCTTTTACTTTATGGGCTTAACATACTAGCATTTGAACCCCTACAGGTGCTACACCTTTTTCATTGGTATATGGGATAGAGGTTGTTTTGCCTCTTGAGGTCTAAATTCCTTCTCTTCACATTGCTTTACAAGACATACTTACTAATGATGAATTTTTCCAAGAAGGTTTGGCCCAACTTGAATTGCTTGATGAATGCCATCTCATAGCCCTCAACCACCTCCAAATCTATCAAGAGCTTATCAAACGTGCTTATAACAAAAACCTCAAAGAGCAAGATTTTAATATAGGAGATCTCATCTTAAAAAAAAATCAACATGTGATGAACATGGAGAAAAGAAAATGGGGTAAGTTTGCTCCTAATTAGTTTGGACCTTATATCATAACTCACAAGTATGTTTCAGAAACTTATCATTTGTATTCTCTTGAAGGAAGGCCAAAACTTGAGCCTTTAAATGCCTTACACCTACGACCATTATTTTGTTAAACAAGCATCACTTTACCTCGTGTTTAAATTGAGCTCATCCCTTGAGCATCCCTATTACATTCATTTCCATTCCTCTTCACCCTTACTCGTATACACTTAGTTAACTTACACAGTGGTATGGTTTTGTCCTCACAGTGGAAAACATCTAAGCCTCTATAGTCTTGTCCATGACTAAAATAAAAATAAAAATGGGATATTTGAGAAAGTTATAAAATATCAGGTCATGATTTTCAATGTTGACTGTTGCCTTGAAGGATAGCTGCATAACTTCCCTTTTCTACTATCAATAGACTACTCCCTTAAAGGACAACTATTTAAAATTTAAAAACAAACACTTAGACCTCTCCCTTGAAGGATGACTAAGCCAAGCTTTGTTCTCAAAGGAAAAAATAAATGAAAACGGTTCCTCATAGCTTTATACAACCTTAACCCATACAAAATCCCATTATAGGCTTCCTGCATTGATCAACTTACATACACACACACAAAAAGAAGCTTTAAGTTATGGACTTGCCTATATTAGCTCTCGCTTCACCCATAAAAGGGATATATCATCTCTACTTGGTAAGTTATGCTACCTAAACATTTTTTCTCATTTTACCCTTTTTCCCCTCATACTCTTTCAAGGGACTGTGAAGCTCACTTAACATAAGGTAAACACGATGCTTCTCTAACAAACATAATGGTTCTAAGTTATAAGGCATGAAAGAGGCTCATTTTCTTGAGACTATTTATGTTCTAAATTACGATCTTTGCCAATGTACGAGCATTTTGCCTCTTTATTTTCCCATCCACATCACATGTCGATATCTCTATTTGAGATGAAGAAATAGTGTCATACCAACACTAAAAAAGGCTATTCAATTTATTTTACGCATACACCATCACAAATATGGAAATATGCTGAAATAAACTAACATAACCAGTCTAATTATTTTAGGCATATACCATCACAAATATGGAAAAATGCTAAAATAAAATAACATAACTAGTCGATTTATTTTACGCATATATCATCACAAATATGGAAAAATACTAAAATAAACTAACTTAACCAATCTATTCATTTTAAACATACACCATCACAAATATGGAAAAATGCTAAGATGAAACTAACCAACCAACTATGCATATACCATCACATATATGGGAAAGGCTAGTCTAACTCAACTAACATGATCAAAATTTAACATCAAAATTAACATAGTATAAAATAATCATCATCCACATCATCATCATAATCACAAGAAACACATCTCAAATGAACACATGGCAATAAATGAACATCTCATATATATAATATGTGATCAAAGTGCATGTTCATCTACATCATCATAACATCATATCTCTCTCTCAAAATGTATATCTCACATCTTTGACTCACAAGCTGGTATGCATATAACATATATAATCAAAATTGGAAAAATATGACACTCAGGGTCATCAAGGCTCAATGTGTGGTTGTGAGGAGGTAGTATCATCACCACTCTCCATCTGTCTACATTGATGTGACATAGAAGCTGTAGCACATGACATCGACCTCTCCTACTCTCTGAAATTTGAATATCTCTATATATATGGGAACTCTCTAATTACCCTCACATAGTAGGTAATCTCATCCAGGGTAGTCAAATACCTCACCATAGATATTGTCTATGGAGGACCCATAATACTTGATGATGGCCCAACCTGTACTGGTCCTTATGGCGGTAGAGGATTAGCCTGGCCTACTGCTCTCAGACTATCTCTCTCTACTGTCACTGCAGTCACCTGACCCTGTAAAATAATAACCTAGCCCTGTAGTGCTGCAACCTAACCCTATAGATCCCTAATCTGACCTTGTAACGTCACCACCTACCCTTGTAAGGCTAAAACCTATGTTTGGGCTATCTCTCACACCTACACTGCTACATCTAGGGCCTACACTATTATATCTCAGGCTTGTACTATTATATCCCTCTCTCTAACCAACCCCTATAAATCTGGTGGTGGCTTCCTTACCTCCACCATTAGATGTAACACTACCCACCAAGCTGTATAGGCTGTTGTACACCCTAGGTCTCCAACACCAGGTCCTGTTGGTAGCTCCTCAAAATTTGGCCCACCTATCTCCTGGGGAAATGGTAGGGGTGCCTCTATGTCATCCCTCCTATATTGAGGGAAGGTAAGCAGAATATCCTATAGTAAACCAAACTGCCTCCTGACCCATGCCATAGGTACCATCTCCAACTCACTGACTTGTCTCCTCCTAACCCATAGTGAGCTCTACAACCCAACAAGCTACTCTACCTACCCTCTAAAAATTGAGTATGTCAGATACAGTCTCCATAAAATATCTATAGGGATCAAGCCCTCGTTCATACACCTATAGTAGGCAATATCTCACACCATGCCATCCACTCAGGTATATGCCATCCCCTTTCTCCACCATCTAAAACCAACCCTAAAGTCAGCTAGGATAGTGGTAGGTAATCTCAGTGGTTTTGTCACCATGATGTGCTCATACACCCAATAGTGTAGTAGATGGTTGACACACAAACTATATCACCATCACAACCTCAAACCCTACAACTCTTTGTATAACTATGCCAACAATATTGGACCCTAGGTAAAAATGGTCCACTACTCAACCATCTATGTAATCACACATATCACTGCAATCAAAAATCTCCCACTATCTACATCTGGTAATGTATACACCATGATCCCAATCATCATCAAGATGCTCAAACGATGTTGTTCCTCATCAACCATAGAGAGTGGCTCGTATGCAAAACTCATATAGTGGTAAGTCACCTCACTGACATGCTCTCCATATAAAACAACAATGTGTATATCATGCTCCTCTCTTGAGCATGTGAAGAGATCCTCACCCTAGAGTGGTAGCTGTAAAATCCTATACACATCCTCCTGCATCACTGTCAAATCTTCAATCGATAAATGGAAGGTGTTGGTGGTTTGATCCCACCTCTCAATCAATGTTATCATCAGAGATACATCCCATATGACTTGATAATACCATCACACTCCTCTTAACCCCAATTCTACCATATGCTCTCACTCATCTGGAGTGACATCCCTCCTCATGCATGTCAATAACCTTGATAGATGATCTCATAATGTTAGCTCCATCCTCACTTACATCCATACACATAAATAACTCAAGTCACATACCTTTTAATATACTCTATCACCACCTTTTTCCCTTCTCACTGGGAAAACTACATTGGTCTGAGGCCCTAAACTAGGCTATGTAGGCAGCACTCAGATGACATAGGGTCTTCTGAGGTTAGCTTGGCCATATACCCACCTCACTAACTACCCTTTGCTTCACTACCTCTCTCCCTCTACTCTAGGCTTCACTACCTCTCTCTCTCTCTACCCTAGGCCTACCTGCTTATCACAACTTTAGGCCTCACAACCTATATTCCTGACTCTTGACATTATAACTTGTCTTTAAGCCCTATACCTCTCAACTTACCTTTTTACCCATTTTTCCTAAACACACCTTTCTAGATCTTTTTCCTAGGTTCTTAGAGAACTATATTGGCCCGAGGCCCTAAAACTAGGCTATGTAGGTAGTACTTAGATGACATAGGGTCTTCTAAGGCTAGCTCGACCATTAGGCTAGTTGACTAATTTCATTGGAGATCCAAAACTCACCCTTTCTTTTGTTTTGCTACTTTTCTATAGTCACTAACATCGGCATTAATGTAGACACTAGTGATTTATAGGCCTACCTAATGGTTGACATTGGTAAGAAACTGCTAACCTCAGTGCCGTGTCAGTTGACGTTGGTGGACCTTACCGATATCGGTAATTGCTTTAGCCCCAAGGCCATATAACCTAAACCCAAACTTACCCATTTCCCCTAAAAACCTACCCACAAAACCCCTTAACTTATCCTATAACTACCCTAACCTATTTTATACCCCTCCATTAACACTTTCTACACCCCCGCCTCTCACTTAGCCTAAAAATTATAAATACCAAATCAAACTAGTGTAGACTCTTACCTCATCTCTCCGTCTCCTCCTAGCTAGCATCACTGGCTCCTATGGTTGTACACTTCTCATTAGGTCCCCTCTTTGAGCTTCCATCTCAAATCATTCTCAAGATTTATTTCTTCTCTCCAAAGTTGTAAATAATTTTGGTCAAATGCTAAACCCCCTTTTATTGAGTTTGGTAAGCTACCGACATTGGTATTCTTGACCTAATATATCAATGTCAATGCTTACGCCTATCAACATGAACAACATTTCCCTAATTTTACCAATGTCATTACTTTCTACTACTGATATTGGTAAATGTAATTGATGTCAGCACCATTCCTATAATATTTTTACCAACCAAGCACCCCCAACTTTTCAAACTTTACCCATACACTGGGGAAAATGGAGATCACATATATCTCCCCCAACCATGATAAAATGACATTGAAGATCACTTAAATCATCATCCATGATGACATTTCTTAGAGATCATGAATATTTCCTCGCTCATTGATCTTTTTACACTAACCTTGCATTACTTATCCTAACTACTTATGCTATTTTGCTATAGTTGGCTATTGTGCACACACATGTATATTAGGTGTTTTAGATGGCAACCAAGCCTGTCCTATCACCTTCAACCCTTTTATGTTTCCCAGGGGCACTTCCTACCTTAGATACTTGGGACACATTGACCATTAGAGCTATAACTTTGATTGTTTTGACCTATTAGCTATCACTTACAAGTTGTGCTTTGGTTACTTCTATCTGAGTCCTCCTTAACCTTGCATGTTCTTGACTTTGATGACTATAGCTCACTATGGTATATGCATACGAAGTGATACTCAATTCTCCACCATTCACCTAATTACCTGTTTTATCAAACCGGTACCTAATTTTGGTTTTTCCTCCATCGATTCCCATTTTGAGGGGGGTACCTCATCCAATACTTGGAGCATCTAACTCCTATTTTTGTCTTGTAACATATCAGTACAAATTACTAGATAAAAAGAGGTAAATGTGGACACCAAAATTATGTCACACACACATGTGTAACTCCCTATGTCAAAACCCCCCTTAAGCCCATTTCAATAATAATAATTAATCTCCCTAACCTATACTTTTACCCCTCACACTTTTAATTAATTTAAAATACTTAATTAAGTTAATTAAAAACCCCTATTGCCACCTTACCTAGCCACCTCACCCTATGACTAATTCTCACGTGATGCGTCACCTCAAGACCTGATCCCCTCATCCTAACTACCCAAGACTTATTCCCACTTCCAAACGAAATTCCTAATCAACTACTTCCTTCCTAACCTCTTATTTTTAAAATTTTATAATGGGTGTCACACTTGGCACGAAAGACAATAAAAACAAGCCAAAAATAGTAAGGTTTACCTATTCTAGGGCCATCAACATCGATCAACCTATGACTGATGTTAATGGGATCACCGATGTTAGTAATATAAGCGAAACTCCAACCTAATGTTCAAGTCAGCAAAAATTAAGAAAATTCATTCTTACTCACATTCAAGCTCTGGGCATTCTATTTTTGACATCCTAGCTTACAACCATCTTGCATAAGTTAATCATGATCAACAATTGAGCTCTTGAGGACCAACAACACTTGCTTGTTCTCTCTATTTAGGCATTTAGGTTTGGACTCCCTGTTAGGGACCATAAACCTGACACGTATCATTCAACGACCACTGCAATTAAGTACATCACTTATTTTGTAGATCATTTAAACATTTATTTAGTTATTTCTTTATATCTACTCTGCATTGCTTTACACACTTTTGACTGTACCCCCATGAGGGAGTTATAAAGCTTCCTCACTTGTTTCCCCTTAACCTAACATATCAGACCTCTGACCAGACCTACCCAAGTCATAATATCTCTCTCATAACTCTCCCAACCTCCTAGACCTGATCTAAACCATTTCCCAAACCTAGAAAATCCTTCTGTAAGATCCTAGACAATTATTACCCCTACTGACCTCAACAACCTAACCAACATCAATCACCTAACTACCGACCTCAATAGTATAACTGATATTGATCACTCCCCTACCAATATCGATGACTGTGGACTTCGTAGCCTCTTCAAAACTAACCTAGAAAACTTATAAAATACAAATAGAGTACCTCACCCACACCTTGGCATCGACACAAACCATGAGAACACAAGCATACCCCTGAATTTGTGTTTTCTAGATACAAGCAAAGAACTCACAAACAATGATAGCATGCAAGAGGAAAGGTATGCAAGTAAATTTCAATGGAATTCCAAATAAATTTGGTGAATGTTCTTGCATTTCCATTGTTTATTTGTTTTTTATTCTAGTGCATAATACACCTTCACATGCAAAGGTCAATGTAAAAAGTGCAAATGAACAACTCAACCCTCCTAGCCAACAAAACCCTTATATCCCTCCTATAGTTCCTCATGCCCCTTGAGGTAGTCAAGAGGATTTGGAAGCCCACATAATAGAAAACAAAATTGAAACTGATAATTTAATTAAGAAAATGAGGGATCCATGTTCGAACAACCCTTACTGAACTTCTCTGGCAAATACATTAGAGACATTAATAGGTGAAGTTGACTCTTTAATGGGTCAAATTGATAGGTGGGCTGATTATATAAATAAATGCAAGGTATAATATTATAATAAACTAGTTGTGTGTATTATGAGAGATAAAAAATAACCAAAGCCCAAATTTGTGAACTATTCAATGATGCAAGAATTGATGCACCACTAGATGTGATAACCAAATGGATTCCAATCTACTGGTGCACCCACGAGTTGATCAAACAAAAAATTTGGGATCAATGGTGGTGGTTTTTGATCACCCCCTTGCAATAATAATGAGGTACCCATGTATTTTTTTAGAAAAATCTATTGTGATTTCTTCCTTAATGAAGTTCTAAATTATTTTGATTTCTCAAAGTTTTAGGGTAGAGGAAAAGGATTTGCATAGGATAGGTTAGGTGAATGTCATAAACCTAATCAGCCTAGGAGAGTACCTATTCAAAAAATATAGGCTCCTGAGACACTATACTCTATAATAAAATAGAATATAGACATTGATACTTTTCATATGCTTAAGGCACTTATTGACACCCTTATTCAACATACGAGCTAGGTTTCTGATATTGCTACTGGTAAGGGTGGACATGGGGAGGCTTCATCTAGTGTTGTTTCCTAACCTCACCATTACAGATCATGTGGTGTTATATGCACTGGACATGAGGAGGACAAGGAGGATTTATTACAACCCACTAATGGTGGTCTTTACAGGGGCCTAAATTGTATTGATCTCACTAATGTGTTTTTAATCATCTACATTTGGTCTGGACCCCTTGCCTACAACTTCCTAGGTATCTTGTATATTTTACATGTTGAAAATAAAATTTTCATGTCCATGTTAAATTTCAATTTTTTTTTATAATTGGAAAGGTAATAATTATTTTTCATATAAATTTCAATAATGTATATATAATTTTATATGTTGCAGGAGGATTATAGATGCCACACGAGCACATATGTTGCTAATACTACACCCATATACATATATATAGAGGTAATTTTTAAGGATTAATTAATTTTGTGGTTCATTACATTTATGTAAGTTTGTATATATATGTTTAAGTGACTAAAAATTATATTTTGTTTGTTCAATTGATGACCACACTAGACACTCCACCATTTATTCAGGCAGGAGTAAATGCAGGCATTGCTATTATGATTTCATTTGCACAGTAATTGACTACGTTATGTTATTTTAATATTTAAGTGTAAACACGGATTTTTGTTTTGTAATTTTCCTTTTTACTTGTGCAAATAAATGATAAAAAAAATAATTGTCTATGGAGATTCCTCATATGGAATTTTCTAGTCTTGTTCAAATGATTAGTAGGCATGACATGGTACAAGACAATTTAATTTTTAAATTTAGATATTATATTTTGATGATTTGATTAGTTAATTTAAATGTTTATGAGATAATTTTGAATCATTAATTTGGATATATATGTTTGTAGGGTCCCACTCTTATTGGTTCTCCATTTCACACCCCTGTTTGCCAGCCTCAACCTATCATTGACCCGATTGAGTACCAAGCACAAATTGATCGTGAACACCAGATTGCGGTAAGTGCACCTTTGAATAATTTTTGTATCATTTTAAAAGTAACTTATTAAATTTTAAAGTATCTTTCTTTAGTATGTAAAGTTTTTGACAATATTTATATATGAACATGTTGAGCTACAAGCGAGTTTTGAGTGAAAGAAGACTCATAGTCATTCATCTCATAGACCTCCATCTATGAGCAAGGCATCCAAGGGAGAGCCTTATACAAGAAAGGCAAAGAGAGTGATGCATTTTGATGATTAAGATCATGTCTTATGACATTTTATTATATGCCTATATGGCTTGATGTGTGGTTGTTTGGCATTATATGCCTATATGACATTAACTTGGGATATTCTATTATGTTCACATTTTGTATACCTTTATATGTATGTATGTATGTACACACACACACACATATTGAAACATTTCACCTTAAATATTGTTGTTGATTTCATCTTATGGATTTTGTTGTATTTTATTAAATATTCTATTATGTTCACATTTTGTGCACCTTTATGAATTTTGTTGCCTGGAAATTATGTATAAGGACTTCTTAACACTAATACAATCCCCACTCTCTCACCCCCTCCCTACTACATTTTATAAAACAATCATAATTCACAAATTTAGTACATAAAACTCTACCTATACTGTGACACGAATGATGTAGATCATAATAGTAATAGTCTAGAGCAACTTATATCATAATATTTAAAAGGAGTTTATTTCATTTATTCTATTTCCTATATTTATATTGATAACATGATTTGAATATTTGGATTGTTCTCAAGGCATGGATGGAACATCTGAAGCAATCAATTTTTGCATTCCAATAATTGTATATCTCATTCTATTTTTTATCCTTGTCAAGCTTGTGTTTGTAGTATTATAGAGATGAGCTGTAATAATAATTTAAGATACATTCATATCATTTATAATGATACCTCTTAAATAAAAATAATTGTCTAACATGCACAACTCCAATGATAATATGTTTGAAAATTCCATCAAGAATGCTTTGGCATATCTCCAAAATTGTTTTACCTAAGAAGCAATGTTCCAAAGGATAAAATGTAATTTGAATTTTTAGTGGTTTCACGTCATTGGGAAAAAACTTATTTGAATTGAAATGAAGTATATTGTGACACCTAGATGATGTATACTTCAATTATCATCTCCATCGCATATCACTATTGTTGTCTAAGCAGTTGATGAAAACATGAAAACTCTAGTCATATGAGCAAACACAGGTTAAATCTTGAAATGATCCCATTTGTTAGTTTTGACAGCTATTATCATGTGAATATTTCACCCATTTGTTAGTTACATGACAATTATTATCATGTGAATGCCTATCACTATTGTTTCACTTCATAAATATCATATTTTCAATTATTGCCATGCATTGTGGATGCTTAATAAGGTAGAATAAACTTGCATTATCCTGATGATGTGCTCTAGAGATCATGAAACCTCTCTCATACCTACACCACTCATATTTTAGGATTGTTTTTATCCCTACCCAACCTTCTCAAGATACTTATTGCATTGCATTAACATGGAAACATTGTAAACTTGGTCACAAACTTGTTAGAAGTCTTAAAATAATGGAAATCCTTCAAAATGTACCTGTTGACTTGTAGGTGATTTTAGAGGATGTTAAGACCATGATCAAACATGTAGGTAAGTTTATTATAGCTTGAAATCCTTTATATGAGTCATGAAATCTTGAAAAAGGTCTATAGAACTACAATGTCTTTGTAACATGCTTGAAACCCATCTAAAACCTTGATAACAGGCCTACAACCTTTAGAACATGTTCTAAAATCTTGAAAACCCTCTTAAGATCATGGTGAAAACCTGAATACACTAATTTTTATCTTTTACGATGCCTTTGATGTTATAAAAAAATTTGGAGTCACCATCTACACAGTCAAGGGAGCCTTGTAAAAAGCTTACAAGTCTGTAGGGTCTAAGAGAATGCTTGTAACCTTGAATTAATGTTAGTTGGGTCAATTGGGTGAGTGGTTGGGACTTGAAACCATATTTATTAGCTGAAAAAATCATGATTTTTCTTAGATCATGATTGAAAAATTACATAAGGCCCTAAAAACACTATTACAAACATGAATATTAGGTCTAGGAAGCTTTAAAATTCTATGATTTATCTTCTTGATCAGTCCTAGAAATCTAAAACCTTGCCTTTCAAGCTTATAGTGCTTGAAAATAATGTTGTGGTTAATTTATCCTTAGTTTTTCATGACTAAGTACTAGTCGTGCACCCATAAGGAAGAATAAACCAACAAGTTAGTGTGATAACATAACATGCAAGTAGTGACCTCACTTGCTCACCTAAGGCACATAGCCTAGACCAATTCCCTTTGATTCTACCATGCGGTGGTGGATAGACTTAAAGATATCTTAAGCACTTGAGTTGTCACATGTAGTCTTTGTTACTACAAACATGACTCTAGAGTTAACTATTTTATTCATTCACATAGTCCTTGTACTCGTCTAGTAACATAAAAGTAGAACTAACACTAAAGAGATTTAACACATCAAGATTCACAAAAAAATATTAGTTCAATTGATCTCATTTGATAAGATTACAAAGATACTTCATTCAGTACACAATCTCTTTAGATCCCTATATTGACAACAACTTCACATCTACATCTAACAACACTTTCTAATCAAAGCTAAGGGGCATTTATACACAAACTAATCCCTTAATAGGTTGCATCATTAATACATTATAGATGATAATCCAATGACTATTTTAGAAAAATAAGTCATGGAAATTCATTACAATTAAGTCCCTTTTGACTTGGGCCTAACAACCCCTACATACTCTCTCTATTCTAGATATCCACTTTGTGTTCCTCTTCTCTCGTGGACCAGTGCTAGATTCACACTTGATTAATCTCTGATGCTTTTGTGAACTACTTAGTAACATCTCCACTTTCTTTACCCTTGTCCTAGTCTTGCACTTCTCTTAGTGCTACATCATATTCCTCATTCTTCATTTCCTTGTTTTTCACAATTCAATATTCTATACTAAGGTTTTCTACATTGTTCTTCTGTGCTTCTCTTCTACATCATTCTCTTCCATGACAAGGTCCTCCACACTGCTCTCACACCCTTTCATCTCTTTACCATATCTCTAAAATAATTATAATATATTATTATAAAATTTGGGGTTCAACATCACCCTAGACTAAACTAATAGTACATCCTAGACTATGATGCAGTTTTCTCAATTAACAAAAACTTAGGACCCACTTGCTAGACTTTGTGCTTAAGCTCATCCCATTAGTTGAGGGTTGTTTGAAGATTAGAAGTAATAAGTTACACTTCACCTCTTAGTCATTTCATTTATTTGGGTTGTTCAAGGAAATAATATGCTTGAGTTGTCAAAATCTCAAACTGAGCAATTGCAACCTTGTGGGCATCCTCAAGTACCCTGATCTTTACCAAAACCTACATAGAATCACTAAGAAACTAGCATTTAGATCCTATCAATGGGTGTTTATTTATTTTTATAGTTATTCAACATCCTAGAATAATTTCACATGCTAGGCCCTATCCTTGATATTTAATGTGTTCTCAGCCAATTTTTAGCACTGTTGCTCACTAGATAGTAGTCATGCTTCCAAAATTTTACCTAGTCATGCCAAGTTAAAAAAAAACTCATCTATAATGGGAATAATGGTGCTCAATTTATTCAAAAATATGTGATAGATGTCCATGGCCTCTATAACTGCTTAGTTACCCATAGCTTCTCCTATTGAGGATTCACCATAGTTTTACATATTTTAAGTAAGAGGTCCACAAGCATTTCTAATTTGTTAATGGCCTCATCAGTAATGGGAATACCATATGTGAATGTTGGTTCTCTCCTCAAAATTATCTAACAAAGGCCTAATGTCCTAAGTCATGACACCTTAGCTACATCCTTTGGCACTTGAGCACTTTAATTTCTTCCTCAAGCTTGCATTATTGTGCATGCTCTTCTCTATACATGTAGATAAACTCTTGATGATTGTAGTGAAGTTGGCCAACATCACGGCTATAAAGAATGTTTTTCCTAGAAACCTTTAGGGATATGTTTATGAGAGCCACCACTGCTTGAGCCCAAGAGCACTTTAGGGGTTCTACCCAAAGCACATATAAAACATTTGCCATGTCAGGGCTTATATTAATGTTGAAATTTGGGAGATCAAAGATGAGTTCATCATGATATACCTCCATTGTAAAGGATAAATCATGTCAAGTTTGTTCAATAGACTCATGATTGGGGAAAAACTCTCACAGATATAGTTGCTTGTTTGGTATGTCCTATTAGAAAAAGGCACAAGTGGGAGGGTCTTGATTTGTCTAATTCTATTGCTTTGTCCCCTATATAAGTTCTTTTCCCTTTCAGGGTCATGCTCTAGATCAATAATTTTAGGACTTTTTTCCTATTTTTCATTGATACTAGCCCCAAGGTCTATGCTGGGATCTTCCCCTCTTGAAACTTCTTCAAGATTTGGACTTTTAATGTTCACTTGTTACTCGATAGCAGGTTGTTATTAACTTAGCTTAGGGGTGGGTTCTTTTACAGGTTATGCTTTGATAAATGCTTCACCTATTTCAATAATCACCACTCAGGGCATTTCATGCTTAGGTTCTGAGTAAGTCATTAGTTGGGACACAACAATGTCCTTTTGTTTTGTAGGCAACCCTTGGGTTCTTGTTGGTGATGAAGCCTTTATTGTCTTTTTAGAGTGGCCCTAGGTTGTTCTTGAATCCTACTAGAACTAGTGGCCTTAAGTCACAGCCTTTATTCTTTCTTTCATGCCCTTTCTTTTATGTGTGTTTTTGGTTGTAGGGGGAGTGGTTCCTTCTCTGCCTCCTGGCTTCTTGATGTCCTTCATGAGCTAAGCATATAATATACCAACCAGATCTTACCTTGCATGACTATTCTGAAGGGGTTGATATTAATTTTACCTAAATCATGCCTTCTTGGATATATATAAAGATTGTGAATAGTGTGAATATCAACATCAATCTTGACAACATCGATATTGACTAGGCACATGTTTATAGTATGATTGACATAGTCCATGATATATTTGGTTGTGAAGGTGTAAGGCAACTTAAGCTAGTCTAATAAATTATCCATGGTTGCAAACTACATTCATGTGAGTAAATAGTGTTTTTTCACTTCAAACTTAGTGTAGCTTCCCTTCTACATAGATAAATCCTTAGGAACATGCCATTCATTTCCAAAGGCTTCTTTCATCCCCTCATACCAACCCTTCATCTTTGCCTTGTAGGATGGTGTGATGGTGCTAGAATAGGTGAACTATTTGAATCTATTAGTGGGGGATTTATGCTCTGGTGGGTAAAATGACTTTAATTCCTTTCAGAATAGTATGGTATGCCAATCACATAAAAAATAAGCAGAATCAAAATTGTGCCCTAAGGGCATTTATGGTTAGGCAAACAATGCACCTTTGTAACATCTTCTTCAATTTTCTCTACAAATAATTAAGAGTAGTTATATTTGTTCCCCTTGGCCATTTGGCTTGCAATATGGAGGTGGGCCATATATACCTCCTTTGACCTATCTACACTTTCTAGCTTGGTTGAGTCCAAGTGTACAACTACTCAAATAACAGGATATGTAAAACTAGTTATACACATGGAATGGGCTTCCTTTTTGTATTTCAATGGCATCACCATTTGCTCAATCAACACTTGATCATTGAGATCTACATTGATATCTACTCTAGAATAAAGTAACCTAGTTACCTTGCTGATTTGATGAGGGGTGATCCTCATTCTATGCCTTATGAAGTAGATATAATCTTCATGGATAAGTGATATCAAGAACTAAAGTGCCTTATAGGGTTTTCTAAAGTAAGGTAGTTGGAATAGTTGGAGCACACCTACATCTTCTAGTAGGTTGTAAACTATGAGATCATAAGTGATCTCATTCCTTGTATTATGGTGCTCCACTTGATAGTCACACTATAAGTCACCTTTATTACTAGACTAGAAATGGTTATAATCTAGGATTTGACAAGTGAAGACCTTGGATTCCTAGTTGTCTATGCATAGAACCGTGTCAGGATACTAAATTTCCTTAATCATAATTGGTGGTGGGGGTGATGTGGTGGCTAGCTTCTTTAGTACCTATGCCATCCCTGATGCCTCTCCACCAGATTAGTTTTTTGTGAGCTTTATAGGGACTTCACCTTGCACACCACGTACGGGTTGAATCATAATACTATGTCCCACTTTTTGATACAAAGGGGCCAGTAAAAAAATTAAATGTGAATATTTCTCAATTTGTATAGATAATAGTGACTTAATCCTATAAAATGTGAAAATGATGTAAACTAATGAAATGTTTCATTTTAAGTGTAAATTACATTTATTATTTTTTTGAAAAAATAAAAAATAGATTTTTTAATACCTAAATACACAGTGTGTATGTTTCATATACAAAAAGTTTTATTGATTACTTGATTTCTCCTCATAATTTTCTCAAAACATAATATTTTCTCAAGATTTTTTGTAAAGAGGTCTTAGAAACATGGGCATAGTGCAAAATTATTTTTTTATAATTTTTTGATTAAAAAATAATTTTTTAATGATCAATGCAAGGAATATCAATGCTTATGTCTTATAATCATGATATATATATATATATATATATATATATATATATATATATATATATATATATATATATATAAATGTTGAAATAGACTATTTTTTTCACCTTTAGGACAAGGACATTAAAGTCGAGTGTATTGATATTTTTTAATTTTTTTTGGCCATAGTCTCCTATTTTTTCCAATGCCTCAAACATATGGTACTTCATTTTATAAATAAGTATATTTTACTAAATAAATCAAAATATATTTATAATATTATTAAATTTAAAAAAAATCATATTATTAGAAATCTCATTAAAAAACCTATTTATATGTAGAGCCACATGTTTTTATTATATTTTTTCATCCTAATATGTGGTATTTGAAGTGGTAATTTTAGGCCAATAATAGCTTTCCACTCCAATGGGTGAGGATTTGATGCCACATGGGGTTCAAAAAAAGGGGGTTCAAGAACCCCCTTCATTTGAACCCCCCTTAAATATCATTCACATTAATCAAATGCCAAAGTAAAGCTTTGACCTTATTCATTTGAACCCCCTTCAAAAAGTACACATGAGGGTTCGAACGAAGGGGGTTTGTTCAAACCCCAATTTTTTTTTGGGTTTGGATGCACTTAGCTACCAAGTGGGACTCACTTGTGTGCCATAGCCTATACACTAGATCCTTATTCCTAGATATAGATAAGAGTTTCTTCCTTTATGCCCTTGTACTTCTCCACTTTGGGAATGACTAGTAGTGGATCTTTCCTTCCTTTCTACTTTGGTTGCATTGCCAACTGGGGTCCCCAAAGGTTAATGCATGATTGACTAATTATCCCAAACGAATACATCTTGATTCCTTTTCCTAGACCTAAAATACTTTAGCTCCCTATTTTATCCTCCTCTAATGGTAGTCGTAGTGACTGCAACCTACAAATTATCTCACACCTACTCCTATGATCACTATGTGACTTTTCTCATTAAATGTTTATTGTCATTCAAAACATGCACCTATGGATGCTCTACAACATGGATGAGTTTTTAGTTGTGAGGCACTAAGCATGAAGGTCTTCCATAGGGTACAAGAGTCTGAGGCATTGGGTTCAAAAGTATTATCGCTCAATTGCATGCATGAGCATCAGTTATCTCGTTGTAACAATGGGAATGTCCCCAAGGCGTGGGACCCTTATGCTCCTTCAGATGAGCCTCTGGAGTAGGTCATATTCCTTATATTATAAGTGAACTTGGTTTAAGACCAAAACATAGGCCTAAATATCAAAAAAGTAAACTACCACTAATATAAACCTAGGATCTTGAGGGAAAAGGGAGGGAAAAGGTAAGAGATGTTAAAAATAAAAAGGTGATGCACCTAGAATAGAGTGAGTGCTCCTACTACCATAAACATAATATAGAATCTTGAGAATAAGACATCATAGTTTCTACCAAGTCACTCTAAATGCATAATTATTTCATATAGAGGCATGACAATGCAACACAACATTGAGAGAAATGACAAACAACCATTAGATAACATCATCACAAACCCAAGTACGCACATGATGTGACCTACAAGTGAGTTTCAAGTCCAATGGGGAGGTATAGGGAATGTAAAATGATGATAGGGGAAAATCTTACCCATATTCAAGGATTAACAAACATAAATAACACATAGAAAATCAGAAGAATAGAAAGAGGTGAATTTAATTCTTATTGATCCATAAGATTTAGCCAATATAATTGCTCATAAAAGGTAAATTATAGCAGTGTGAGGTTGCTAAAAAGTGTTGACCCTTTTACAATGGAAAGCCAAGATTTTATAGTGAATCAAGCCTATTTTATAATAAATGCACCACTTGGGGTAGTAGGTGTAAGTTTAAATTCACTTACAGTGTTATGGCCATGCTTCTTGAAGTTTGTCTAGTGATTGGATCTGATGTTGGTGCCAGGATCATTTCTAGATACACATGTATAGGGGAATGAAATATTTTCCTCACAAATTTGGAGAGTGGAATGTACTCAAGTCCCAAAGTTTGATAGACACTTATGTATTTAATTATTTTGACTATGCCTCGATCTTCTCTCAATAGCATCTAACTACTTTCTTTATATTAGGCAGCTATTCAACACATGATGCTTCTTGACCGGTCTCAGATGTGTTTTTTGGATCTTTTGGATGAAGGTAGTGTAGTTGTGACACATTGAAAGTTGGTTCTTATCTTGGGTGAACCAAAAATTTCTTTATGTAGGACGAGCATCGGGCCACCACATGGCAATGACAAAAGGAGGGTTGCATCCTGTGTAAAGAGAGGGTGTAGATGTAGGATCTTATGAATGGGCATGAAATTGCATGAGATAGGCACATGAAAGTCTCTGAATAAGAGCATACACAAAGGTTGAAGGTCTCAGGTGCATTCTTCATGATTTATAACTGCTTCTATACACCTCCTCTACTCAACCTTTTGGAACCTAAGGCCTATGTTCTTGAACCTATGCACTTTTTGACCTGCACATCATGAAACCCTACATGAAAGCATATATTGAAAGCTTTATGTAGGTGAGATTCATCACTACTTTGATACACAAACTTGCACCTTCATATTTGATCTTGAGTATAGATGATAAGTGTTTGCACTCACTTTAATTAGAATGCTTAGGTCCTCACAGGTGTGATATATTTTTGTAATCCTTTAGAATTCCTACATTAACTTGGGGGTGACTTAAAGAGTCAACACTTTTGGTGACATTTACAAGCCACTTACCTGCTAAGAAGAATTTAGTAGGCTTTGAATGATCCATTAGGCATGGAGTCATTAAACCTATAACTTGTTTGGCCTATGTCTAAAAGAATCAAACTGAGTCCTACCCTCAATAAAGTGATAAAAAGAGAAAAAATAAAAAAGATGTGCGAAATGCACTTAGAGGAAAATAAAACTAAACTAGAATGTGAACATAGGCACTTAGGGAAATGTAATGTGAACTAATCTATTTTACTATATACAAGATACAAACATGTGCCTCTATCCTCCTAGGTCAAAATGGAAGCCTCTTAAATCCTTTGCATTATGTACCTCCCTATTGTTGACATGTGATAGTTGGAAGTGAGGTGGAATCTAATTAATATGAAGGAGGCACATCCTGATTAATTTTGAAAAACACTCAAATAAGATCATTTGACTAGGTTCTCCTTTGATAAATGACTCCATCAGGATGCACAAGAGCTTTCTTTATAGATGACCCATATTCTTTAGTGCCTAGTTGTGCTCTTTACTTAGACTACACCTTCTGGAGCTCAAGAGACCTGTGCCTGATAATCGAGAAGATCATCAACTTGGTAGGCTAACGCTATAGTCCCATTATATATTTTATGAACTTCCCTATAAGGCACTTGAGATAATAGACCTATATTCCATTTGTTATGGTATCCTCCCCTTCATCTTTGTTCTACTTACTAGGAGTTTGAGGTCAAAACAGACCCATGATGTCTTTGAGGGGTGCACAAGTGTATATGGGGTCATCAAAGAGTCGACAACCATCTTTGAGTATGTCGAATATATTATCACTCAACCCCTAAGAATGTTGATCTGATGGGATACCTTCCTCATGCTCCCAACCTATTTAATAAAATATCAATCCTCAACCTTGGCCAAATTATAGTTTGCTTGCAGAGGAGCATAACTTATGCATAGGATTTTAAACAAATCTTGCATCTCTTCATCGCTCATTGGTGCCTACACATTTCTTTCAAACTAATTAGGGGGTTCTCCTAAAGTGTGCATTTACTTTGAAGGCTTTGCTCATCCTTGAGTTCTTCCTCCAGATACTCTTCGCTCTTCTGTATGAGAGGCCTCATCAAAACTTCATGACCAACTTCACCTTCTTCCATATTGAATGAAAACTCATCTAGCCAAAAGAGTACCTCATCACCTCACACTAGCGCACCGCCATATTATGCACACTAATTTTATTGTTTTTCTTCATGCTGTAGCTTTGAAACTCCTAATTTAGTGGCACAAAGAGGGTTGCCAATGATTATTTTCTCATATTAATCACTCAAAGTATCCTCCTCTTCATCTAAAATATCTTGACTTGCCTTCCATACAACTGCTTCTGCTTTAAAAATGGAGATGGTGAGAGGACAAGGGGTTTTAACTAGCATAGAAGAAGGGTTTTTACAAGGTTGGGCATCATGAAGTTGGAATACATGGTCTAGGATGGCTGCCATGACTGCATGTGAGGCTCCTAAGGAAGGATGGGTTCTTTATTTTTTAAAGGTGCAGGCTCTTGCATAGGAGGGGCCCCTCTAAAGCTTGGTGATTTAAACTCAGAAGATTTGCTTGAAAGTGTAGGGGGTTTACCTTACCTAAAGCTAGGGACTTTGGGCATGAAAGCTTTATGTCCCATGGATTGGATTTTAGGTGTAGAGGGAGCCTGTGCAAAGCTAAGAAAGGAAGGAATAGAGGTGGTTGACTACAATTCAATTCTATGTATCTACATAAGTAACTAATGCATTTGTTCTTCTTTGGATACAATTTGCCTAGCCAAGCATTCTTCTTCAAATTTGTGCTGCTTTATCATCTCCTATTATTGAGTGTAAGCTTAATGAGCAAGTTTATCTTATTTCCTACCATACCCATTATCTCTTTTAATTTCCCTCATATGTCTTTGAAAATCTAGATGCATATCATTGATGCTCTATTGAGGAGGATTAGGAGGGTATTAATGTTGATTGGGAGTAAGGTAGCTTGTACAGGGTTGATTACAAGCATAAGAAAGTTGTCACAAGGGTTGAATTGGGGAAAGGTTACAAGAACTTGCATGAATTTGGTATGAGAAGTGGAAAGGTGTGAAATTTTTTCATGGAATGGGAGGTGGAAATACATACTATTAAGCACTCAAACTGCTTAAACTAATATATTTGGACATTCAAAGTTTCCAAGTACTTTGTGGAGTATCTTCAACACTTGATAGTTAAAGGAGGCACCAATTCCATTTCTATTTCTTCAAACTTGTCACACCAGGTGTGCCAAAAATTATTATCATTTGAAACATGCACCCATGGATGATCTACAATGTGGAAGATCTTTTAACTATGTGGTGCTAAGCGTGAGGGTATTGCATAGGGTGTAGGAGTCTAAGGCACTAGGTGTGGAAGTATTATCACTCAACTACACATGCAAGAATCACTTGTCTCATTGTAATTATGGGAATGCCCCCAAGGCATGGGACCTTTGTGCTCTTTGGGAAGAGCCTCAAGAGTGGGTTAAATTCCTTATATTCTAAGTGCACCTAGTTTAAGACTAATGCAAAAGGCTAAAGAGTAAAAAGATAAACTACCACTAATATTAACCTAGGATCTTGAGGGAAAATGGAGGGAAAAGGTAAGAGATGCTAAAAATAAAAAGGTGATACACCTAGAATAGAGCAAACATTCTTAATGCCAAAAACAAAATATAGACTCTTGAGAATAAGACATCACACATTTTCTACCAATCCACTCTAAATGCATAAGTATTTCACATAGAGGTGTGGGAACATAGTTCAACACCAAGAGCCACAAACAACCCACAAACAACATCAACATAGACCTGGGTGTGCACAAGATGCAACCTGCAAGTGAGTTTCAAGTTCAATGGGGACATGTCAGGAATGGACAATGATGAGAGGGGTGAACATTACCCATAGCCAAAGATCAACAAACAAAAATAGGACATAGAACATCAGAATAATGCAAAGAGGTGAACTTAATTCTCATTGATCCACAAGATTTAGCCAATTTAAGTGTTCATGGAAGGCAAATTCTAACAACGTGAGGTTGGTAAAAAGTGTTGACCCTTTTACAATGGAAATCCAGGCTTTTATAGTGAATCAAACCTATTTTGTAATAATTTCACCACTTGGGATGGTGGGTATAAATTTAAATTCACTTGTAGTGCTATGGCCATGCTTCTTCAAGTCTATTTGGTGATTCACTCTGAATTTGGTGGCAGGATCATTTTTGGATACACGTGTATAGGGGAATGGAAGATTTTCCTGATAGAGTCAGAGAGTGGCACGTACTCAAGTCCCAAAATATGATATCTACTTATGCATTTAATTATTTTGACAATTCCTTGATCTAATTTCAAAGGCTTCCAACTACTTTCTTTATATTCAATAGCTATTCGACATATGGTGCTTCTTGATCGGTCTCATATGTGTTTTTTGGAGATTTTGGAAGGAGGCAGCATGGTTGTGACACATGGAATGCTGGTGTTTGTCTTGGGTGAACCAAGAATTTCTTTGTGTATAATGAGCATTAAGCCAACATGTGGCAATGATGGAAGGAGGGTTACATCCTACGTAGTAAGAGGTAACAAATATAGGATCCTGTGCGTGGGCATGGAATTGAATGAGATAGGCACATAGAAGTCTCTGAATAAGAACATGTACAAAGACTGAAGGTCTCAAGCATATTCTTCATGATTTATAACTAATTCTATGTGCCTCCTCTACTCTACCTTTTGGAACCTAAGGCCTTCATTCTTGAACCCATGTACTTTTTGACCTATGCATTGTGAAACCCTATGTGCGAGCATGTATTGAAAGCTTTATGTAGGCATGAGTCATCACTACTTCACTACATAGAGTTATGCTCACTTTAATTATATTTCTCAAGTCCTCGTAGGTGAAATATATTTATGTAAGCCTTCAAAAGCCCTGCACCAACCCAAGGGTCACTTAAAGAGTCAACAATGTTCTTTACCATAATCCTTGCTTAAATTTTTATCACTAAAAAAATTGTATATTACCTTTTCCATCACTTGTTCACACTTTTTTTTATCTATGCAATCACTTATAATTTTTTAATAATAATGAAAATGGAATGTCTCTGTGTCTTTTATAGGTAGGTAAATGTTTTACATTAACACCCTCCTCATCGCCATCCATCATTTCAACCATTAATACTTCAAATAGTCATGCCTTGGCACCCATTTGACCTTCTTGCTATTTATGCCATTTATTGTCCCTGAAAAATGCCACTCATTTTTGGGACAACCTACAGACCAAAATTGTCTCTTCCCTTTTCAAAATTTGTCCTGGGCATTCAAATTCCTCATTTTTCAAACTTCTCAAAAATCTACGGACTCAGCAGGTCAAGTTCAATGGGCTTTTACAGGTTGAAATCTATAGACTCTTTCAAGGTTAGAGAAAACTACGGACTTGGTTTCTATGGACTCTACAAATAGGCTCATTTCTACAAGTTCAAAGAGTTCCAGGTTCAATCGGTTCAATGCTTTCGGTTCAACGGTGGGTTCAATCAATGGAATGGTTCAAAGCCTTGGTTCAATGGAGAAGTTCAATAGTTGGTTCATCACCAAAGTTTGAAGGAATTCACCCAAGAAGAGAGCCTGAAAAAAGCAAAGGAAAAGCCTGACTGAAGAGAAAAGCCCGCGGAAAAGCGCCCAATGGAAAAAGACAAAGTGCAGCGGACGCCACCACATGTCATATTCTGTAGGACCCACAAAGGTTTCTAATGGTTTTGAAAGTTAAGAGGAATACGTCACGTGTCTTTTTATGATTCAGCGAAACATGACAAGTTTGCATCCGTCATGCAAGAGCGGCAATTTTTGCCGCCCTTACATCTTTTGGTCTCTTCTATGCAAGAGCGGCAAATTTTGCTGCCCACACATCCACGTTTCCTCTCCTCCAAGTGCAAGGGTGGCAATTTTTGTTGCCCTTACATGTTATTCTTCTTCAACATGCGTTGGTAGCAATTTTTTCCATCGACATACTTTCTCCTTGACGTGCACAGTTGGTAATTTTTGCTGCCTATGCATAAGAACTTCTCCAATATGCAAGGGTGGCAATTTTTGCCACCCCTACATACCTTATCCCCATTTTTCCTAACTCTGAGAAATTTTTATTTTTCCTATTTTCCATGCCCGCTCCCCTTTTCTTCCACTTTCCTACCTGCTCTCACCTTAGCATTTTCAAGTGCGTTTCCCTAGTCATGATCACTCAAATGTGCAGTTTTCCTAGATTGCTATTTTTTCCCCTAATTGCACAATCATGATTATTAATACAGTTTCTCTAAAGGATCCCTCTTCATCGATGTCTTTTCAACAAAAGTTCTTCCAGATCATTGAAGTTTCTCTGAAGAAGTCGAAGACCATGAAGAAGACTGGAAATAAAGATTGAAGCTTTTCTTCCATGCTTTATTCGAAATGCACTTTGTAATTGATTTGGGACATTTTCACATGCAATTTTGTAATGTGTAATTACATGTAAAAAATATAGAAAAATATCTCAAAAGTCAAATATGACTCATATTTGACTAAGATATTTTTATATTTTAATCTTTTTAATTTTGAAGGTTTCTCCCTATATATAGAGGGGACCTCTTTTGTAAATGGATCTCTGATAATTGAGAGCAAAAACTCTGCCGAAATTGAGACACTTATTGAGACTTTGTGCTCAACTTGTAAATCATATTTCATCAAATGAATGAAAAACAAGTTTATTTCAGACTTTGTGTTGAAGTAATTTGTGTTATTTAGGAAGTGGTTCTTATGTCCTCTTTCCTGATAATCTCTTATCTGTTTGATTTAATAAGCAAAGTGTGTGTGTTGATATTATCTGAGAATGCTTCTAAAAGATAGAAGAAAGACTTTGAGCTAATTTTATCTTGGTGATCCTTTTATCCTTTGTAGTTTTAGGTGAAGACTTTGTGCTTCATTTCACTCTACAATTATGCTCGTTTCGGATCGGCGAAGGAGACAAACAAAAGACTTTGTGCCTACGTAGGTTTCTTTGTTAACTTTGTTACCTACTGCAGGGGATTTTTTGATCTACGCTGGATACCATTCTTGAAAGAAGAGGAATGTTATTAGCCAATGACTAGGACTTATTTATCTTGTTCCTTGGACATCACCTCTGAAAAAAGAGAGGTGGATGCTGTTATACTACCCCGAGTATTATTTTTTGCTTACTTATATTTATACATATAGTGTATAAATATTCATAGGGAACCTCCCCTTGATGACATGAGAGATTTACCTCATCCAGATGTGATAAAACCACACTTTTTGTGACATAAATATCCTTGTGTTGTGGTTGATATACCCATTTTGTCATCAGTTAGTTGATGACAAAATATTCACCCAACAATTTTTTACGACTCTGCTGGGGATGAATGTGTAGTCTGAAACCTCAAGTTTTAGATTGAAGCAGTCCCTACCCTTATCCATTACATAGTCTGGTGAATCCATTCCATGTCTTACCCATTATAATTATAGTCTTACCATCTTCCTCCATCTCCATTATATTATCTGGTCTACAAAACCAGAGCCACTGGGAAGAGTGCGCAGTTTGAAGTCTCAAGCTTCAAGCTGAAGCAGATCCTGCTCTTTTCCATTTTTTGTTCTGCAATATGGCAACTCCACATTATACTAGAGGCCATAAATCCCAAGGTATTGTTGACCCTACTTTTGAGTTGGTGCAACAGAGTAATTTTGAGTTGTTTCCTTCACAATCTCACCTTAGACGAACTAGGAGTCTTCTTCTTAGCCCTACCAGGTCACCAGCACAAGGCAGAGCTTCTTTTTCTACTGCTAGCAGAGCTTTGCCTATCCATTCTACACCCAAATTTGTGATTCCACTTTTGCATAATCAAATCATGGCTCAAGGCCCCTGGGGTAATTCTTTTGGTCCCCTAAACTTGACTCCACCTCTGCATGAGCTTCCATGCAGTTTAAGGAAGAATTTCACCAAATTCTTTGGTGATGGGAAGGTTCATCCTGATGAACACATTGTAGCTTTTAGCATAGCCTACGGTGTAATAGGGGTGGAATTTGAAGACATAGCGGTCTGGCTATTCATGGAGACACTACAAGGCGCTGCTGCAGACTAGTTCTACCACCTCCAGGCTGGATCAGTGACTGATTGGGACACTCTGAAAGATAAATTTGAAGCCAGGTTCAAGCCTACAAAAGATGCACATGCCTTGCTAGCCCAGCTCACACAGATGAAGAAAGAGCCCCATGAGCCTATGAGGGATTTTATTGCCAGGTTTGACAAACTAAGGCACAAGATTCCCAAGGTCGCCCAGCTGACGCCTCAGAACCTCAAATGCTTCTTCATCAATTCACAACTACCTGAAGTAGGTTTCTTGCTGAGATGGGCTAGACACATAGACCTTATTACTACTCAGGACTTGGCTATTGAGGTAGAAGATGACCTTATCTTGGCAGGAAAGATAAGGAAAGACCCTAATAAAGGTAAATCCTCTTCATCTTCTAAATATTCCCCTTCAACCACCACTGATCCAATGGTGCAAAAGATAGCAAATGAATTGTTGGTCCTCAAAAGACAAATGGCCCAAATTATGTCTGCTTCTCCTAATCAGGTAATGCCAAGGAAGACATTTTAGAATCAGGGATACCAAGGTAATGCTGCCAGGAATCAAGGGCAGCCAAATCGCCTTCCTCCCCCACAGAAGAACCTTGCCCTTGAAGCGCCTCCAACCAAATCAACAGTTGGGTATTTGGAAATAGAACATGATTTCTCTTTCCAATCTGAGTTTAATAAAGAAGAATTAGCTGGCGACTCCCACATCAGTTTCTTAAACTACCGGATGAACCCAAAAGTAAAGGTGGAGCATCCGAGGGATCATATGCTGTGATCACCCAGTCCCAAAATTAGTCAGCTCAACAAGCTGATAAGGGAGAAATAAAGGAGAGACCTCAGCCTGCAATTTCGATCACTAAGAGCGGGACCACTCTGCCTATTCAACCAAAGGACCTAGTGATTGCTGAGAAAGTAAGTATCCTAAACATTTTTGCACCTTCTACTTCAAATTCATAGGCCAATCCTCCCACCCCTCCCATAAACCAAAAGGATGAACTCCCATCCTCTGTGCCTAGTCCAATTCAGTCATCTGACATAACTGATCATGTCAAAAAGACCAAAAGTCAAATGACTAAATTTGAAGTCTTGCAGTCCAACCCTGATCAGTTAGACAAGTTGGTACAAGATGTAAAGACCCAAATGTCGGCCCCTGAAGCTCAAATTTTGTTTGAGTTTTCAGGCAGGGATGATTACTTCTTGACCACAGAGGACGTCCATGTTCCTAGAGACAAAAGTCTGGTAGGTGGTGATCCAGGAATTGATTCAAACCAGACATCAAAAGGATTGGTAAGGCACAGTACAAATGAAAAAGGGTCTTCCATCTCTAATGAAGATAAATCTGACAGAAGATTTATTTTTGGTGATGGTTGGATCTAGGAAATAGATGGCAGCAATTCCTCTATAGGTGTTAGGACCAAGTTGGTGTTGATATCTCCTAAGGGGGATATTCTTCCTTCTTTACACGAGTTGCAGTTTAACAACACCAACAACACTGCTGAGTATGAATCTCTGTTACTCGAATGGGGAGCTACTCGAGACAAAGGAGATGTCGAGCCAGTGGTCTGCCATGCATCTGAAGGGGACAATCAAGACATGTGCTAGATTGAATATTAGAACAACAAATTATGGAAATAAACTAGGCTGTTGCCCATCGAAATCAAAAAAAGGGGCTCCATAGGAGAACTAGGATTCATGGTTCTCAGACTAGAAAGCAAGTCTTGCCAAGAGGCAGCAAGAGAAGAGAACCAAGGGGAAGACACAGAAAAGTGGTTTCCTGGTGGAGAGCTCCATTCACCTGTCACCATTTCTGGGGACATAATAGTTTCCTATTGGTTTATCAAGATGACATCCCCTTTTCTTCACCTGACAAGGAGCAGCATCTGAAGTACTTCAATTTTTGAAGTATCGGATGAGTCCCCCTGTACATATGTATGTTTGTATAGTCTTTTGCTTTGTTTTGTTCATTCTGTTTTCATTTTTGGAGCCTTTCTTTTTGGGTAGCATGACTCCATAGCCCAATGGCACGCTTCTAAGGCACTGGAGATTCTGGATTCTACTCCCTTCAATTGATTTTTGCAATAGAAGGAAGTTCCCCAACTGGAGCCAACTGTTGTCCCCAAAAAATGCCACTCATTTTTGGGACAACCTACAGACCAAAATTGTCTCTTCCCTTTTCAAAATTTGTCCTGGGCATTTAAATTCCTCATTTTTCAAGCTTCTCAAAAATTTATGGACTCAGCAAGTCAAGTTCAATGGGATTTTACTGGTTAAAATCTACGGACTCTTTCAAGGTTAGAGAAACCTACGGACTTGGTTTCTACGGACTCTATAAACAGGCTCATTTCTACAAGTTTAATGAGTTATAGGTTCAATCGGTTCAATGCTTTCAGTTCAACGATAGGTTCAATCAACGTAATGGTTTAAAGCCTTGGTTTAATGGAAGGGTTCAATAGTTGGTTCATCACCAAAGTTTGAAGGAATTCACCCGAGAAGAGAGCTTGAAGAAAGCAAAGGAAAAGCCTGACTGAAGGGAAAAGCCCATGGAAAAGAGCCCAATGGAAAAAGACAAAGTGCAGCAGACATCGTCACGTGTCATCTTTTGCAGGACCCACAAAGGTTTCTAAAGCTTCTAAAAGTTAAGTGAAATACGTCACGTGTCCTATTATGATTCGGCATAACGTGACAATTTTGCATCCGTCATGTAAGAGCGGAAATTTTTGCCGCCCTTGTATCTTTTGGTTTCTTCCATGCAAGAGCGGCAAATTTTGCTGCCCATGCATCCCCATTTCCTTTCCTCCAAGTGCAAGGGTGATTATTTTTTCCACCCTTACACGTTCTTCTTCTTCAACATGCGTCGGCAACAATTTTTGACGCTGACATACTTTCTCCCTGACATGCACAGGCGGCAATTTTTGCCGCCTATGCACAAGAAATTCTCCAATATGCAAGGGTGGCAATTTTTGCCGCCCCTACATACCTTCTCCCCATTTTTTCTAACTCTGGGAAATTTTCATTTTTCCTATTTTCCATGCCCGCTCCCCTTTTCTTTCACTTTCCTACCTGCTCTCACCTTAGCATTTTCAAGCGCGTTTCCCTAGTCATGATCACTCAAATGTGCAGTTTTTCTAGATTTCTAATTTTTCCTCTAATTGCACAATCATGATTATTACTGCAGTTTCTCTAAAGGATCCCTCTTCATTGACGTCTTTTCAACAAAATTTCTTCTAGATCACTGAAGTTTCTTTGAAGAAGTCGAAGACCATGAAGAAGACTGGAAATAAAGATTGAAGCTTTTCTTCCATACTTTATTCAAAATGCACTTTGTAATTGATTTTGGACATTTTCACATGCAATTTTGTAATGTGTAATTACATGTAAAAAATCTGGAAAAATATCTCAAAAGTCAAAGATGACTCATCTTTGACTAAGATATTTTTATATTTTAATCTTTTTAATTTTGAAGGTTTCTCCCTATATATAGAGGGGACCTCTTTTGTAAATGGATCTCTGATAATTGAGAGCAAAAACTCTACCGAAATTGAGACACTTCTTGAGACTTTGTGCTCAACTTGTAAATCATATTTCATCAAATGAATGAGAAACATGTTTATTTCAGACTTTGTGTTGAAGTAATTTGTGTTATTTAGGAAGTGGTTCTTATGTCCTCTTTCCTGATAATCTCTTATCTGTTTGATTTAATAAGCAAAGTGTGTGTGTTGATATTATCTGAGGATGTTTCTAAAAGATAGAAGAAAGACTTTGAGCTACTTTTATCTTGGTGATCCTTTTATCCTTTGTAGTTTTAGGCGAAGACTTTGTGCTTCATTTCACTCTACAATTATGCTCGTTTCGGATCGGCGAAGGAGACAAACAAAAGACTTTGTGCTTACGTAGGTTTCTTTGTTAACTTTGTTACCTACTTCAGGGGATTTTATGCTCTACGCTGGATACCATTCCTGAAAGAAGAGGAATGTTATTAGCCAACGACCAGGACTTCTTTCTCTTGTTCCTTGGACATCACCTCTAAAAAAAGAGAGGTGGATGCTATCATACTACCCCAAGTATTATTTTTTGCTTACTTATATTTATACATATAGCGTATAAATATTCATAGGGAACCTCCCCTTGATGAGATGAGATATTTACCTCATCCAGATGTGGTAAACCCACACTTTTTGTGGCGTAAATCTCCTTGTGCTGTGGTTGATATACCCATTTTGTTATCAGTTAGTTGATGACAAAATATTCACCCAACACCATTAATAAATGCATTTTCCATCCTTACTTTGAGAGTTATTATGCCTTTATTGAAGTGCATACCAATTATAAAAATTCAAATTTCACTATTTGTTCATAGGAACTAATTTTTCATTTTAACCCACCTTTGCAATGACATTTTTGCTGTCGTATTTGTTCTAAATTCTTAGGTTATGCACCACCTTTTATTTTCCTCCTTCACATGCCTCCTATTATGCACCTCCTCTTGCACATTTTTATCTTCAGTACCTTATCCACCCTTAAAATCTACCCCACATAAAAGGATGTGTGTGGTATGCCATGTCATAACTTAGTGAAATTCATGTCAAGAATGTGATAGGGAAATAAAGTTTTAAAATACCAAAGAGCATCAAAAAGTGCCAAAAAAAAATTATAAAATGTACACTACTAATACCATGCTTATTCAATAACTAAACTAAATCCTAAGATAAACGAGTGGTATATGTATTATTTAGTGAATTGAGGAATTACATAGAATGGTAGGGATGGAGTTGACTACCATTGAAATGGAATGATAGGAATTAGCCATCTAATATTTTCAAATTGTAGGCACTTTTTGGATAGATATCATCAATGATAAAAGGACCATTCCATTGGATTCATAGTTTGCCTAAATAGTGTATAAAATTTGAATCATAGACCAAAACATGAATTCCAGGATGAAAAACTTTGGTTTTAATGTGTCAGTCATGCCAAGATTTTTTTTCCAACTCCCTGACTCCAATGTGTGAGAATGCATGCATCTTGCAACTGAAGTAGAACATCCAGGCAAGCTTTGAGTGATTCTCATTCAAGTAATTTCCCCATACATGCAATATTTAGGGAAGGCACAAGGAAATCCATCGATAAAACTACTCTATTACCAAATACAAGGTTAAAAGGAGTACTCTTGTTCAACCTTTTGTATATTGTCTGATAATCCCACAAGACTAAAAAAAATCAATCGTCCCAATCAATGCACCTAATATTAAAAATCTTGGTCAGGGTATTACTAAGGACCTTGTTGAAAGCTTTCATTGTGCCATTGATTTGAGGGTCGTATGGCATGGTCTTATGGTGTATAATCATAAACTCAACCAAGAGGATGCACATTATTTCATTAATAAAGTGTCATGATCACTTGTTAAACTTAGGGGGCATCCATACCTTATGATGATATTTTCCCATAGAAAACTGGCAACGGTATAAAAAATAAAACCCTATGTGGGTGTTGCTTCAACCCAACATATGAGATCATCTATGGAAGTAATGATGTAGCATGTGTCAATCCATCATGTAGCAGGTTGAATGGGGCCAATGAAATCAATATCCAATTTTTTAAAAGGTTCATGAACAAGCACTAGATGAAAAGGCATAACATCCATTTGATTTGGTTTACCTACACATTGATAGATATCACATTATCATGCATAAGATTTAGCATATTTGAATAAGGTGGGCCACCATAACCCGATTAGTAGAAATTTTTGTGTTATTTAGTTGCCAACATAATGTCCTCCTATAACACCTTCATGGACTTCTTGAAGGACTTTAGTTCATTCATGTTTCATTACACACCTTTTTAATACCTCATCCCATCCTAATTTGTACAAGTATCCTCCAATAAGTTGGAAAAGGGCAACATGGATAACCAACTACTTTTTGTCCTGGGTGTTAAGGTGACCTAGTGCTAAATCAATTACAAGAAAAGATTCAATTTCCTCCAATTATTTGGGCATGTGTGTAATGTAAAAAAAATGTACATCAGGTAAATCATCATCTGTGGTGCACACTAGATCACCAGATTGAATGTGTGAGAGGTGGTCTAGATTGAAATTAACTTTATATAGTTTCATAACCATAGAGAACTAAAACTCTTTAAAGAGGACAATCCATCGACAGATGCATCTGTGCAATACTAGTTTATTTACCAAATACTTGAGCATTTATTGACTCATATAGAAGTCAAATGGGGTGGACAAAAAGTATTCGTGAAAATTTTAAAGCATATAAACCATGTACAAGGCCTCACAGTCTGGCATAGAGTAGTTATGTTTCACTAGTGTGAGATTTCAGCTAGAAAAGTAAATAGGATGATCAAGTTTTCCCTCATTGGGTTGTATCAGAATAACATCCATTGTCATGCCTAAAGTGTCAACATGCACATGAAATGGTTGGGTCTAGTTCAAGAACTAAAGAATGGGTGTAGTCACTAGTTTATCTTTCAGGGCCTCAAATTTTTACTGGTGTCATCCATAAGAATAGGCCATTGTGTTTGAGTAGTTATTCTAGTGGTGTGACTATGTTAGCATGACCCCAAATGAACTTTTGATAGTTGTATACACCCTAAATTGGTCAAGCAACCACACATATCATGTCTTTTCATAGTCCTTTCACAAGAAACTCTGACTGGAGAATATGAGATTTATTCATATTTAGCCATGTCTTTTATTTTAATTATGGTGGTCTTGTTTCATGCTTGATTCACCTTTTTGCTTATTGCCAATCATCCGTAGCCTTCCAAATGGTCATTCCAGCTCAACCAGACTCTATTTCCTATGCCAATTCCATCCTCCTCAGTCTAGAGCTTATAGGACAGGAGCATTGGGGTTGGACTATAGCACTGGACCTTAGGGTGCCCCATTTCCAATGCTCCTATCTAACTACATTTGGGTCCCAACGGTCAGGTTTCCTCACTTAATGAGTTCCAATCTCTTCTTAGCTTCATCCTTAAGTTTTTTTTGTCTTTCTAATGTCAACCAAATATGAATAAAATTCCCAAATTCAAAACAAAGAGTCTCCTATAATGGAATTCATAAGGCATTTTATATCTAACACTTAGTACTTTGGCACAATACATAATTAAAAAATAGATAATAATATAGCTCAACATTCTACATCACACATAGATTTGCATGCTTGATCAAGGAAGGACCTAGGTGAAAGTCATTCTTACATCTACCATGCATGTTGATTATGCATATTTCCTAAGGGAGAAATAGATTTGATCTGAGACCCTATCTTGAGGGTTAATGTAGGTAGTGATCAGGACAATAGAGGTTCTAGATAATATGATCATACTTCCCTTAACCCAATATTTTCCCCCTTTTGATTTTGATGCATTTGTTATTTTCATGTGTATAGATAGACCTAGGGTTTTGAATATTAAAATGGCTCTATAAGGATCTCTGTCAACATTCAACATCTAAAATTTCATAGGTAAGATCACATGGGGGCAGTGAATAAAACCTAGAAAACTTATACCTCTGTGACTAGCTTGGATAATAGCGATAAGACCTAGACTATAGCACCAGACCTTGAAGTGTTCTATTATTAACACTCCTATCCTTTCACTAAATGAAAGACAGATCCATATTCTTGACATCTTCCCAGTCTATGTAGTAGTTTTTAGATTTTGAATCATTCATCTCAACCTCTTTTTCTAGATAAGTTTACTTCTCTCCCTATGCAATTGGTGTAATTAATTTGATCAAAATTTGTATTTTACCATATTAGATTAGATTTTTCCCATTACTCGAGACCCTTTATTATTTAGGAACTACATCCTAGTTTTCAAAAATAATTAAACATTTGGTGAACCCGACTTACTTCAAACAAATCTAAAACCCTAGGTACCCTTAGGGTTTTTCCTTCATATTTTGTGCAAAAATCCAACTTTAAAATTTTGATTTTGTATAAATTTTTATGCATTAATTTTATTCAAATATTGTTTTAGAATTGAAATTATTGCAATAATTTTCAAAAATTCTAAAACCCTAACCCAAAACCCTAGATTTTCAAACTAGGTTCTCAAACCTTGGCCTTACAATTTTTAGAAAATTATTTTATAATTTTTGCAAATTATTTAGAGTGTCAAAAATATTTTCAAAATCTCTATGTTGGTAGTTATTTTGTGCAAAATATAAATTTCAAAATTATGATTTTTGTATAAATTTTTGTGCATTCATCTTATTCAAATTTATTTTAGAATTTAAATTATAGCACTAATTTTCAAAAATTCTAAAACCCCAATTCAAAACCCTAGATTCCTAAACTAGGTCGTAAAACCTCAAGCCTTGCAATTTTTAGAGAAAATATTTCAAAATTTTTACAAATTATTTAGAGTGTCAAAACCATTTTCAAAATATCTATGTTAATAGTTATTATTGCATTAATTTGCTTAATATTAATTTTACATATTCTCTTTGGTGAAAGAAATACAATGGCCACTAAGGCACTTCTTCCCTCTCATCCCAGAGCTTAATTTCTAAATTTTTCTCATAATTACGACAATGAATGGACAAATTTTCAAAATTGCACATTATCTAAAAATGTGAAAAATGATTTCATTTACAATGAAGATAATTACTATTGTTGTAATGAGGAATGTGATGATACATGTGAAAGTGATAGTGAATAAAAATTAGATGCATATTCTTCTCTCAAACCTATCTCTTTTATTCCCTCTTCTAAATAAAATAATTTTGATAAATGGGAAAGGTACTTTTCACCTTATTCTCGCACAATGCACCAAATGAACAAATTAGTTATTCCCTTCCAAGTGAACCTCTTATTGGTAATAATTTGCTTCCATATAAACCTAATCTCTCTCTCTCTCTCTCTCTCTCTCTCTCTCTCTCTCTCTCTCTCTACTTCTATGTTCAAAATAAAATAATATAAATGCAATTAAATCAAACTACCAATGCATAGTTCAAATGATCCATCTCATGCTCTCAACTCTACTGTATCAAAAGAATGTCTAAATGATAACCCTCTTACTCTTACTTCTCATATTGAAAATGAAAATAATGCATACACTCCATCCATGGTTAACATATATGCACATAATATTCCAAATTCACATGATAATTTATTACATATTAGAAAATAATTACATTCTTCTCTTACACCTCTCCCTAGTGACCATGGAAGTGATAATGAGTATGATAGTGAACATGAAAATGAGAGTGACTATGAACAATATTTCAACTATGATAATGCATGGGATAATGATGATTACTATGTTTATAGTGAAGAAACAAATGCATCTCATGTTTCTACATCTTCTCTCACTCCTACTCTCAAACATAATGCACTAAAAAATGTTGTTTCTACTTCTATGTATGATTCTATTTAAAATAATACACATGCTAATGATAACATTATATCCTCTACTCAATTAGAATGTGATTCACTAAAACATAAAAATACCAATGAATCTCCCAAGCCACCCCCTATTACAATAACACCTATTTCTCACTCTTCACCTAAAGAGAATATTAGCCCACATCCCTTTACCAAGGTCTAAGTTACCATTCCTCCAAAGGTTCAAGTGAGCACACCCCCTCTCTATGATCCAATTACTAAATTGATCATTCTCATGGCTAAAATTAATGATCAAATTCAATGATTAAATGAACCACTTCAAAATGCTAATATACCATCCCAAGATATTATTTCTCTAATGCATGTAGTTGGTGAGTTACAACACCAAGTACATCTCCTTACCTTTGAAAACAAGGATTATAAGTCTTAGATGGATGCCAATGATTTACGTGGTAACCCTCTTCCAAATAGATTTGTAAAAGCATCATTGCCTAAGCATTTCTAGATACCATCATTACCTCACTTTGATGGAACTGGAGATCCATTCATACACCTTCAAGCCTTTCAAAAGTCTTTGTCATCTCATGCGAGTCCTTTGATTATATTGAAGTTGTTCTATCAAACATTAGTGGGGGAGGCACAAAATTGGTTCTTTCATCTACTCCTTGTTGGTTCATTGCACACATATGATGACTTAGAGGAGGCATTTATCAGATATTACATTAAAAACATGGGCCCTCATGTTACATATGAGAAACTTGCCACATTGCATCAGAATATTTTACAGTCGGTTAGTGGTTATATGTTATGATTCATGACTTATATGTTAAGATTGATCTATAAACTAGTAGATTTAAAATTTCAACATATCTTTATTAAGGTGCTTCATCAACCTCTCTTTGATCATCTATTATATTAGATAGAGTCCTCTTTTAGGCACTTATGTTATATAGTTCTAGCCTTGGAAAAGAAATTGAGATTGATTGAGGTAGATTTAGTTGATTGAATTACTTTAGGTTTCATAGCAATACCTCCATCTACATATTCTAGCACACAACATCCACCATGTCCTAAACAAGATGGGAAACCTCAATTAGAAAAGCAATTAGTTAAGAATAAAGAACCAATTTCTAGAGCACAACCTACAATATGCATACAAAGTATAGTATCAAGGTACCATTACAACTTGATTCAGAGAAGTATAGCCCATGTGTCATATTATCAATACTAATAGATAAGAGGTTAGTCATATTACCTTCTACGATCCACATTTATTACATAGATAGCCATATTAGCCCTTTATAACTATCATCATATTTGTTAACATAGATAATGATTGTTATGGACTCAGGGATTGCATTAATAAATGTATTGATAATGGCATCATAACATTCACATAGGGGGCATCAAGACCTCCTCCATCATGGAACCATATACCCATTCAACCACAATTGAGTCCTCCCAAGACATTCTTTTACAATAATCATTGGTCACTCATCATGAGAATAATGTGGGTTCTAGGATAGAGCCTTATGGGAGATCTCCTATTCCACCTATTCAGAAGGTTTGGAAACTAGTATAACGAGAGTGACCTACATATAACGCTATAGTCTAAGGAGTACAAAATGAAATTCCATACACATATCTAGCATAGTCATAGGCACCATAATAGAATACCACTCCTGAGAGATATTCACTATAGCCAAGTTTTTTGGGTTCTATCTCACATAGCAACCTGCTACAGTTAATATTAGATGAACCCACATCATAGAGTATTACTCCAGAGAGAGATTCACTATGTTTGAGCTTTTTGGGACCCATTTCATGTAGCAACCCATTACGATTGAGATTAAATGAGCCACCATCATAGGTTTTAGCTCCATATCGATCTATCGCTCAGTCATATGCATCACAATAAAGGCCTCAAGTTACTATTTCATATAGCAATCCACTATGATTATGGATAGATGAGCCTTCTTCATAGTACACAACTTTAATTACACATATAATAAGGTTACATTTAGCAGAGTCTTTATGCACATCTACATTTAGTGCATAATAGATAACATCAGATTCAGTGCATGTTCTTACACAACATGAGCAATATGGGTACTTGTTTAGTTGGCTATTAGGATTTAGATAGTGATATGACACACATTCATAATAAAATCTATTCATATATTTATTTCATGAGGAAATGATGGACCCAAAGGACTAGCTAGCTTTTACATTCTTGAGCCACCTACTCAGAGCGATTGGACACATAGTCCAAACATCAATTAACACACACATGATCACGTAACTTCACTTCATAGGTGAAGATGGAGTCAAAGGGATAGCCTTTGCATTCTTGAGCCACTCTTAGGGAAGTGATATGCATAACATGCTCTATTACATCCCCTTCTACTAATAATTAACATTCCTTGTTACAAATAACCATTCCTAGTTCCAAATAGCCATCCTTAAGCCAAACCACATTAACCAAATCCTGACCTTACTAGTATCCTATTTTTCAAATCTTAAATCAATTTATTTTATCAAAATAATTTACCAATTACAAAACTAGCACAAGTTTTACTCATGTATGATTACAAATAAAACCTAACATCACACTTGGACATATCATGAACAATCAAATCACATCTCAAAATGCTATCTTATCAAACATACATAACCTCAAAATCCATACCAAATCAAGTATTTCTAATCAGCCATTTACAACAAATATAACAATATACTTCAAATCACATAACATAATACACATGAGTCAAAATCAAAATGAGTATCCATATATATATATAACAAAGTTTTCAAAACATATGCGTAACATCAAATATAATCAATCATGAATGGGCATCAATCGCTCCTCTCAATCTCACCCTCTCCTCTAGTACTAGCCCCATAATCTAACCTAGCACTTGATGGACTCACACCTCCTTGAGCTCCTGAGTACCACTTACGATGACTCTCTCACTCTAGTAGCTAACCATGATCCTCATGTAAGTTGACATACCACCTCTCAATATCCATGTACTCATCCATAATCCTCGTTCTCACTGATCCAAAATTAGGTGGGGGCATCTTATGCCTATCTAACTCATCTCTCTCTTCCACTACCCTAACATATGTAATTATCACTATAAAATCTCTATCAAACAAATGAGCATGAACACCAGATGTCACTATCACTCACTATATCAAACCCTCCTCTACTACATCAAGAATATGTCGTGTGAGCTTTCAGAGTGTAGACTCAATGATGGTCTCCCAATAGTCATCATCTCCACTCCCCACTCCAACATGTGCCTCATCCTGAGCATCTCCCACTCCTCTTGCACATAAAAGTGAAATGCTATGTTAGATATACACTTTCAAATCAAATTAAAGCAAAAATTTATTCATATTTCAACTATAATCACCATTTACCTCCCATCATTTAGATTGGCATAGGATCCTCATACTCAAGAGCATCCCCTCCCTTAATAGGGTATAATAGAGCCCACCGATACCTCATCCACTATGCAGTATATGCATTTTATACATCTAATATCATCCACATCAAGAATGTCCATAGTCACATCCTACACATCTAAAGATAGGAGTGCTAGCTTAGCCTTTGTGGGCCTCGCATGAGCTCCCACCCTTGATGGTACCCATGCACTCCTCACCCATACCCATGTTGTAAGGGGCACATCTTGTGGTACCCAAAAATATCTAGTTACATGCTCATATTGAAATCACTTGTACACTCTAACTCAATGGTCATGTATCTAATAACTGAACCTCATATATCCTAACTGCACTCCATCCTCAACCCACCAAAGAAATATTCTATAAGGCCTCCATATAATGTTATGAACCACTAATCTATTTAGCACCCATCTATAATGATCCATTCTAGAAGATTGGATAGCCAATATACTCATCCACCACTCCCAAATAGCTATGGACTTTCCCACCTCTCCCTAGGTAATCCTATTGGCCACATAATTGCTATGTGTTCATAAGCCCAACAATGCAATAATGCCATTTCACTCAATCCACCACTAAATGCCTCTTAGATAAACCTGTAAAGATTCCTATATAGGTGGGAGAGCATAGTCCTACCCCATGAAAACATAGTGCCATATACCTCCACATTATGCACAATTTTATGCATCTTATGTGTAATCGACACTCTACTCCCATCGATAACAATAAATGAGGCCAACACAACCAACCACTTCTACAAGTGTAGAACACTAGATTGTATTATAATTGATAGTAGCACATCACTATCACTACCTCTTTGATTTATACCTGAGGGCACACTAGTGAAATACAATGATGCATGATTAATAGCATCAACACCCATGTCATCCTACAATATCACCCACCATTCACTAATCAATAAATGCAAAATGCAATACACATCCTCTAGAGTCACAATAATCTCCCTTATATGAAGCCAAAAATTATGTGTATTTGTATTTTACCTCTCACATAAGGTGGTAATTAGATATCTATCCCACTACACTATGCCTAGGTCACACACATGACCCAACCCTGCCCTATCCATGATATCTCTCTCATCAGTATACAATGGTAACAACCTCAATGTTTCCATCACCTAGCCCCTATGGAACTCTCTCATCTACACCTCACCCTAAAAACACCAAAAATAACATATATATTAGTCCATAATGCCAAATCACTAGCCAAGCAAAAATAACTACAAATAACGAAGCAATATCTCAAAAAAATCAAGCTTCTAAGACAACAGCACTGGGTACAGGATAACAACACCTAACAAGAGCACTGTAATTTAGATAACAACATTGGATGTAGGACATGAACATTGGAACTAGTTAAATTTTTCCTAGGACACTTAAAATAGCTCAAAACATCAAAAATAGGCTTTAAAATAAATAAAAATCAAACATTTTAGCTACTTACTAAGATAACATCACCACCAGCCTGAACCTGGGCTACCAACTATTCAAATTGAGTTACGGTAGGTACTCATCTCCTTGATATATCTCCTACTATATAGATCCAAACCTTAACCTAGTCAATACACAAATGAATCGATAATCAATCCAATTCCCTATATTACCCAACTTTCTCAATCAAAACAAAATACATTTTGACCATAACTTAAACCCCATAACTCTATTTTTCAAACCATTTTCTTCCATGAAATTGCAATAATGATACCTTTGACATCAATCAAACTTTGCTTTATTACTACCTCATCTACCTACTATAGGACACACATCTCTATATTTTTTATACTCAGACACACACCTTGATTATCACCAATCAAAACTTGTTTCATTTCTAACAACTCCATCTAATCAATCAAACAAACTCTTAAGCTATTCACAACAAGCCAACCTTATTTCTACTAATGCCACTAGTCATCACTTTTGGCTTGACCTCCTTTATCAAAAATTTCATCCCTCTCCCCAAAAGGGAGGCATCATTCCTACTATTCCTATTTCTAAACCTACTCAACATGCCCATCCACTTGCATAAGTGGATACACCATGGTTATTACACCTTCAGTATTCATATTCAAATCAGATCAGTTAAACAATACAACAATTAAAATTACATGGGTCACTCAACATTACTTAGGACATTTAGGGGGATATACCTTCAGTTTATAGATACATAGACTATTTAGATATAGTGATTTAGATCATATGGATCCACAGTGATTTCAACTTACAGATATAAAAACTATTTAGATATAGTGGTTTAGATTATATGGATTCACAATGACTTTGATATAGATTTGGACTCAGATACCAGATTTGGGGGCATGTACATTACTACATGTCTCACACATACAACTTCATATAGCAAGACATAATTATAGGACCAGATAGAAGATTATAGGCATAATATAGAACACAATGTTTTGATCTCCAATTTTACACATGGGGTATGGCATAATAGGTCATATCACATGTGGTTATATAGATTACCAGATTATACATATGCATCACTCACATACTAGATTTGGGGGTGTGGCACAAATGTTCATGTTCTTCATTGTCTAGGATTATATAGATGGAATGGTAAGACATGCCATTCTCTTTTCACATATTGACTAGAGTTTTAGATTATAACCAACTATACCTAGGTTGTCACAAAATTGGACTATATGACCATCTAAAATGGTTGGTCCATCGCATCACCTAGACCCAGACTACATGAGATTGTGTGAGACAAAGGACATGCATTGGTTTTGGGCCTCCAAGCATTTCTCAATTCTAGTTCAGATATTCAAAGTGGGGATATGATAGATTTTTCTCTTCATAATAGACAAATTCTATACACACATTCCAGATTACATGAATTTATGTGGGATAAGGGATAGACATTGGTTTTGGGCCTCTGGGCATTCCTCATTCTCATCCAGATTTAGCATATGGGGCAAACATTTCCCTCTTTCTCCATGATTACATATATTCCACTTTTATATTCAGTATAGGGGCATCCATTTCAGGGATTCCTTAGTTCTCCAGGCACTACTTATCTCTCCATTCACTTCCTTGGCCAAGAAGTGAGTTGGACCCTTTTGCAACACATTTATCTCCATGTAGGTAAGTTTAGATACATATTTTATTTTCTTTCTTTTACTCTAGTACTTTATTTCATTACATCACTAGAATAAAAGAGGGGAAAATGTATACACCCTAAATTGGTCAAGCAACCACACATATCATGTCTTTTCACAATCCTTTCATAGGAGACTTCAACTGGAGAATATGATCCTTGTTCGTATTTATCCATGTCTTTTATTTTACTTATCATGATCTTCTTCATGCTTGAGTCACCTTTTTTCTTATTTCCAATCATCTATAGCCTTATAGATGGTCATTATAGCTCAACTAGACTCTATTTCCCATGCTATTTTCATCCCCCCAAGTTCCAAGCTTGTAGGACAAGAGTGATGGGGTTGGAATATAGTGTTCGACCTTAGGGTATTACATTTCTAGTGCTCCTATCTAACTACATTTTGGTTCCCAATGGTCATGTTTCCTTGCTTAATGAGTTCCAATCCCTTCTTAGCTTCATCCTTAAGTTTTGTTTGTGTTTCTAATGTCAAAAAAATGTGAATAAAGTTATAAATTTCAAAGCAAAGAGTCTCCTCTATAAATGACTTCGTAAGGGATTTTATATCTAGCACTTACTACTTTGGCATAGTACATAATTAAAAATTAGTCAATAGTATAACTCAACATTCCGCATCACACATAGATTTACATGCTTGATCAAAGAAGGGCCTAGGTAAAAGTCATTCTTGCATCTACCATGCACATTGATTATGCATGTTCCCTAAGGGAGAACCAAATTTGATCTAAGACCCTAGTTTGAGGGTTGATGTAGGAAGTGATTAGGATAACAAGGGTTTTAGATTGTGCAATCATACTTCCCCTCACCCAATTTTTCCCCCTTTTACTTTTGATGCATTTATTATATTTATGTGTATAGATAGACCTAGGGTTTTGAAGATTAAAATGGATCTATAAGGAGCTCTGTCAACATTCAACATCTAAAATTTCAAATCCAAGATCACACAGGGCAACAAACAAAACCCATAAAATTGAGACTTCTATGACTAGTTTGGACAACAATGGTAGGACCTGGACCATAGCGCTAGACCCTAAAGTATCTTGTTTTTAGTGCTTCTATCCTTTCAACAAATGAAATATAGATCTAGATTCTTGACATCTTCCTAGTCCTATGTAGTAGTTTTCAACCCCTAAATCATTCATCTCAGCCTATTTTTTTAGATAAGTTTACTTCTCTCCCTACATAATTGGTGTAATTAATTTGATCAAAATCCATATTTTACCATATTAGATTATATTTTTCTCCTTACTCTAAACCCTTTATTATTTAGGAACTAGACCCTAGTTTCCCAAAAATAATAAAATAATAGTACCCTATGTGACCTAATAAAGTGGTTGGTAATGGGAGTTGGATAATGACCATTATATTGGCTAGATCTACCATTATTCCATCTTTGTAAATAATGTGCCCTAGAAAAATCCCAAATGGGGCGAAAAAGATGTATTTATTTAAATTCAAGGAAAGTTGAAGCTGACGATTACATTCAAGCATGAGGTATAGATTATCATAGTGGTTATGTACTAAACCATGATCTAAGTAAAACTAAAATAAATTTTGGATGAAATACTTGAAGGTTTCCACCACAATGCGTGAGAACACTATCGGTGCATTATTGAGGCCAAAAGGCATAACATTATATGTAAAAAAACCCCATTCAGTTACAAATGTCATTTTTACCTTGTCTTCCTCAACAATTTGGAATTGGTGATAGCCATAAAATCCATTGGTGAAGGTGTAGATCTCACACCCAATAACACCTTCCAAAATTTCCTCTATGAAAGGCATTGGGAAAGGGTTTTTAATACATACATCATTGAGTAGTTTTTAATCTATACAAATTCAAATGTGACAATCCTTATTGATGTTGATCACCATTGGAATAACCCATTCAAATTCATCAATGGAAATAATAACTCCAATGCACAACATGCTATCAAATTCCTATTTAACTCAAGTGTGCATATTTAGGTTCATCCAATATGACCATTTTCTCATTGGTCAAACACTATCAACTAAATTAATGTGCATCTTTCCTAATGATGGATGCAATCCATTCATTTCGATGTAGTTCTATAGGAAAATGTCTTAATACTTCTAGAAGAGTTCAAAAAGTTTGGTTAATTCAACCTTAGACTTGTAATTTCCTAAAGTGGCCATTTTTGGTGCATCCTCCATCCCAATATTATAATACACCATTTGAAATGGCATGAAGTATTGTTTTTACTCAGTTTGAATTATATCTCTGATATCACATGTTTCATATTACATTTATAGATTTAAGTGGTCAAATTTTGGCTATGGTGGATCAGAATTGGTTCCCTCATCAACATGATATTTAAACTTTTTCTTTCCATGTCATATCTATTCCCTATGTGCATCTTCTGATTGAGATACAAGCTCCAACCAAGCCATGGTAGGAGTATTGAGTTCATGTAAGATTGGCAAGTTATCCTTAGGAGTACCATGCATATGTAATAGGTGATCTTTGATTGGTGCCTTATTTATTACAACTACCCAATGAATTACATTTAAGAACAAATGCAAATTTGTTCATGGAGAAGGAAAATAAAATGTTGTAAGCAAACCATGTGTAACGTGGCATAAGGTATCCTTCTCCCTATAGTTATCTTGATGGATATACCATATTCTATCCTAGGCATGTAGAGTACCATAAAAAGCATGAATCTATAAGTATTCTAGTAAAAATATGTCTTTAATAATTTAAAGTGTTTCACAGGATATCATATGGTCTTCTAAAGAAGCAATCCCATCATAACTTAGAGTGGCATGAACGTGGTTGTCATGGTGGAAGTGATAATGCATGGTTTCATGTACTTGTTCCCATGTGTACAAATGATATCAATGGTTAGACCACGATCAAGCAGTGGTTTTTTGAAACAAAATTTTTATCATGTGTAAACATTAAACTTCATCAACATAATAATTTTTTAGTTGTTGAAAATACTCCTTGACCTCAATTTGACCATGGAATCGAGGTCCATGGTCTAACCTCAATCATGGTAGAAAAATTAGATAAATGTTCTTATGGTGTTGGGATAACTTTAGAGGGGATCTTAGGTAGCCATCAAGGACACCAAAAATGCACCTTATTAGATCATATGCACCTTGAGTCCATTGGTCGTAAGTGATACTGGTAGTGTCAAAAATAGACTACGTATCTTCCCATTGTAAAATTCCATCAGGAGTAGGATCAATATTTTCATTTCCTTATGTAGTGATGTTATAAATTATGTTGACATCTTCATCACCATCAACAGATTCCATAAAGTGGGTCCTTGGTCATTATTTAGAGGAATGCTATATGTTGAGTGTCATTCTCAAAGAAAATTTAATACTTTTTAAAATGCAAGTCAACATTGTTCACATAGCACCAAGGTCAACCTAAGAGAGATAGAAAATCATTAGCTTCAATAAGTTCAATTACTTTGAAATCACCCTTGAATGCGATACCTAAGAGGTTAATAGTGGAATATTTAAGAACAACTATGGGTAGTGCACGAGAATTATAGACCATGAATAAAACATGTGGTGAAGGCTAAAAAATAAGGCTCCCCATCTTTTTATAGGCATCTTTGTTTAGAACATTAAGCTCTATGCCAGTGTCCACCAGGATATCATGAATCTTCCACCCACAAATAGATGCATTGATAAGGACCTCTTTATCACATTCTAGATTTGGTTGATTATGGGTCTCTTATCATTGTGCATGGTTCAAACAATGATCCTCCAAAGGATTTTCTATTTTTTTTCACAACTAATTCTTAATAAGGGGGATGATGTCCTCATTAAAGATTTTTCACAAATCTCAAAACTCATCATGGCTTGAGTTCATGGCTACCACATTTATTTAAATCTTGGCTCACATGTTAACATCCTTGTCCTTTAATAAATCAATTTTTCCTTACAGTTCCCATACCAATGTCATTGTGTCATGTAACACTTCTTTTTGACATTAAGCATTTGGATAGTGTTGTGAATGAGGTTATTCACACTGAACCTTTTTAGGTGGTGAATTTGAAATTGTTTAGGAATGAGTGCCACTCCGAGTAGTAATATTTACCTTAGGTCAAATTGGCATAGTGGTAGGGCATAGTCTCCACTAAGAATTGGGAGTTTTTTCAACATGTATCATCATAGTGCCCTTCTCAATTAGTTCTTTGCTACTGGCAGCATACAAGTTTGGAAATTATTCCAATCGATGCTTATTTTAACAAAAGGTGCATGTTGGATAGACCATGAAATCACATTGTTAATGTTATATATATCCACACTTGTAACATATCCTAGGTGGAAATCATCCACCTCTACATCCATTACCACACCCTTACCCTTTGAAAGATTGGCTTCCACTAGCCTCCTGGGTGTTAGCTATTTAAGTATGGTGAATACCTTGAGTGTGTGCTTCATGAATATCATTAATGACCTAAAAATAATTGGTATCATGTGTATATGCATCACATATTTTAAAATATAATGATACTTTGGCTTGGGTGGCATGCTAAAGCAAGGGACAACTCCTTGCATTATGATCCTCTTTGCAAATCTCACAAGATTGTTTTAATATAGCATAGACATTTCTTCATGGATAGTTTTTCATGTTATGACCCTCCAATTTGTATTCAACACACCACAAGACATTACATGTGTCATGATCATTATTGACTGTGAATTTCTCCATCCGAGAATCCATAGCAGCAATTTGAGCCTCCATAAAGGGATTGATCCCTGTATCTATACTTCCCATAGTGTCAAAGCGAAGGGTGGCTTCTAGTGACTTGTATAGTTCAATGAAAGTATTATGGGATAAGGCTCATTAGAATGGAAGTAATAAACTCCCACAAATCATTGAGCATGTTTTTTGGAATCCAAAAATTGTATTGATTTATTCTACGTACTTTTTGAAGATGGCATGGAAGATAAAGGCATTGAAGTGAGCCAAGGTGTAGGAGGGACATGATGTAGAAGGCTTTGGCATGGGAGATGAAAGTTGCAATGAAAAATGATGTAGAAAACATGGAGGAACTGAGGATGTAAGACTCAAATAATAGCGTATAACTTAGACAAGGGTACAAAAAGCAGATTCAGTTCACATGATCATTGGTGGAGAATAGTCAAGCGTAAGTATATCACCAATTTACAAGAAGATAGGTGCACTACAATAGATATATAGCATAAAAAGGGTATATAGGGGTAACCGGTCATTGACAAGTCATCATATTAATATTAATATTGCAATAGAATGGTTGAGGTAAAACCATGTATAAATATCCCCTAGTTTTACTTAGAGAGGTGGATTTTGTTATTGTGATCTTGTAACTTTAATATTGAGCTTAGTCACGATCTTGATATGCATTGCAACATGTGTATGGTGATCTTTGATATGTAATGAGATAAAACGCTTGTGCTACTAAAATACCTTTTATAATCTTGTTATGAAATCAATGGTACTACTACTCTTTTTCTCAATTTACACCTATTTTTTCTATGATTATTAGTTTAAGTATGGATACAATTATTAGGATTAAATATATTATTTATGTTTAGAACTATGTGATCATTAAATAACCCTTTTGTAGATAACTCAATGCATATACCACCACATGATAGAACTAATGGGAACCAGTCTTGAGCTATGTGCTTTAGGTGAGTGTGTGAGGTCATTTTGTGTGTGATATGACAATGCATTATCTTCTTAGATTGCTTTTTCTCTTTAGGAAAGCAACTAGGATAAGTCATGTTAGAATTAAAGGAAAATAACCCAACATTTTAGTTATGTTTTTAGGACCAGTTTTACTTGTTATCATGATGGTAGAAATATGTTTGAGTGACTTTCTTTTGAGAATATTGAGTGCTAGATTGGTACAATAAAATAAAACTTAGCACTCCAGTATTTTGAGCTAAGAGTTTCTGCACGTATATGGGTATAATAACATATATATGATTCCCTATATGAAACATTTTTTTTAGAATTACCTATGCACTTGTATACTTGGTTTTTGGCATATGCACAAAACCATTCAAGAAATTATAGGTAGAAGGCTTCTTAGTCAGTAGAGCATCACATAGCCTTGGCCAAGTTGGAAACTACTTGGACATGAGTAGTAGATGTCTGGTGGAAGGGAGAGCTTAAAATTTATATTTTGGAATATACATTATCTAAATATTATTGCCTAAAAGAATCATAATTTAACTTCCTAACAGAGCCACATGGAGGGTAGATTGAATAGTTCCCATTAGAGATTAAAAAGCTTATGGTTGATTCTGGGATTGATAGTTTTCCCATGGATGGCTAAACTCTCTAGAACATGAGTAGTGTGACTAGTGGGTAAATTAATGGGTATACATTGGTATTAGATTGGGAGTTCAACATGGAAGTCAAATAGTAGGAATTGTGGAAGTGAAAGTATGATGAGGCCAGGTGCAAGGCTATGAGAGACAACAAGCCTAGGGGAAAATGGGAGGATATCGTAAGTGTCATAGGAATCTATATGAGAGTGAATAGGCATAATGAGTACCCCATAACCATAGGTCTATGCCATTTAATAGCATAAGTATGCACAAAAAAAGTAGGACAATCACTGATAGCATAACCCAATCTAGATAGGCCCAATTCCCCCACCATAGTGCATGTTCATGCATTTGAGTTTGATAGAATTATTTTAAGAAATCAGGATACTAATAATGTAGAATCCAAAGAATCTAAAGCTGATCCAATAATAGAATATTTGGATGCACATTCAACATAAAAATTTACCATTAACATTTACTTTTCCATTGCAATTACAACCTATGGCTCACCTTGGAATGATAAGTGGAACTAATATAAATAGTGGGAAAAATATAGCCCAACCATATCAAATCAACCTTTCTTAGTTCTCACTATTTATGGTGCACTTGTTTCTATAAGAGGCATGAGAGGAAGTACTGGCTATGATTTGATTGGAGGATCAGGTGATGACACTAGAGGCACTAGTAGAATTTCACCATAGGATTTAGGAGGGACTAGAGGAGCACCAAAAAAAGATCCATCATAACCACCAAGTGCACCTATGGTATAATATGATATGACACTCCATCTCCCCAAATATCAAGGTGTCAAAAATGTGGTAGAACATGTTCAAAAGTGTGAACTCATTTGGTGAGCATTGGGTATCACTTCTTTAGAATGAAAGGCTACTTAGTTTACCACTACTTTATTAGATCACACACATAAATGGTACCAAAAATTTGACCCCAAATAAACCATTATGAATTATTAAGTGTTGAAAACTACTTTTCTCCAATAATTTGACATCTAAGAGTTTTAACAATAGAGTATCATTACCCTAAAAGATATCAAACAAGAGTTCACTAAGAGTGTGCACGAGTACGATTTGTGTTTTAAAATTATTATTTTAAAACTATCATTTGAGATTAACCCAATACAACATTCTTAATGGTTTTTAGGAGGGAAATTCCTTCCTTTTTGTTGAGCTCTATTCCAAAAGACCTTTACCAACATGCATGAGGCACTAGAAGATACTCTCCACATTGAAGCTGTGGGAAGTATAGATATAGGGATTAACCCCTTTATGGAGGCTGATATTGATGTTATGGCTTTTTAGATAGAGAATATAACAAAAAATAATGATCATGACACATGCAATGACCTATGGTGTATTGACTACAAAGTGGAGGGCCATAATAAGAATAATTTCCCATGAAGGAATGTTTGTGCCATAAAAAAATAGTCTTGTAAGATTTGCGAGGAGGATCATGATGTAAGAAGTTGTCCTTTGCTCTAGTGTGATACCTAAGATAAAGTGTCAATAAACTATAAAATATGTGATGTGTACACATGTGATACTAATGACTACTAAGTCATCAATGAGATTGATGAAGCAAACATGAGAGTAACTCACCAAACTTATGTTGATAATAATTAGGAGGTTGATCTTTTTGAGGTCAAGGACGTGGAAATGGATGTGGGGGTGGTATTTTTACACCTAAAACTTGTTATAAGTATGGATCTCTAGATCACTACTAGTGTAATTTATTAGTTTACCCAACTTTTTCCTTTTGTAAGAATGAGCATCATCTAGAAGAATACCCTAACTTATATGTGACTATCACCAAAGAACACAATGAAAAGGGTACTTGAATGATTCATGTTGTAAAAAGTCAAAGTGTTTAGTGGATATCATGCCCTACCACCCCACCAATTGGACATAAGTTCAATATTATGACATGGGATGGTGCTCATTCCCAACCAGTTTTAAATCCACCCACAAAGAAGGTTTTATAGTTCTAATAATCCAAACAAAGCCACAAGGGTTTGGCAAGGGGGTACACAGGGTAATAAACAAACCCCTACTAGGGTCAAAGATACTATGGGATACTAGAGATATATATATGCTATCTGGTTTACCGACATGTACCAAGCTAAAGATAGACTTGTAAACCAAGTTAGGGTTAGTACAATTGTGAACACAAAGGACACAAATATCTCTAATAGGTATAACCATAGAATAAAAAGTAGTAAATGGGGTAAAATAATGAAATTTAAGTAATAAATCTATGATATTTAAATAAACAATCACTACCAGGTAGCAAATATGATTAAAAAACATGAAAATCTAGTAAATAAAGAATGATTTTGGAGTAAAAGATGTTTTCAAAGGAAGTGGATGCATAAACTTTAGAACTCTAAGATAATACATGTTCAAATGAAGATAAACTAATAGAAAAACACTAAAACATAACATATACACTACACTAATCTAACTAAATATTTTCACCTTGCAAGCAAGGTGCTCTCAAATCAAGCTCAAAATAATAATGCAAATGTTCTACCAAGTAGGAGTCCAAGTTTGATTCAACTATAGAGGAAGATTAGGCTATAGTGGAGAGCCTTTTCCAAACCAATTCCCACAAAGAGAAGGTGAAGTAGGAATATGTAGGAGTGTGAGATCCCAATCCGAGTGTATAAATTAGGTGTAATGCCAATTTTTTAAGTTAGGATCAAAACAAAAGGAAACATGAACAACTGGTAGCAAAAATAGAGCCACCAAATCAATCTACAATTGTGTATGTAATCCTATGTTACAATAGAAGTTCAAATTCACCAATAATGAACCAAGAGAGATATAATAATGTGTGAGAGCTAATAAATTTAATAAGAGAGGGTGAAGAGGAAAAATTTGAGTGATATAGGGCACTGAAGACTCATAAATCCCAAAAAATTCACCCAACAGGCCTAAAAATCAAGCATTCTGGCAAATCTATGACCTAGGCCATGATTTTTTGGGCCAAAACATGTGGCTTAAGTTACAAGTTACCACATAAGCCATAGTTTTGGTCAAAATCTCATTTTAGGTGGTCAACAGGTCTCTAAAAGGGTCTCAAGAAGCACTAGAAGGGTTTGGCAGTGAGCAAAGAGGGGTAAAAGAGTGTAGGGAATGTTTGGAGGTGTGCACAATAGACTATGGAAATGTCCAATCATGTAGATAGTATCAAATAGGATTGACATGGTAATTATTCTACATGTGATTTGATATGTAATCATCAAAAGGATTAAGGTCATGGGAAGTATGATTACATATGCCCTAAGGTACAAAAAGTCAGTGTTCAAATGAACAAGGAGTGATGTATAGTACTTGGAATCCATAGAAAAGCAAAGAAAATAAAGAAAAAAAAGATAAAAGAGAAAATTACCTACACCTACTAGATAGGGGTGGTGGTGGAATATGTTGATGATGTGATCCATAGGTAGAAGTGAAAATGTTACATAATATAAATCTAAATCCAACTCCAATTCCATATCCTACATATAAGGGACACAAGTGATATCAAATCAAATCACAAAATCCAAAATTACATTCACTGGAACATTAGCTCTAGTGTTTTTTGTGTGAGGGATATGGGAGATCTGGAAGTCCTCAAAAGATAAGAGAAAATTAAGCATCACCTTGATGAGGGGTAGCAAATCATAGCTAAGAACATTCTAAACTTTAGTGACTTGAGACATGGCTAAGAGTGATTCAGATAATAACTACATATAGCACACATCTAGTGCATGAAAATTAGTCAAAGCATTGATAATCACATGATACTCAGCTACATTATTTATCTCACTCATAAGAAAGAAAAAATCTAAAACAAACTCATTGACCCATAGATCATTGATAATCTATGCCACAATAGCAGGTCTCAAGTTACCCAAACTACCATCATCTATGTGAATCACCACTAAGAGATGCACCATGATGGGGGTTGAGGATTTGAGATGTGCATCATGACTGTAGACAAGCTATCTTAACATGAATTAGGACAAAAAAATTACATAAGGGAGACTAAGAATGAAACCAAGTCGTGATCAAGGCAACTAGCCAATGCCAACCATGGTAAGAGGGGATGAAGGGTGGTAAGAGGTTCATAAAAGATGAAGACTAATCCGTGAAGAATAGAGTAAGTCCCAAATAACCATAACCAACAACCTACACCACCTACAAAAACATAATGAAAGAGGAAGAGGGAGTTAGTAAGGATCAAATACAAATGTGTAGATGAACTACTAACCAAAATAAGTAGAGAGTTTAAATTTTATCCTAAGGTGTATTTGAAAAGGAGTACATAGGACCAATAGGCTAGCGGACCCAAGATTTTAAGAGACCATAAAGGTCTAAAAGTGGGCCTAAACAAGCCTCAAAGAGAGAAACAAATTTTACTATTATGCTTGAAATGGGCCAAAACCCTAAATATGGAGGTTTCATGGTTCCATGAGTAATGATGGAATCAAATGAAAGCTGAGAGATGGAAAAATAAAGGATCCTAGCCTAATTCATAGGTTTCTAGGCAAACCAATGGCCTAGAGGTCTACTAAGTTACCAATCTTGTGGTATTCTCCACTACTAGGCTATGAGTTTTGGGAAAACCTATAGCCTAGCTATTGAGGTCCTAAAACTGGCCCAAAAGTGGTCAAAATATGATAGGAAGCTAGCCAACCAAGGGGGAAGGTGAAGTATCAAGTGCATACCTATATTTCACTTGGTTATCACACACTAAAAACCTAATTTCATTTGCATGACTGTAGACATGAAGAGGAGTCAGAGTAATAGAGGTAGGAATGGCAATTCAATGGGTAGAGCCATTGCCACTACATGATGGGCAACTAGGAGAGAGTGTCCCTATTTTGGCCATAGTGAGAGGTGAGGAGGGGTGGTAGGAGGCCTGTGATAGATGAAGACTAGATAGAGAAGAAAAGATCAAGTACTAAATAAACACAACCACTATCCCACACCACCTATAAAAACTAAATATAAGGAGAGAGGGAGTCATTAGAGGGATAACTACAAGTAAGCAATATCACTACCAACTAGAAAAAGCAAAAGAATCTAATTTTATATTGAGGTGTATTTAAGAAGGAGTGCATAATATAAATGGCCACGAAGACATGTAATGTCTAATGGTAGAAACCTCAAGAGGGTCAATCCATCAAATGAGGCCCTAGGGAGGGTATTCTGGTAAGCTTTGGGGCTTATCAAGGCATCACGGTTTAGGCTCAAGCTTACCCCTGAGGGTAGGCCACCACTTCACCCTAACTAGGGGCCTTCCCCTAAGGTAGGCCATTGCTTAATCTCCATAGAGGTTAAATGTTAGGGAAACAGTTGGAAGAAAGAGATGGAGCATTTATATCCTTATGTTTACCAGTGATGACCCAAAACATGGGAGTTCTAGAGGTGGGGTAATTATTGGTGAATGAGACCTATGAACCCAAACAAGTAAGAGGATGGTGATGGATATGATGCATGGGTATAATCTTCTTATAATTTCTCCTCTCATTTATTAGGTCATATGCTATACCATAAATGGAATAACACTCAAGATATACCTCAACGACTTGAGATACTTCACTAAGAATGACATTGCAAGTGTCAATGCCATGATGGGATAATCATGATAAAAGAGGATGAGGCTTAACATCCATGGATATATCTCGAAAGAGGTCTCTTAAGAGTGAAAAGACAACTAGATTGCTATGCCCCTAACCTATCACATGTATGAGGATAGTATTAACTGACTTATGGCTTACTTATCCCTTTTTGACATTATATTACATTTATCTATGCTTTCTTTTGATTAGTAGGTCGGCCTGTGGAGTAACCATGGCTTAGATAGACTATATATAGGAGGTAGTGGGTAATCATTTATCATCATATTGTGAATTCTGCTCTTATTGAAGCTTGTGGAGGTTGCCCCCTCGCAGTGGTTTATCTATTATCATATATTTGGATATATTTTTGAGTCATATTCGGATATAATTCTGCTATTATACTTAATTCTTGAAGTAATTTCATTACAAGTGGTATCAGAGCTGCGATTTGGGCAATCTTGTGGGCGAAACACTAAATTTTTAAATTTTGCGATATATAAAAAATAGTTGCAAATTTCTCTGAATTTTTTTATTAGAGGTGCAAAATAATCAAATTAAGCTTCCATTAAAATTTCAGCTCATTTGGATTTGTTTTACAAAAGTTATCGCTATTTTATGGTTTTTCATAAAATTGCTCTATAGTGCACAATTCAAAGAATTTTTTTGAGTTGTTTACATTTTTGGAAATCTTAGAAAAATTTGGCTATGGTTTTTTCTTCGTATATTTTGATTTGAGGCCAAAATAATTCCAAAATTTCTTGGTCAAAGTTGGGTCAAAAGTGTCAATAAGGGTCGACATCATAAAACCCTTTTATGGCAGGTCCACAAACTCGAGGGCGAGGAAAGGGTGCTAAAACTCCAGGGAAAACTCCTAAAAAGGATGAGATGGAGTCAGAAGGGGGATGAAATAAACCCTTTGTACCAGGGTTTTCTGACATAGATCACAAAGTGAGCCAGCTTGACTATAGTGTGCAAGGCATTCAGAGTGAGGTGCAAGACATACAATCTAATATGCAATCCATACAAGATAGTTTGGGAGATATCATGACGGCTTTGAACATTAATCAGTCAAATAATCAATCTAACTCTATTTCACAAACCCACCAGGGTGGTTCTCCTAACCAGTCTACTTCAAATCCAACTCCATGGCCATAGAGGAACCTATTACCAAAGGTGGATATGCACAAATTTGATGGAAAAGATCCACTCAATTGACTCAACCAAATGGAGAGTTTTTTTGACCTACATCAGATTCCAAGTGGACAAAAGGTTACCATGGCATCCTTGTATCTTGAACCTGATCAATTCATTTGGTATCGATGGTTGTGTGCTCAAAAGAAAAAAGATGACTCTCAATGTCACTTGGTTAGTTTTTACAGAGGAGCTACAATTACACTATGGCAATAGTGTGACAGAGAATTACTTCAGCCAACTAGAAAACTTACGACAAACTAGCTTCATCAAGGATTATATTCATCATTTTCAGAACCTATCCTTACGTGTGGAGATAATTTCTAAAGTAAACTTGAATGACCTATTTTTGGGTGGACTCAAGGACCACATTCAACATGAGGTACGCATGTTTAATCCACTTATTATTTCTAAATCTATTATCCTAGCATGTAGAGCTGAGGAAAAATTCATAGCCAACAAGAAACAGCCATTCACTCACTTCAAAGATCGTAGCATATCGTCACCAACATTTCCTCCACCTACTAGATTGATCCCTCAGCAAATTGAAGATAAGAATACAAAAGGATTATGTTTTGGTTATGATAACAAGTGAAGTAAAGGACATAGATGTGTTGAGAAGAAGTTATTCTACATTGAGGAACCAAACGAAGATGAAGAAGCAGATGATGCCTCCAATGATGATGAGGAAGATATAGAGGAGGTACCTAAAGATTCCCATCCTATAATCTCTTGTCATGCACTTGCAGGTATTAGCACTCCACAAACTCTTAAGGTGGTGGGTTTCCTCAAGAAATAGAAGGTGACAGTGTTGGTTGATTCAGGGAGCACACATAACTTTATAAACCATAAGTTGGCCACTCGATTGAACTGCTTCATCTACCCAGCACCAGAATTTTAGGTCATGATTGCAGATGGTGGCATAATTAATTATTTAGGCAAATGCCATAGTATTAAGCTTACTATGGGTGGGTACAATCTCGACTCTCCTATGTTTGCTATTCCCATGTGTAACACAGACATTGTTTTGGGAGTCCAATGGCTCACAATCTTAGGTACCATTGAGATGAACTTCCGAGAACTATTCATGTGCTTTCATTCTGAAGGTAAGAAAATTTAACTACATGGATTAGATGCAAAATATCCACAATTGGTTAGTTCACATCAGATGACCAAGATGCTAAAAAATGGGGCAGAGGGAATTATTGCACGATTATGCTCCATAAAAGTTCAACCCACACATGTATCTACACATCCTGATCTACAAATAATTCTTGAAGACCACTCATCCATTTTTGGGGCCATGCCAAAAAGACTACCACCAAAAAGAGAACATGATCATGCCATTCAACTAATTCTAGGTAGTCAACCACCAAATATCAGACCATATAGATATCCATATGCACAAAAGAGTGAAATTGAAAAGATGGTCCAGGAGATGCTGGAGGCAGGGATCATCAAGCATAGCCAAAGTGCATATTCATCATCAGTGGTCATGGTGCGGAAGAAGGATGACACATGGAGGATGTGCCCAGATTATAGGGAACTCAACAAGTACACCATCAAAGATAAGTTTCCTATTCCAGTAATTGATGATTTACTTGATGAGTTACATGGTGCTAATTATTTCACAAAATTGGATCTTCAATCGGGGTACCATCAAATTAGAATCAAGGATGAAGATGTTCATAAAACTACTTTTAGAACACATGAGGGCCATTATGAGTTTTTGGTAATGCCCTTTGGTCTTACAAATGCACCATCTACTTTTTAGAGCTTGATGAACACTATTTTTAGGCCTTTTTTAAGGAAGTTTGTGCTAGTTTTCTTTGATGACATATTGATTTATAGTCAGACATGGGAAGCACATCTACAACATGTGAAATAGGTGTTGATAGTTTTGGAGAAGCACCAACTTTATGCGAAGCCATCTAAATGTGATTTTGGAGTACAGGAGGTAGAGTACCTCGGTCACATTGTTTCCCATGAAGGGGTAAAAATTGATCCCCAGAAGATCAAAGCGATAATGGAATGGCCCATGCCAAAAACTCTCAAAAATCTTTGAGGGTTCCTTAGACTAATAGGTTACTATAGAAGATTTGTGAAAGGTTATGGCAACATAGCAGCCCCACTCACTGCATTGCTAAAGAAGGATGCTTTCCATTGGAATGATGATGCCACCAAAGCATTTGAGAAACTAATGTAACTATGTGCACCACTCCAGTTTTGGCTACTCCAGACTTCTCACAAACATTCACTATTGAATGTGATGCTTCTGGGTCTAGATTGGGGGCAGTACTAATGTAGGAAGGAAGACCCATTGCATTTGAAAGTCATCAATTCAAAGGTAAGAATCTAAAAAAACCTATCTATGAGAAAGAAATGATGGCTATTCTTCATGCAGTTAAACAATGGAGGCCTTATCTGATGGGTAGACACTTTAAGGTGAAAACGGATCATGATAGTCTCAAATACTTTTTGGAGCAAAGATTATCATATGATGAACAAAAAAAATGGGTAACCAAAATGTTGGGTTATGATTTTGAAATAATCTAAAATAAGGGTAAAGATAATGTAGTAGCATATGCACTATCCATATGGGATGCATCCACAGAAGCATTACTTTGTGCAATGTCCATATTGCAAGCAGATTGGGTAGATGAAGCTAGGTTAGAATGGGAGCAAGACAAGAATACACAGGTTCTGATTCAAAATCTCTAGCAAGGTAATTTATCCTCTGACAAATTTGAATGGAAAGGTAATGTCCTATGGTATAAGGGTAGGTTATACTTGTGCAAAAATTAAGAGCTTATGCATAAGATTCTTGTAGAGTTGCATGCATCTCCAATTGGGGGACACTCAGGGTTCTTGAAAACTTATCATAGAATTAAGAAAGAACTATTTTGGGAAGGACTCAAGGGAGATGTAGAAAAGTTTGTGGAAGAATGCTTGATATGCCACCAGAATAAAGGTGAAATAGTTAAGACCCTAGGTTTGTTACAACTGTTAGCAATTCCTAGTCAAAGGTGGGAGGAGGTTTCCATGGATTTCATCACTGGGTTGCCTTGTTCTAAAGGTAAAAATGTTATTTTGGTCATTGTGGATAGGCTTACAAAATATGCCCATTTTTGTGCTCTCTCACACCCATTTTTAGCAAGTACAGTAGCGGCTATTTTTATGGAAGCAGTTCTCAAATTACATGAAACCCCAAAAATAATTGTAAGTGATCGTGATCCTATTTTCACTAGTAATTTCTGGACTGAACTATTTTCTTGTTTGGGTACTCAGCTAGCTCATAGCTCATCTTACCACCCCCAATCTGATGGACAAAATTAAGTGGTTAATAAATGTTTAGAGGGGTTCTCCGTTGTTTTGTATCAGATAAACAAGAACATTGGGTTAAATGGCTACCACTTGCAGAATGGTGGTATAACACATCTTTTTGAACCTCTTCTAAAATGTCTCCATTTATATCACTATATGGTTACCATCCACCTTCCATCACTTCTTCATTAAAGGTGCACACCAAGGTTTGAGATGTGGAAGAGCACATTCAACATCAACAAGAGGTTTTGGCTAGTTTGAGAGAGAATTTGGCCTTGGCACACAATAGGATGAAGCAACAAGTAGATCAACACCGTAGTGAGTGAAATTTTGAGGTGGGTGACTGGGTATTTGTTCATTTGCAGCCTTACAAGTAGATGTCCTTGAAGTAATAGAAAAAGGACAATAAACTTGATCCTAAGTATTATGGCCCTTATCAGGTTCTACAAAAAATTGGAAGTGTGGCTTACAAGCTCGAGTTACCTCATTCATCTCACATACACCCAGTATTTCATGTTTCTTGTTTGAAAAAGGTCATTGGACAGAAAGTTTCTGCCCAGACAGAGCTCCCAAAACTAGATGAAGAAGGACGAGTCATTTTGGAACCAGAGAAGATCCTCCAAAAACGTACTAAGAGGTTGAGAACTAGAGAGATTAGGGAATATTTGATCAAGTGGAAAAACCAAAGTAGTGAAGATGCAACTTGGGAAGGTGAAGATTTTCTGCAACAACATCCAGAGTTGTTCAACATTGAGGACAACGTTGGTTTGAAGGGTAAGGGCATGTTACGCCCCTAACCTATCACATGTATGAGGATAGTATCAGCTGACTTATGGCTTACTTATCCCTCTTTGACATTATATTACATTTATCTATGCTTTCTTTTGATTAGTAGGTCGGCCTATGGAGTAACCATGGCCTAGATAGACTATATATAGGAGGTAGTGGGTAATCATTTATCATCATATTGTGAATTTTGCTCTTATTGAAGCTTGTGGAGGTGGCTTATCTATTATCATATATTTGGATATATTTTAGTCATATTTGGATATAATTCTATTGTTATACTTAATTCTTGAAGTAATTTCATTACTCGAAAGAGGTCTCTTAAGAGTGAAAAGACAACTAGATGCCTAGAATCAAGATGCATCAAGGGTTGAGAAATAGGTGTGGGAGGAGTGAACATTGATCTATACTCAACAAAGTTGAAATGTTCATCCTTGAGAAAATAAGATTCAGCTAGAGGCCTTGGGAGAGGCCAAAGAACCCTACATAGATACAACCAAATCCTCATCTAAGGGATTTGTCTTTGTGTATAACAATGCCCAAATATATGGGTTAACCTCCATAGTGTGAACCTCACCTTCATGCATAAACTAGACCACACAAAACATTATTAATGCAATGACTTGCATGACAACAGTCTAGGGATGACCAAGTATCATGTTGTATGAAAGATATAGATCTAGCACACAAAAATCAATCTTGACTATCTTGGGCCTGAATGTGACCCAATGTTTCATATTTCCCACTACACAATTATGTCATTATTGAAACCAACACATTTTTAGTGAGAATTATAGAGCTTCTTACAACTAATTTTGAGCTTGTTGAACACCCGTAATGGTATGATATTTAACACAACTCCTCATCAATGATGCATATCTTGATGTGGAATTTATCAATTTAAGTCTTGATGTAGAGTGGAAACCTAACCCTCTTTGTGAGAATGGAAGCATCTAGCAAAGAGGTAGGGTCAAAAGACAATGTAGGAACATGAGGGTGATGTAGGATGTTAGAATTGAATAAGACCTCCATGTCAACCCATAGTGGACCCTCACGAGAGAGACCAAGCTCGTCAAATATGAGTTCCCTTTGCTTAGGTCAAAGGTGAAGAAGGTCCTAAATGGAGATCCCATCAAAAAGGTACTGTAACTCCTATATAATAGAATAAGGACAACATCTAGCTTGGGGAGGGATATTACCCTAAAAGTCAAATCTGACTTTAGGTTTCCCATTCCCATGGGTGGGGATGTGGGCCTCACACCACTAGTCTCTCTAATGGGGTCAGTTTCCTGATTTGAGTGCATGTTACAAAATAACTCATACCTAGTAGAAGCTATGTCAATAATAATAATGACCTTGATACTATCACGTTTAGTGTTCAATTTCCAATTAACCGAGGAAGAGGAACCAAAAAATCTAGAAGAGGGAGAATTAGAATGATGGGCCTTAGCCTTGGATTTATTCTTCTTCTTCCTTTTCTTTTCCCTTTCATGGTTAGAAAGAGGCTCCTTAAATACATTCAACATGTGGTTGGGTTCTACAAGTAGAGATATCTAAGGAGAAGATGAGGTATTCACACTAGATTATTGGGTGACACATTCCTTGTTATAATTCCGCTTAATCTTGTGGAAGTTATAGAATTTGGTGGGGTCATAGGGATACAACACCCACTACCCTTGTACACTCTTTTTAAGAGGAATTTTTTAGTTGGCCTATTAATTAAAGCATTAACCTCATGGCCATCCTTCTTGTCCTTCTTCTCTATAAGATAATCAATGATACCATCATTAGTTGTATTAAGGTTGCAATCATGTGAAGTGGATGAATTTTGAGTTGGCACAGGTTGAATTCCTGCAACACTTTAAAGAATTCAATATTTAGACACTTACTAATAGTTCATTATAATAGGTGGGTTCATGATTGAAAAATTCAAGGTGAACCTCTTGCCTTAATGCTCGCATGAACATGTCATAGAGATGGTCATCCAAGAACCTTGTCCTACAAGTATAGATGACTGAATTCCATCTACACATGAAATCAAATTTTAACTCACCCTTGGCCTACACCATAGAGGTATCAATTAGATGCCGAGGTTGAGTGGTATGGATATATCAAAGTATTGGAGGAAGTCATCCAAAAAGAACTAGAAACTAGAAAGAGAATCTGGTGATAGATTTTGGAACCAAATTAAAGCTTCAACTCATAAGGAGCGAGAAAAGAGATTCAACATCATGCCTTCATCTTGTTCTTAATCCATACATGCCATCATAAATGTTATGATATGCTTTATGGGACTATCATCTTGAGTCCCATTAAACTTGGGAAATTTAGGGATTAGATTAGGAAGGGGAATAACATGTACCTAAGGGGATATAGGATTCCTAAAAATATCCTTATAGGTATGATTGATAGCAGGTTGGTGATGAAATCCTTGAGGAAGCTTGTAGGGGTCATGATGTTGCTTATGCTAGTAGGGGTCATCACAACCATGATCATGTGGGAGATGATGTCAAGGTGGATCTTACTATGAAGGATGCTCATGATGGGGATTCTCCCAATCATGGGGTGGTAAATGGCCATGAGAAAGGTATCATTCCTTGTGGGGATGATGTGATGACATGAAATGTATAAGAGGATGGTCATGATGACCTAGATCCTCATGGTGTTAGCCACATATATAAATACAAGGGTCTAGATGAGGGCACTAATATTTGGGATAAGCATCCCATAGATCCCTAATATATAAGTGGAAGTTGAAATTAGTGCACTCATGTAAGACCCTAAAGGAAGGGTTAGGAGGGTGGGAAGGTTCTATTAGAGGTGGACTCTGAGTCAAGTCAAAGTGCCTATGTCTCTTAACATGGACACATGGGAGTTCTCACCATAGAGTCTCTTGTCAATAAATATTTGGGGGACTCATGTGAGAACTAGTTGAGTTACTCAAATTCAAGATGGTGTTGACTCTATCTCAAGAGGAAGTACATTGCCTACTCTTATGGGAAGAATGGTGCTCAACATTTATGTGAAGCCACCTATGACAATCATCAATAATTGTCCATAATTGATCAGGACTCAAATGTGAAATGGGATCATATTCACCACTCATAGGTGAATTCAAAGTGGTATGAAGCTGAGGGGAAGTGTCCTCATATAAGTAGAGTTCAGACTGGTGGAAAGGTGAATGAGCTTGATGGTTGTAAACTTGCCAATCTTTTTTTCTGTGGAACATAAAAGAGTTTAGGTCTTGAGGCTGGGGTGAGATCATATCATGGACCCTAGGGTTCCTATGTCATTCTATTATAACTATAACTTGATCATGAGTGAGCTCATTATCAAGACCCTAAACATGATGAAATGAGTGTAATAAGATGTAGGATTCAGAAAAGTACAAGACGAGGACAAGGACACAAGAAGTGGAGGTAGTTACAAAGCAATTTATAGAAGTATCAGAGATTAATGAGAGCATGAATTTAGCACCAACTCATGAAGGAGGAACACAAAAGTAAATATATAGCATAGAGTATATAGGGGCTGTTGGGCTCAAATAAAAAAAAGTTAATTATAATGGCTCGCCATGACTTCTTTCTTTGAAATAGTCATTGGATTATCATCTTTAATGTATTAATGATGTAACTTGAGATGGGGTTCACTTGTATATAAATACCCCTTTAGCTTTGATTAGAAAGTGTTTTTTAATGTAGATGTGTTGTTTTCAAGATTGATATTTAGAGAGAATGTGTACTAAATTAAATACATTTGTAATCTTATCAAATGAGATCAATGGAATAATACTTTGCAAATCTTGACGTGTTGAATTAATTTGGTGTTAATTCTACTTTATAAAACTAGAGAACTTACACTATGTGAATGCATCAAATGTCTAAATCTAGAATAACATTCATAGTAACAATGGTTAGATATGTTTACTCAATCAATTACAATTTTTTCATCCACCATCACACAACATAACCAATGAGAACCGGTCTAGGCTACATACCTCAGGTGAGCACATAAGGACACTCACATGATATGTCACTATTCTAACACATTGGCTTCTTCCTTCCTCTAGGTGCATGACTAATACTTAGTTGTGTGGAACTAAGGATAAAAAGAAAACCCAATAGTCATATCTCACCATTTTTGGTCAATACCATCAGACATTTAACATCACAAATGGTGTATTCCATCAGTCAGCACCATTTGAACAAAGTATAGTTTCATCGTATCCTTGATGGTACTGACCTCCAAGGTTGAGTATTGATATTTCTCTAAAAACACCTAAAAAATCCTTAAAACACCTAAAATTTCAAATTTGAAAATTCTCAAAAATATTTTGAAATGAAAAAATTAGATTATAAAGTCTAGATTTTGATGCGTATTAAGTCATCGGGTTGCTAGGCCTATAGGGCAATGTCTAAATACTCGAAATGATGAGGGAACGCATTATGGTGGCTCATCATTGTTATAACTTGGAGCTCAAAATTATAATCAGTTGTGTTTAAATTAATTAAATTTTTATAAAATCCCAACCTATTTATGTGGGTTAACTTTTTTAACTATGCACTATACCTAATTAAATTTCTAATTTAATTCCTGTGAACCTCCATGTGGGATATATCAAACACCACGTATCTAAATCACTTCCCTTCATTTGTATTAGAACACATACAACACATTATCCAACACGGTACCATTTCTAATATTATTAATAACAATTTAAAATAACTCCTACAAAATGTTGCCTAAATTTCTCAAATAAGGGTAACTTTGGACTCATGATATATGCCATTGCCTTCAACAATTATTCTATATTATCCAAGGAGAAAAATTATCAATTTTTATTATCTCTCTATGCCTTAATGGTAATCAAGTCATGTGAAATAAAAAATTAAATGATACAAATCCATATAATGAATATATCAAATAACCAATTCAAAAAAATCTATAAAATTTAAAAAATCATCGAGCTTATCTAATTACATCTATTTTTAGATCCGATCGATCTGATAGTCACATCCCTCAAATCAAAGGGGGGAATACATTGGTATTATTTAAAAAAATAGATTAAATTTTTTTGGCATGATGCATATGATTCACATTAAATTTTTTTGGCACATTACATATGATTCACATTAATAAATTTTGACACAATACACATGATTTAAATTAACATATTTTGCCATGGTAAACATGATTCAAATTAACAAATTCTGGCACAATACACATGATTAATATTAACATATTTTGGCATAGTAACATGATTTAGATTAACATATTTTTTCACAATACTCATGATATAGATCATCAAATTTTGGCACAATACACATGATATAGATTGGCACAATACACATGACTCAGATTATCACAGTTGACATATCACACATGATTCAAATATCAAATAGTTCAATTACATGATACATATTGGCACATTAGTATATATTGTAAGGGCATATTCTCTATGTATGCACTCTATTTATAGACACTTATCACATATTCATATACACACATTTTGTAGGAACAAGAATTATAAATCTCCATATACACATACATTTGAGATACAAATTATAAAATTTAGCATATAGGTGCATAGCATTATATATCATTTGGTGCAGATTTAAGGGGCATGATATTGATTCATACACACTTAAAAATTTAAGGGGCATGATACTAATTCATGCACATATACACACTTTCGGATTTATAAGACATGCTATTGGTTCATGTTCATACATAATATTATAGTTTACAGTTGAATGACATATGTTTGTCATTCCACTTCACACTCATCAAATATGTGGTCATGGTGGGGGCATAGACATTGACTATTCTCTTTTGATCATGCATTTATCATACATAAAAATTATAGTCACTCAAATTTGGTCATTAATACTTGATAATGTCAGTTTTGGCCCACTTTCATTTTAATTAACTTGAGCACTTAATCTAGACCTATTTTTCCACCTCACTCTATCCTAAGTATGTATACAAACCTATCCATTTCTAAGGTGCTATATTATGCCTACAAAAATTTTATTAATCATAAAAAACCCCTTTAAGTATCTATATAGACAACCTAGATCCCAAATTTCACACATTACCCTTTATGACAAAATTGACTAGAGTAGGTCAATAGTGGTTGTTGATCTTAAACCTTATGGATTGATCTTTTCCTTCACCTTAAAAATGAATAATTTTAAAATTTATGCCCTCTCTTACAATTTGGTGTATATTTTTAGGATAAGTAGTGTGAGTTTTTCCCCTTTTGGATTGCTATAAAGGAACATCTAAGCCACTTATTCTACTACTTGGCAATTTTAATATTGAGTCACACTTACACTATTGTACATTGAGCAAAGCTTCCATATTATGTCCAAATATGATTCTAATCATTTGAAGAAACCCTTAGCCAAGCCAAGAGCCTATTTTATCTAAGTCAAGTAAATAATTATCAAGTATTCAAACCATCTCTAGATGCATACATGTATCAAAAGTAACATAATTTCACTAAGCACTCTAAGTGGGAGAACTATGTAGGATTGATTTTTCTTTTTAGAGTATTAGATACATAAGAAATGATCAATCATCAAGGGGTGATTGGGGTCATCTCAACCTATTACACTCCCCCTTTCTCTTTGTAAGTTTTTAGCTATTGTAAGCCCTATTAGGGTCTCATCTTTGAAAAAGTCATTTACAAGTCATTCACATGCATCTAAAGGTCAAATTTATACACACATGTGTTTCAAGTAGGCATAAGTGAATGTGCCCTAATATTCTAGACTTTACATAAAGGATAAATTTGATTATTAAAAGATAATAGTTTTTATCGATCCTATGTTCTTTCTAACAATGCTAACCTTTATCAGTTATAGTCATAGTCCTAATTACATATACAAGATCAACTTGAGTTGATTATTTCCATCCACTTGCTAGTCACACATAGTCAACTTACATATATAAAATAGATAAGTCTTCTTGTGTTGTTGATTGTTATCCTTATTTCATTCAATCATGTTTCATCTATTTTATTACTTTCATTCCATTATTATAGTTACAAGTGATTTACAACATTTTTTATCTGTAATCACCTTAAAATGACACTTAAGTGCTAAGAGTGATACTTAAGACCACCTATCCCTAGCTTAGCCCTATACCTATCTTAGGGCCTATTTTCAAACTTATGCAACCTTTTTTCAGGCCATATGCATCCGTAGTCATCCCTAAATTAGTCTCAGACCCTCATTCTTTCATCCTAGCCACTAGTTCCTTAGGTTCTACCACCTAGACACTAGAACCATAATAGGGATAGTAGTGTCACATGACACTAGTGTCCCAATTTTGGTGCTACCATCCTTTCCCTCCTTACACAAATGGATATATTTTCAAATATTAGACCTCGTAGGGTTAGCCTATATTTTAATCATCTACTTAGTTTTTAATTTGTAACCTATCATCATGATTATCATGACGAATGTCATTTTATACTTTTTGGTAAAAAGTCTTGTGGGTTATCTAACATGCATATTACTTGTTGTTTATATAAAAATGCACATGTATGTAAATCCTCTCATGGATCATGTCTGAGCTCAACTTATTTTACACATTGGTCCTCCCTCCTTTGATTCCCATTCCTATGAGGATCATTGCTACATGACACATTTTGAGTTTAGAGGACTCTTTTTGTTCTACCTCCACCTAGACCAGTTGATTATCTTTACTCACATCTTGCCTCTACTACTCACCCTTGTTAAATAGTAGATCATGTGGTTTGAACTATTAATTAATATAATAGGTTGTCTCCTCAACCTATATAGGAAGAACATAATCTCACCATGCCTCCTCACCCCAACAAACTACAATGGGACCTAGAGATCAGCACAGAGCATTTGATATTATGGATTAATTGAGAAACACATTATCTAAGATCTCCATATTGGAATTCCTTCAATAGGTAAACTATTTTCAAATATATTATTTTTTAAACACTCAATCATACATCTTTGCCTCGTGACACATAACCAACTTACTTTGCATCTATCATGAACACTATCAAGGACATTAAGGATGTTATATATTTTTAAAATGAGGATTTGCCATCATAATTAGTTATTGTTTAGAATTTAACACTCTTCATTCAATCACAAATCAATACCAATGCTATTAAACAAGTTCTAATTGATAGTGGTTTAAGACTTAACATATGCAACCTCACATTTATATAAACTATGGGGGTTGATATACCATTTATTAAGAAGACATATAATAATATTATACGTTTTGATGACATTCCTAAATGAACATTGGGATCTATTACATTAGACATTACAATTGGGCCAAAAACACTACTTACATAATTTTAGGTGATGCCTAATCATTTTCATTACAACCTATTAACTTGGATACCTTAGATACATGCTATAGAGGCCATACCCTCTACCTTGCATAGATGCATCAAGTTTTTACATGATGGATACTTATACACTTGTCCAATAGATAATCAACCATTCAGATATTGTAGAGTCACTGAGCATACCACCCTGAGTACATCTTTAGATGGGACACATTATGTTATTATAGAGTCCCCACCTCACGTGATTTTGATTGAGTAGATGCATACATATAAGGTTGGGGAATATAGAAAGACTATTCCTACACCTATTCCATATCCTCCTACATCATAGTTACCTTCACCCATGATGGAGGAGGACCTTCACATAATACAAATATCTCCATCAAGGGTGGATGATGAGATTCTCACATCATAGTTACCATTTCTTGTTAACTCATAAGAAGTATACATCCATAACTTTGATATAGATTTCTATGCCACCATAAAGGATAATCCAACACCTATTGACATTGATGACTATTTATGTGGATTAAGTTTCACACTAGTGGGCCTTGGAGAGTATAGAGATGATTCTAAGGCACTCATGGCTTTTTCTACATTGATGACTCCACTATTTCATAATCCTACATCTATAGGCTCACTTACTCAGTTACAATCAACAATAGATCCCTCCATTAACTTAGTACATATGGTTACATCTATGGATATGGACCTAGTTATACAGATTCATGTAAGTAGTTCACATGATAAACCACATTAGATTCTACATATATTACTTAATAGAGGATTGATGGTATTACCCATAGTTCATCATAAATCCATCAACAAATTATCATAATAGGAAGTTCAACCCTTTTTTCATTTTTATAGGCCTAAAATACATGATACCAATACATGCTCAACATTACAACATAAGTTGAATAAGTTCAAGGCTTAGGGCACTATTCGGATTATACAGCCTCCACCTCCACAAGTATAGGCATGACAACATAATCATTATCGACACAGATACTCATGGAATAATACATTGACTATCTATATTTTTTTTGTATAAAAATACATACCCCATGTTTCTATAGATGAGGATTTTAATCCTAATACTTTCACTTTGGAATTTTTACATCACATAGGCTATCAAGAAAATGAGCTACAACATGCCATACATTGCCAAGATTTCATAAAACATATCACACTACCATTTGCATATATCCCCAAGGTGGCCAAAATATTATTCTTTATCATGAGTATGGGTACTCATATACAAGTTACACTTGGTAGTACATGGTTACAAGTGACGGATGCCATAATTGATCGATCAAATAGATGTTTGATATTTAGTCATGAGGGACCATGGTTTGCATTTTACATGATGACATAGATGAGAACCATATGTTTCATACAAATACTCTACAGTCTAATGTGGTTTACCATGGGACCACATGGGAGGTATCTTACACAATAGAGAAGCATGTTATTTGGATGCACAAAAATTATACTAATGCCAAGGATAAGGCTCCATTGATATATATAGAATGGTACAAAGATTACGATGATAATGACATATTTGAGTTCAGATAGATCCAATATATAACATTAGATGACCTCCCACTTTATCCACTATTTTATTATCCACATCCCATGGATGTGCTCTTGGGTCTATAGTGACATTGCACTTTGGTTGTAGCATTTTCTTGCATGTGCTTTTCTTATTTCTTACTCCTTGTATATAGTTTCATTTTCATGTTGCTTGTACATAACTTATATCCAAAAAATAAAAAAAATAATACAATATTTTAAAAACACAAAAACATTCAAATATTTACTCAAAAAACATAAAATTATAGATTGTATGCATTTCCATATTTACATTTATTATATATTCCAAACACTACATATGCTAGCTATTTTAGTATAGTCAAATTTTTATCATACATACATGCTTCACTTATTCTTGTCGACTGCTTGTAGATTGATTAAAGGACTCAGGTTCACTACACTAATCCATATTTGCAATTATCTATCCATTGGGAACATATAAATAGACACATGGGTTCTTCATTTGACACATTCACCCATTTAGGGGAACTTTAACTATATTTTTGATTACCAAGTTACATCTTTCTGAACTCTACATCATAGATTTAGCATTGTTATATATTGATATTGATCATGCTACACTTATATTTTTCATCATTTATTACTACTTTAGACTTAGTATATGTACATATTGGCTCTTACATATATTTGTATTACATGTTCATGCATACTTTCATCTCTATATTTCCTAATTTAAACTTGATTGTATCTCTATGCTTCTTCTATTCAAGGGCATTTGAATATGTCATTGATCTATTTATCTATGCCACTTCTTTTCACTATATGTATGCTCTAGACATGTGCCTATGTCCTTATGTGTGTCTTTTTAATTATGTATGCAAACATTTGAACATGTCTTTATATGTGGATCTAAGCTAACTTGTTTGTTATTTATGTATGTGGACATTTGAACATATCCTTGTATGACTTTATTTCTTAGATTTAGTGACATGTGCCCATGTCCCTTGTATTATGGCCCCTTGGCCTACTTTTCATTCCTCATGTGTGTTGTATGTATGATTTATTATATGCATCATGGCCATGACACTTGTCTCTTACTTGTTACACTCTCTAGTTTTAGATTCCATGAGGGACCTCATACATCTCCCCTTCCTACTTGGGTGACGTGATGGTTATCATGCCCCATCCCCCTAGGAAATCACTCAATTATTATTTAGATTTATTTTTACATACATTATCATATTTATCTTGATAGTATTGTGAATTATATACATAACATACATTGTAAATTACAAATTTATGCTCATATCATCTTACATTTTGATGTTATGTATGCAAATTTTATTGGATTATTACATATATATCATATATGTTTTGATAACACACATCTTGTAGAGATTTTTCTTTTGAAGAGAGTTACTTCATAGGTTCAATAACTCCCCTCAAATTAGGGGGCATTCACAGGGGTTTATCAAAGAGGTCAAACTATTAGAATGACTCAAAGTATAATATTTAGAACACAAGCTCAGATTATAGAAATCAACCTCAGGTAAACATAATGGGAAACAATGACATAGAGATGAGTTATAGTTACATGGAAATCAAACCATTCAGACATTAGTGCCCAAATCAAGACATTAGCACCACATGACACTAATGTCCAAGATATGGCACTATTGTCTATTAGCTTCAGTTTTAGAAAAATCAATATTGGCCATAAAGGTACAATCCAAGTTTGTATAGCTTTAGTTATAAATTTACCAATTTTGCTTCGTTTAGATCAGATTCATACTAGTTTGTTTAGATTGGGGGAATCATGTGTAGTATGACCATTCCCATTTTTAATTCAAATACTTAGATAAAAATTACTACAACTCAGTCCATAATCCATATGCTTAGATATTAGATTTGGGGGCATGTGTGCAGCACATTATTTGCATATGCTCACTTATACACTAGTTGATTAAATAGAATTATAAACTCCATGTCATTTTCTATGTTGTATACATTAGACACCATGTTCTAAGTTACATACTATATTCATGATTTAATCCATCTACAGTGGTTGACATTCTTGAGTGGCCTAGAGCTATTTAATATACCTGAGTGACTGTAAAGTTGACATCTCTAATTACACATCACTAGTTATATATCTCTAGTTAGATAGTTTTAGTTAAATTACATAGTTTTAGATGCATCTAATACACATGGGTAGGCAATGATGGAGTCATAGTCTACTTGAGTTCTTGAGCCACCTACATGAGAGGGTTGGACACTCCATCAATCTAATCCAATCTATTCATAGGTCATGATTCATCAATCAGGGGTGGGCAATGATGGATTCAAAACTAGATTGAGTTATTGAGCCACACCCACATATCATGATTGAGTAATCTATTAGGTTAATCTAAGCTATTCACTGATTGATCATTATACACACACATAGGTTTTCACCAAGTTTATGATTGGTCCATGTACATAGTGAGGTGTATTCATTCTTTTCCTCTCTCATATCTCTTTACTCAATTTTACTTCTTTACTCAGATTTACTTCTTTACTCAGTTTTACTTTTTTACTCAATTTTGTCTTTGTTTTTGATATATCTTAAGCAAGGACTGATCTATGCATATTTCACTTATAGGACATGAAATTTAGCATGATTCATATACTTAGATCCATACTCATGGGCTTCACCTCTTAGGTAAGTGTAGGTACGCTTATTTTTATTTTATCCTAGTCATCTCACTTTGATACATTTCTAGAATAAAGTGGGGGGGGGAAATATAATCACTTAAAAATGAAACTTAAGTGCTAAGAGTGCTACTTGAGACCACCTATCGCTAGCTTATCCTTGGACCTATCTTAGGGCCTATTTTCACATATATCTAGACTTAGTGTAGGCCACAGACATCCTTAGTCATCCCTAAAGCAATCATAGACCCTCATTATTGTGTCTTATCCCTTCATGCCTTAGAATCTACCACCTAGGCACTATCACCATAATAGGGACAATATCAACACATGGCACTAGTGTCTCAATTTTTATGTTATTGTCCTTTCCCTCCTTTTTCTTTAAATAAATATATTTTCAAAATATTAAACCTCCTAGGGTTGGCCTAGACCTATTTGAGCACCCACACAAGCACTATAAAAATATATATACATGACGTTTAGCCCTCTAACCACTAGTCAGAAATAAGATGCACATTACACATACAAACTCAGAATAAGTTGTGCACCATTAAGGTTATCAATCCCTATTTATACATAAAACCATCTAAAACATTCTTAAGCTTAGATTAATTAGATTTATATTCTCAATCACATTCAAAGCACTCAGATATACAATCATACTAATTTCATTGGAAATTACACCAGTACTTAGGTGGGGATAACCACATGAAGCTTGATCCCTATTCAAAGTATTGGTATGTAGGCTACTCTCATCACAATGGGGTGTTGAGGATGTCCATCCTACCCTACTAACAAACACACTTTACTAATTGTATCAAATAGATGCCCTAACAACATGGAAGATTAGGGTTTGCTCATAAAATTAGTCAAAGCAGGTCATCTTCATGGTTTTAGAACTTGTGCACACAAGAACAAGATTGATGACATAGACATAGGTGTAACTATAAGCTTATAATAATTATACGCATAGGAAAATACCACCAAAATAGGAACACTAGCACCAAATGATGTTACTATCCAATTAGGGTGCTATTGTCTAGAAGGAGATTTGACAACTAGATCCTATTTATGACACTCAGACTAACCTCTACCTTAGTTTTTAGCCTCCAGATCATCTGTCTCAGTTATTTTATAGCTAATTTCTCATTTAAATTATTTATTACCCTTTTATAAAGGTCAAATTTAGTCAATTATATAAAGATCAATGGTTGTATTCATTGCATATTTCTACCCTGATTTACTATACTCAACTCTTTAACAACATAGGATTTACATTCATCTAAGTCTTAAAAGGTTAAAACACTACCATTCAATTAATTTTATCTTAAATAAAATTTAATACAAAAATTAATTCCAATTTATGATAAAACATATTGGTGAAATATTTAATCGAGCATTGCTTCAAAAAAATATCATAGGATTTAGATAAATTCTTGAGCATTTGATACTAAAATAACTTTATTTTGACCTTGGATCTAATATCCAACACTAAAAGAACTTGATTTTGATCTCATATTTAATATATGACACTAAAATAACATTATTTTTACCTCAAATTTAATATCTAACACTAAAATCATTTTATTTTGACCTTGGATTTCAAGGGAATTTACTAACTTCCATACATAAAAAAAATCATTTTTCTAGGATCTAAATTTCAAATATACATTACTTTTTTATCAATTTGCAAAGGAATCTATGGCTATATTGAATGATAATTTTTTATCTCAAACTTTATTAAATTTAATTACATTTTATCTTCCCCTAATAAGGAAGATCATTAACACTCATGTAATGAAATGAAACAAATCACATACTAAGACACAAAAACTACTAATGATTTTTTTATAAAGTCAAGTATGACATGGGAATAAGGGTAGTTATACATTAAGGATGATATAAGGCATACTCATGAATAACCTAAAGTAGTAATCAATTATTATTTCTTCAATATTTAATCAAAAATTTTACCAGTTACCATTATATGACAAATGATATGTATGACTCCTTTCATTGCTCCTCCTCCTAGACCTCAAGGTTCTAACAGCTACCATTTCACTCATGTTATTCACCCACAAATGATTAGATTATGAGTTCCATGTTATTAATTACTAATGAGTTAGGCCACCATATCATGGAGGAAGTCTACATGTTCTTACTCAACCCACTCCACCTCCCATGAGGAAAGTAAATCAATTTAAAGGGTATGATGTCATGGATCAACTTAAAAATACCCATGCAAAAATTTCAATTTTGGAATTACTAAAGAGTTCATCAATATACAAGGATATTTTATATGTTGCATTGTGAGATAATACTATTTATAGTGATATAAAACATATTGATTTTACTACCATAATGAACACCTTTAAGGATACTAAAAGGATTATCACTTTTGAGGAAGAAGAATTACCAACACAACATGTAATCACACAAAAGCTTCCATTCATTATTCAAGTTATAATGAAAAATAAAGGAATAAAATGAGTATTAATTGATGTTGGTTATGACATGAACATTATTTTAGTCCTTTATTACAATAATTACATATAAGCATGTGTTTCATCACTGGTTCTCTCTTAACCCTAATTTGATTAGGAACTCCCTTCCAAGGTAGCCACAAATGTGAGTAATTTGTAGACATGTAACCATTCAGGCCATTGGTCCACTCCCTGATCAAAAAAATTACATAAACATTAGATATATCAACAACTTGAATATCAATGAAAAGTTGCACTCTAGGCTCAGAAGCTAGTTGCATATGAACATTTAAAAGTTCCCTAATTAACTTGACTCTAGATTTGTCTAATTGAGTAACAACCCTATCAGACTTTATAGGTGTTAAGCCAAGTTATTTTCATATACCTATAGGTATAATTTTGTTAGAATCACCATAATATAGTAATAAATTATGCAAATTCTTACCAAACATCCCAATAATGAGCAATAAAGGAGGAGATTCAACCTTGGCTTTGTGCACAGTCATATTGGCATGATCAGCCTTGGGGGGCTTGTTGGACTTCTTTGATAGAGATTCCAGGAAGAGGTCATGATCCAAAACTTAGAAGTTTTATTTGATAAATATTTCAAGAACATATAAATAACACAGTAACAATGAATTCTCTGAGAAGAGATGTATTATTACTCAAGATCGCAATACAACTATATGGTTATCTCTGGGAAGAGATGTCTGATTTTTCATTTCAAGTTACATATTCATTTATATCCATTTTAAAAGTATGGGTAGGATGTGTAAGGTCAAAAATATTGAGGGAGATTAAGTAATTTGACTTCCATGCTTTAAAACAATATAGAATTCAAGGAATTACTATTTTTAGAAACTTACTATTTTTAGATTGCACCACTAAAATTGAAATTTGGGTCACTTCCATTGGATTTTTGGGGGTCAAACATAATTTATCAAATCTTAATGCCATATCAAGGTTTTCTCCTCATTCTTATCTTTCCAATAGTTCAAACGGTGAGTCAATTGGAGCTACAGTGAAAATGTTATGGCTCCTAAAAGTTTTGTCATCAATTGGGGTGGAACTTTCACCTGAATTTTCACCTAAATTGGTGCATGGATCAGGGCATTTGATTTGTAATCTATGTAAGTTCATGAAATTTAATATTAGACATTATATTCTTCATACCCTCAACTATATTATATCCAATTTTAGAAGAACTAGAAATATCAATGTAAGGTTTAGAGGTACTCCCTTTAGGTGGCTCAGGATTATTGTTTAAAGAAGTGTCTGGAAGAGTTCCAAAATTATTTGGAGGAATTGAGGTAGTAAGGGATACCTTTGACATCTATTCCTTAAGGGATAGGTCTTCTTCAATAACTATTGAAAGGCTTGGAACTCCTTAGGGATCTCATCAGTTTCATTCTCTTCTTGAAAAGGGAAGTCAAAAGTATCTACCATGAAGGCTTGAATGACTTGAATCTAGAAGCACCTGCACCACTTTTCTTATTAGGGACCACTTAAAATGTATTTAATTCTTCTTGGAAAGATTCAAAGGCTTTGAAAAACTCAATTCAGTCAATTTCACCATGTTTTGTTGTGCAATGTACTCTACAATATTTAGGTAATGCAATATTAGTAAGGTTAATGTCCATGGTCTTCTTTTTAAAATATGGCTCATTATTCCTATTATTATGAAAAATATCATTCTAAAATCTATTATTTGGCCTATTATACCTTTGAAATGAGAAGTTCTTACTAGAGCTTTTAGTAGTATATCCAACATATTTATGCAACTAGAGAAAATTAGTGCTCAACTTTTGAACCATTTTAAGGATAGATTCATTCTCATTTTTAGGAGTCTCAAAATTATGTACTTGTTTATTATTAGTAGATGGTATTAAATCAATTTGATCATTTGTATTGAATACATTAGTAGGATGACTTAAGAGTCCTAAATTTTGATTGGGAGTAGCATGACTCAATGGTAATTTATTTAAGTTTGGGAGTTGGTTCAAGGCTGGGATATTTTAGTTGTTGTTTGGAAAGTCATTCAGAATGGGCACATGTGGGTTAACATTTGGAACAAAACATGCCATTTTTCCTTGGGTTTGCATCTGATCATTGATGGTTACTACCTCATAATAGGCCCTGGCTAATGAAGTTATAGCTGGTATGGATCTCTTCAAAAATACATAGGTCATGGGATCTATTACATCTTTGTATATTTCTAAAGCTAAGACATCATCAGGATTATAAGGTTCTATGGTCTTGCTATACATTTTTTGAAATATATCATTAAATTACCTAATATAATCACTTACATCTCTTCTAATGGTGGTGAAATGATGGTAAATAACATAAGGAATGACAATCTTACCAAATTGATTTATAAAAACATCAATGAAACCATCCCAACTAGTGATGTAATTATTAGACAATTTTAAGAACCATTCATAAGAAACATATTTAAAGTTAAAGGGGAATAACCTACAAGCTACATCCTCATGTAGAAAATTTAGCAACCTTAAGGCATCTTTAAAATACTTAATATGTTCTTCAGTAGTTGTAATATCGATTGGAATAAATGTAGGCAAATACTTCTCAAGGTTACATGGGAGATCATGTATCACACCTAGCAGAATGTTGAATATTATCCCAACCAAGCCATACCTAAACGAAGTTCAAAAGCAAAGTTACCTTAAAGAGGTGAAGTTGGAAAAGATTTGGATCTCTTACATGTACCTTTGTCATGCCTAGCCTTTTGGTGAACCTAAAGTTCAAGCAAAGGTTCCGTTGTCTCTAAGTGTGATCTAGTTCAAATCTTTGGAAATTCTAGCTTGAATTTTGAAGATCCTATTTGAAATATGATGTATTAGGATACTATTTGTAAGGAAGAAGGATTAAACCTACACATCAAGCTTATTTTGTAAAGATTGAATAAAGAACAATAAAGGATGTTGATCTTTGCCTAGAATAGTTCAAAGATGTATCCAATTATGCTAATATGATCTATATTTATAAGTATAAGCCTAAATAAACTCATATCTAGGAAAGATATGCTAACCTTTGATCAAAACAAGCTATCCTAACCTCAAATACTATGGATTTTCAAAGCTTAAGCTAAATTTACTGAAAACAAGCATCAAACCTCAAAGAACCTTGATCTTTGTGTAAGAAAGCACAAAGATACACCACATACCACAAAGATTAATGATATTTATAATTTTATTTAAAGAATTTACTTAAGAACACAAAGATACACTAACATTAGATCAAAACATGTTAAGACTAACAAAGATTCAAAGAAATCACAAAGATGACCTCCTTCTAGCACCAATAGAAGCACCTATTGATGTCTCTAAATGTACCACAAAGGTTTTAGTGTTCAAATAAAACTTATCATTTTATATTTCCAAAAATTTAGAGTATGAGTAGCAAGTTGTGGCAACTTGATGTCACCTATGATGAAATAGCAATAGAGATATGTATGAGTGCTCCACAAAATTTATAATAAGTGATGGTTGGGAGTCATCATGGTCTGTTCCTTGTGAATTGTAGAGGATCTATGTTAACTTAGTGAATTATGATCCAAAATTAAGCTACAAATTAATCTAGATGTACATTTATAATGAAGTTTAAACTAAAGTGATTTGATGTAAAAAAAGAGCAAAGAGAAGGGTGAGGCAAAAAATAAAGTGAGTGATCACTTATCTTAGTCTCAAATATTATGATAAAGCATCAATTACAATTGAATATGAATTTAAACCAATATATAATGTAAAATATCCTAAGCTTAGATTTCACTATATACCAGGCAAACTTTGAAGGGTAACGTAAAGAATCACAAGTAAGAAAGAATGTTTACTTTTAAATATTTAACACTATAATTAGATAGCATTTGCACATCTGAATACAAATCAAAATGAAGTGAAGCAAATATAAGGTCCTTAAACTAATCTATCATATGCACAAATGAGAAACCCTATGATTAGTAAATGCAACCAAAAATTCAAAGATGTAATTCAAATTTAAGACATAAAACTAGTAATTGAGAGAAAAACTCTTTTAGCAATTGACATAGCAAATATGGACAATCTTTGTAGAAATCCTTGATTATATTAATTTCTCCAAGTATACAAAATTTATTCAAAAAAGCTCTCTTTACAAGATGGTGATACATGTATTTTATAGAAAGATAAGGTAGTACACAAGTTAGTTACAACATACAATTGTACAAAAGATAAAGACAATTGTCCTTCCTTAGAAATGTCTAATATACACTTGTATTTCAAAATTAGACTATCCTAGGGGCAATATGCTAATAGACTAACATATGAATTACAAAAGAATATTCCTATTCTAAATATTACAATGTTTTTTATAAAAGGAATATTATCTACTGGGTGGGCCCATTTCTGAAGGGTCCCCTTGTTGATTATGTAGAATCTTTGTTGCCTTTTAATGTTGGTCTTTGACAAGATCCAGGTCCAAAACTGGCTTCATGAGGTAGACTTCTTGATTAGCCACGTCATCCAGGTCTTTATCATCCTTAGCCATAGCTTCCTTTATGATCCTTGCCTCCATAATTTTCTCCTTGGCTATGAAGATCATGTCCAAGATTCTTCTATTATCTCTACCAGACTGGCCTTGACTCTTGCTCCTAACTAACTTCATTACCAAAGTGACCATATGTTTATATTTATCTTCATCAATGATTCCAAGGGCAGTGGTCTTGGTAGGATTTTCCAACATAGTTCCTAGGAGCTGCTCAATTCTAATGATCAATCCTTTATCATCCATCAGAAGTCTATTCAATTTACTTATCCAAGCACTTAAACCTTGGACCTTGTCTACTATTACTCCCAATATGGTGTTCAAATGAGCTAAGCTAATAGTTTTGAACTTAGGAATCTTATTCCTAATCAAAATGTCAATGAGATCCCTTATTTGGGTTTTTTGTTTTTGATATTCTATTATTAACCTCATGGCTACTTCACCTTGTTGGCTTAGGGCATCCTGCCTTAGCTTTTTTGAACTCAAAGAATTAAACATATCAAAGAATGCCACCTTAAACATATCTATTATGGCATCAGGTACTGACAAAATGGCTTATGTTTTTAAGTTTTCCTTTTCTCTTTCCAAATTTTGGATTCTTTATTTCATCCCTTGGATCCCAACCTTAGCTTGAGCTCATTGAGCCTCAATCAAGATCTCAACATCCTCCTCATGGATAGGAGATTCACCAAGTTGTTGCCCTCATACCAAGGTTAAAACTATAAAGGGCTCAACTTTTTAGAAGGTGAATTCCTTAGTGCCCACCATAGCTTTCTTGGTGGTGACCCTTTCTAATCCAGTTGTCTTTGGATTAAACTACATGTGGTTGATGACCCTATGAATTTTAGAGGCTTTTAAATCTCTAAAACTGTGCTGCTTGGTACTCCTAGAGCATCTATTTTCTTACTCTTTGGCCCTTTGATGGCCACTATCCTTATTTCTTCTTCTTCTTTCATTATATCCCTAATCTATATCTTAATGTCATTATGTACTTCAATGTTGGTAGCCTTTATGAGTTCCCATGAGTGGGAGAGAGAAGGGATCTTTTGGAATTTTCCATAAATAAAATAGTCAAGGATGACTGGTCCATAAATGGGGACTTCATCACTGAATAGGTTGATCTCACTAGTAGGATGTGTGAGAGTCAACCTTGGTATTTTAGGTCCAATAAGGACTAGTGTCATTTCTACCTTCCTCTTCTCCTTAGGAGTCACTAGGAATAAATCAAGAGTAACTTCTTTTCCTTTCTCTTCACTAGGATCCCCTACTTGGATTTGAGTTTTTTCAAATTGTTCCCCTTCTTCATCTATTCCATTTTTATTTGAAAGTTCCTTGAGGGCACCCTCAAGTGTCTTATCTAGTTCTAAGTCAATCATATCTATATGTTCAACTGGGGAATTTGGCCTTTGTGGAAAGGCTAAGGATGAGGGTCCCTCTCCAGGTCTTTCTTCCATTTTCTCCTTACCCTAGCCTTGCTCATCTTGCCTTTGCATATTTTGCCCTTGAGGTTGTGGCTTCTCTACTCGAGGTTTTTCCTAGGATGTCCCAAATGGTCTAGGAAGCAAGTGATATTTGAGAGGATGCCTACCATGCCTCTCCTATTGGTTTATCATATTTTGAAAATCTATGCTCAAGCTTGATGTTGTGCCCTTTGATCCTGGCTAACACTTCTTCATAGTTCTTTTCCTTAATGTAAATGGTGTCATGAAAATTGAGCTAATGCATATACTCAGGTTTTGGAAGCTTCTTCTCCTTTAAATGATCACTTATTATGTTCTTGGGGTCCCACATTTTGAGTTCATCAAGTTGAAACCCAAATGAGTCCTTATGTTTAGACATGGTTTATTCCTATTTCTAATCTTTCAACATGATCCTTCCAATAATTAGAGGGAAGGGATGGAGAAGACCCTTGCTCTTCTCCTTAAAAATTACATCAACTCTATTGATGAGTTGGGAAGTAATTTCTTACTTAGCCAACTTGCTTGGTACATATATAGGAAATCTATATGGTGAGGACATGATTCCCTCAATCCTGATAACTATGTAATCTAGATAGAACCATATATCATCCATCATATCTACATATTTATTGATCAATGGATAGACTCTAGGCATGGAAAAACCTATAATATACTCCACTATGGATAGGTAAACATAATCATAAATAAATTACATGTGGTTCCTATATTTAAAGATGTGCAATTTGGAGTAATGGTGGGAAATGGTGGTTCAACCTTGTGGAGACCAGTTCTTGATGCTAGGGAAGTTGATGGAAGTAAGTAGGGCATCAAGTAATAGGAAATCATGTAGAATTACTTGCAAATTTTTGTTGTAATGGTATAAAAATGGCACTCTAGGTGAATATCGATTAGTTATCCAATAGGGGTGGTGAGCTTTTCTTCAATCATGAAGTATACATATGAAACCCAAGTCATGTTTACATATATGGTGGAAGGGGATCCTGATGCTTAGTTTAAGAGGGTCATAATTACTTTGATTATATCTCTAAATTATACAATGGGAGTCCTCCATTTAAGGTCCTTGAACACATGGTTCCCTTAGAGCAAAAATGGTCAGAGGATGGTGTCTAGGTCATGCTTGCTAGTCCAGTATTTGATTTAGGGTAAGTCTATATGGGGATTAGAAAGCTTTTAGTATGTTAAAAGGCCATAGGGGAGATGTATGCAACCTTCTTGTAGGTCCTTTCATGGATGATCCAGTCATTATCTATCCTATAATCAACAAGATAAGAGCAAAGATATCTATACAATGAAGTACCTCAGGCTTAATAGTAATAAAGTGAAGGCCAACCCTCTGATCAATGACAGGGTCATAGTATTTTCTATTGATAGTAGCAATCCTCTATACCTCCTTGGTGATGGGTTATAATTCATCCATGGCAAATAACATTTTAGACTAGTTCTTGTTGTCATTGTTGAGGGTCACAGTATCTAGCTCTATGTCTTTGAAAATCATACCTTCATTATCTATTGATAGATAGAGTTTTGTTTCTTCTCTTAATTGATATTTGTGGGTTCTCATGACTTCTAATTGATAATTTATCTACCCTATATTTCAAATTGGTCTTTGTGGTAGCTCTTTTTCACTTAAAAACATAATTAAGCTTTCTTCAGATCAAATTGTAACCAACTGAGTTTTCTTGGGTCACTTTTATACAGGATTTAGGGTTTTAGATCTTTAATGGCAAGATATATCCAGACTCTAGTTTATACGTGCATTGGATTTGATTTGGACCTTTGCCTTTATACTTTCATATTTTTGAGCCCATAAGATCTCTTATTTTTTCCTTTTATGCTTGCATGGTACTTATGTGACATCGATATGGACCTTTCATGGCATTTTTCATAATGCCTTTGAGCATTAGCCATTGGTATTTAAAATTCCTTATTTGATTCACTCTATTGGATTAAAATAATGGATTGGCATGAGTCATTTATTGTGATATGGGATATTGCCTATTAATTGGCTCTTTGGTTCCAGTGCCCTCTGGTTGTGCCACTTGGCACCTCCATGGGGCTTCTGATTTCCTTTGAAAAGTCATTGGTGATTTCACATTGTTGGATCATGGAGCATGATGAATAATGAACCATTGGATCATCTATTAGTTCTAACTCGAATGTGATTTTTCCATGCATCGATCTCATGGGCTCTAAGGACTCCATTGAAAAGTCCACAGGGTCTTCACGTCGTTGGATCATCCTTCTGTGATGAAGCATGAACCATTGATCTACAAAGATACTCAAACTTTAAGTTATAATATTAGTAAGGTGGGACTTAGGCTTAAATTTCTTAGGCTAAGGTTTATTTCATGTTTATTAAGCATGAAATAAACCTTAGGCTAAGAAATTTATGCCTAAGTTTTCCAAATTATGCAAAAGAGACCACAGTTAATTATTTTTTAGGCTAAAGTTTACATTGTGTTAAATAACACAATGTATACTTTAGGTTAAAATATTTAGTAAAGCCTATAAAACATGATCAAAGGGGTTCAAAATGATATAATGGTCTAATATGACATACAGTTCTATTGCATTAACAAACACACTAAAACCTTTGGTTAGAAACACTTGGTCTAAATTCTACGTAACAAAGACTCTTTTAAAATAAGAATTAGTATAAGCCTATAGTTTAAGGTTCATGATATTTGAACAAAATGTAATGGGGAACTTAAAGTATTTTATTTTGCATATACATAGACCATAAGGCCATTTCCATATTTTCATATTAAATATTTCTAGTGTTTGAGCATCTTTCGAGGGATTCTATTAGTCTGCATGGAAATTCATGAGCTTTCTAGTAATATTTTGGAGCGTATTTTGATCCTGAGCAGAATAATTCATTAGCTTAAATTTGACAGTCTTATGGACATTAAATACATCCTTATAGATGTTGAATGATGGTTTAACAAATGTTAATTTTAAGCTAGTGAAACTTTTAATTTTATGGGTTTAAAGTTGACAGTCATGTGGGCATCAAATATGCCCTCATGGACGTCATTTAATGGTCATGCAAACATCAATTTTAAGCTCATCAACTTTCTATGATCCATTATGAGAGTGCTACTTGGCACCTCCATGGGGATTCTCAGGATCTTGGAATTAATTTACTCCGTTGGATCATCTTCTACGATGAATCAAAAGCCACAAGATCACGATCTAGGAGCTTGCTCATGATTGGTTTCTTCTATCAAGTGGGCCCTTTTGCTTTTATTCCTCGAATGTAAGGGCACTGTGTGTTGATCCTGTAGGCCTCCCATAATCCTTTGACTTTTCATATATGATTCACTCCATCTGATTGGGTCTTCATGATGAAATGAGAACTGTTGGATGAAGGTTAAGGGCATAGCTTTGTTGATGCCTTTGAATTATTGGATCCTTTTCGCATGATGTACATATCATTATATCTTCTAAGATGCATGCTATTTAAGTCAAAGTGTGGGCCTTTCTAGATCCGTTCGGTTCAAATGCTATGATAAAGTGAGGATCATCGGATCTATGAGAAACAAAAAATTTAAGTCAAAACTTGGGATTAAAGTAAAGGCTTAGGATTAGAGTGTTAAAGCTAAGGTTCCATTAGTATTAATAAATACGTTGGGGACTTAAGTTTAAATTTTTAAGCTAAGACATTTATCAAAAGGACCAAGCTAAGATAATATTGGACTCAAGGAACAAGAGCTTAGGCTAAAGTGTTAAGAATAAGGTATTGTTTGTATTAATAAATACAATGGGGCCTTATGATTAAAATGTTAGGCTAAGGTATAAATCAAAGGGACCAAGTTAGGAAAAATTAAAAGGACCCTATAAAATGAATATTAGTTAGGAATATAAAAGATCAAAAGGGGGAAATAATAAAATGGGCTAAGCATTATTAGGTTAAGTTATAGTTGTGTTGAAAAACATGACTAAGCTTTAAACATGAAATTTATGCTTAAGTCCAAGGTGGGTTTTAAAGGGTTCCCACCAATTTAGCTCTTGCCAGTATTCAAATTTGAACTGAGGGTTTTGGAAACATGGATTTTTTTAATCAAGAATAACATAAAACCTGAAACTAAAGACATGAAGATCATTTATTATTAATTTTAGGCATATTTGAAGAAAAATATGATTAATAAACCTATTTTTAATGAAGTGGATGATCTTTAAATTCTATAAATGATCCTAACATGCCATATTTTTAGGGTTAATCTTTAGGGTTTCTTAAGGGTCCCAATTTTCAAAAATGGGGGTATGTTGGCCTCAACAAAACCACTTGTAACAATTCAAAAATATAAAATTTCACCTTTTTCTGAAGTTTTAGCAAATTTGAAGGGTTAAATTTCAAGTTATAGTGATTTTTGTCCTTCAAACCCTAACTAGCCTCTACATAGGCTGAGAGCACTAAAAAAAAGATAATTTAGATTTTAAGATAGGTTTTTGAAAAAAATCAATAGAAATGGTCTACCCCATCATTATCCTACTCTGTCAACCTTCTTTACAAATTGAAAAATCCTAAAAAGTGAATAAGACAACTTTTCTTTCATTGTACCTAAACATTTCTAGACTGTAGGAAACCTATAGTTGTTCTTTAAGTATAAAATATAGATAAAAGATTTTACAAAGCAATAAATAGGGTTAAAAATATAAATATAGTTCACTTCTAATGAGATATAAGAATTAATTTTTAATATCAACTCAATAGCACAATCTTTCTATTATGTTTAGAATGCAAAGATTACACAGTTCTGTTTTTACTAGCTTGTCTTTACATAATTCTTCTTTTCAAAATATTGATTCTTCTTGTCTCTTTTCCTATCTTCTCTTCTTTTTTTCTATTTTTCATACATACTCTTCTCAACCTCCTTCTCTCTCCATTGATCTAAAACTCCTAAAGTTTCTCAAAACTGTCTAACTAATATTTGTAACCCAACTTAAGACTTCACCTTAAGTGATTTTAACATGGTAATATATGAAATAAGACAATTTGAATGTTCTAAATCATATCTATGACCTTATTTTACCCATATATTAATTTTATTTACAAAAACAAGCATTAGATAATGAGAAAAGCTCTTAAAACACCTTAAAACTAGTTTAAAAATTTAATTTTTAGTTTTGGTATGAAAATAAGAAACAAGCCAAAATGACTCTTACAATGCAAAGTGAAGCATGAAAAAACTTAAAATAGACAAGATATGACTCTTAACACATAATTACAACCAATTTTTTTAAAACTTAACACCAAATTCTAATGCTCGTACATTAGGCTCCCTAAGTACAAAAGCTTTTGTGAGTTTTTGTTCATGAGGTCTTCAATGGTAACTCCATATTGAAGTATTTATGATGTAGTCAACAAAAAAAAAATATTTGAGTGGATGATTCGTCCACTTGAAAATAAAGTTGAAGTATTTTTTTCCTCTGCTTCTCTTGATAACTTTCTTATCCAAAATACTTCTCTCCTTTTATGCCTTGGGTAGTTATCTTTCCCAATCAATGACTCATTCATTGTCATCTTCAGGTGTGTTTGTTGTGTCTTATCCTTCTCTATAAGGATAGAGGTATACTAAATTGAAAATGGGTGAAATCCAAATATCATCTGGAAGTTATAGTTTATAATCATTTGTAAAAAAAATTCTCAAGATCTTACAAGGTCCTATCTTCTTCAACTTGAGTTTATTGTATTCACCTTTAGGAAATCTCTCTTTCCTAAGGTGTGAGAACACTAAATCACCTACATGAAATTTCACTTATTTCCTTATATTATCATCATCTCTTTTTTACTTACTAGCACTCAACTCTAATTGCTTCTTGACTTGCTCATGTAACTCTTGCATGGAAGTAGCAAAGTCTTCACCTTCAACACTCCTCTTCTCTTGCTTACCCAAATATATAATATCATAAACACCTCTTTGATTGTTCCATAAACAATTTGAAATGGTTTGAAACCTATAATTATATTAAGTGAATCATTTTATGCAAATTTAGCTTGAGCAAGCATATGATCCCATTGCTTTGGACTATCACTTAACAAACACATTTGTAGATTCATTAAGATTTTATTGATAACTTTAGTATGGAAATCAATTTGAAGATGGTAGGTTAAAACTGAAACTTAATTTGGTTTCCAAATTATTCTAAAATGTTCTCCATAAGTACCCAAATAATTTTGTATCCCTATCAAAACAATACATCTAGGAATTCCATGCAATCTTACCACTTCTTTGAAGAATAAATTAGCAATGTGAGTAGCATCATTTATCTTATTAAATGATATTAAATGTGTAATTTTTTAAAATATATCAAAATAAATAAATATGGAGTTATTACCTTTTAGTGTCCTTGGCAAACTTAGTACAAACTCCATATTGATTGCATCCCATGGCCTGTTTAGAATAGGTAGTGGTTAATATAGACCTACATTTTGACTCTTTCCTTTGGAATGTTAAAAAATCCTACATATTTTCAAAAATTTCTTGACATCAACTTGAATTCTTGGCCAATATTAATATGCATTCAGCTGAGCAAAGGTCTTTGTTTGTCTAAAATGTCCTACTAAGCTTCCACTATGTTTTTCCTTTAGCATATTTTATGTCATGGATCCTCTAGGTATGCATAATTGGTTGCCTCTAAATAAGAGACCCTCTTGTATCATATAGTCCACCTATGGACTCCTTTTCATGATTATTATATTTTGGCATACTTCATATGCCTCTTTGAAATTAGGATCTTCTCTATACAATTCTTTCAATGAATCAAATCCTAAGACACTCACTTGAGACTCCTACATAATTAGATTTCTTCTGCTTAATGCATCTAATACTTTTTTAGCTTTCTCACTCTTATGTTCAATAATTAAAAAAAATCTGTAAAAAATCAACTCAATTAATATGCCTTTGACTCAATTTAGTTTAACTACTAATGACTTGTAAGGCACAATTGTCTCTATAAAGTACAAACTCTTTAGGCATCAAATAATGCTTCCATTTCTTTAAAGATTATATAATGGCATAGAACTCATGGCGATAATTTGAGTACTTATTATTTTCCTCATTGATTTTCTCATTAAATTAGGTAATTGTTTTGCCTTCTTTGCTCAAAACAAATCCTATGGCAGTCCCACTAACATCACACTCTACTTGGAATAACTTGTTAAAATCAGACAAAGTTAAGATAGGTTGTTCTGTGATTTTATTCTTTAAGAACTAAAAACATTTCTCAGCTACCTTAGTTTATTAAAATTCTTTTTTATTCTCTTTAAAATTTTTAACTATTAGAGCATAAATGCCACTAAAATTATTAATGAATTTTCTATAAAGTCTATCCAAACTATGGAAGCTCCTTACCTCAAATGTGCTTCTTAGAGTAGCCTTTATATTATGGCCTTGAAATTATCTTTATACATATTCAAACTCTCTTGGGAAATGAAAAACCCCAAATAGACCAACTATGTCTTCATGAAACTGTACTTCTTGAGATCTGTTGTCACCCAAAAATATCACTCATTTTTTTGGGACAACATATGAACTATTTTGGTTCAACAGACCAAAATCCTCTCTCCCCTTTTCAAGAATTGTTTTGAGCATTCAAGTTCTTAATTTTTCAAAGATTTTGCAAAAATATATGAACTCTACAGGCTTGAATCTATGGACTCTACAGGCTTGAATCTATGGACTCTACAGGCAAGAATCTATGGACTCTACAGGCTTGAAGCAAGCTCTCAACACTTAAGCAATTTCAAGGTTGGTTCAATGTCATCAACAAGATTTAGGTGCATTTTTCAAGGTTCAAAGTTCAACCGATTCAAGGTTCAACGGCTTCAAAGCACTTATCAAAGAGAAGAAGGCTTTAACCATTGAACTGTTGAACCATTGAACCACTTTGGTTCAAAGGTTCAATAGGTTTAATGGTTCAACAGGTTCAACGGCCATGTGGTTCAACACATTTGGTTCAAGGGATCAAAAAGACTTGGCCAAATAAAAAGAATGAATCGATTGAACCATTGAACCTTGAACTAAAAGGTTCAACGAGTTCACGGGTTCAAAGGTTCAAAGGCTGCCTCAGTTAAGGAAAGAAGCGCGCGCAAAAGCAAGAGTCAAGTGGATGCTGCCAAGTGTCATCAGTTGAGCCCCATTATACTTTATTTCAGAGAAGTGGTAGAAGCTGCCACATATCCCTTTTAAAGGAAGAAAGTGCCAAGTGTCAATGGTGGAATGTTTTAGTATGATGCGGCAAAAGATGCCACGTGTCCCTGAAGAAGCGACAAAAGATGCCACGTGTCAAAGGATAGGGCACCCTCAAATGCAAAGACATAGAACCAAAGGGAGGTGACTTCCTTCAGACAATTCCTTTAGACAAACTGTCTGAAGGAATTCCTTCAAACATTTTATTTGAAGGAAATAAAGGGACAAACAACCTGCCGAAGAAATTGAAGCCCGAAGGCCACCTGGAAGATACCCTTGTGGGGGGACACTCGACACACATGAAACGAACCTTTTTCAAGATCCTGAAGGGCATGTTCCCTTTGGAAAAGGTTGAAGCATCAAAGCGTAGTGGAAGTTGCCAAGTGTTGCGTACTGAGACATAGTTTCAAATGAAGATTCAAAGTGCAAAACTCACCACGTGTCCCATCCTAGTGCATTAGAAACTGCCATGTGTCTGCATCCACGCCCTCAGCCTCTAACAGTTTCAAAGATTATTATGATAAGCTTATTTCAAAGCCACATATGCCACCACGTGTCCTCACCCGTGTCACAACAAAATGATAGGCCCACAAATGTCAAAATTTAGAGTGACTGGCTAGCCTTTAACCTTCAATAGAGGAAAGACTCGTGAATGCCAAATTGGCTGCAATTAAATGTCTATTGATTTTTGTGGACTCAAAAGGTGAACCCAGATGCATCCAAAGAGACTAGGGAAGGGACATAGAGGGAAGTCTCAGTGGGAGTTAATTCCAGTAGGTGAAGCAATTCACTAGGTAGATATTTGGGGCCTGCAAACATTAAAAGTGCAGCCTGTTTGTCCCTTTTGGCATAAAGATAGAGTAGACAGTTGTGCGGCTAGTAGGTGATGGAATGAGTGATTCAGGTTTGAGAATAGACACTGAAGATGAACCAACATGCCACAGTTAAGGTAGCTGCCCTGCTCCAACGTGGCCCTCCTTGATAGAACCAAAAATGCATCCAAGGCATTAATTATTCAGCATGGGTCGCCCCATAAGATAAAGTGGCAAGTCTCTCCTGGCCTCTATATAATGTAATCTCTCATTCAATGCAAAAGAGATCTTCCCATTACCAGAAGCAAAACTCTACCCAAATTGAAAGGTGAATACTGAGACTTTGAGCTCAAATTATAATTTCATATTATTTTATCTGAATGAGAAAGCAAGTTACTTACAGACTTTTTACTATTATAGCTTGTGCTATTTTAGGAAATTGTTCTTATGTTTGTTTCCTAGGAGCATTCTTGTTTATTTGATCTAACAAGTAAAACTAGTAAAAGTAATCAGGAAGGTGTCTTGAAGTTAGTTGTGGAAGACTTTGTGCTGTCTGCAGTTGTCTTCAGTGTGTGTTTTCTTTCTGTTTCTATGTAAAGGACCTTGGAATGACTTTGTGCCCCAATTGTTCTTTGTATCTCACTCTTGGGTAGTCAAGGTGGAGACTTTGTGCTACATCTTAGATTGTTAGTTACTTTGCACTTTTGTTACTCATCCTACCAGAAAGATTTTTGTTGTTTGCAAGAACAAGCACTTCTAAAAGAAGAGAAGTGCCTTTTGTCATTTCACCAAGATTTCTACTATCCAGGAAGGGATCTGGCTCTTGGCTGAATGTTACTTCTGAAAGAAGAGAAGTAACTTCACCAATCACCCAGGATTTCTCCTTTGATTTGTGAGCATCATCTCTGAAAGAAGAGAGATGGATGGTTTATCCTACCCCCGTGTGTTATTTTTATTTATTTATATAGTATATAGCCTTTGTATATTTAATAGGGAACCTCCCCTTGATAAGAGGAGAGATTTGTCCCTGTTGATGTAGTAAAACTGCACACCTGGATGACCAATCTCCCTATGCTGTGGTGATAGGAACTATTTTGCTCACCAATTAGTTGGTTGACAAAATATTCACCCAACAATTTTTGGCAACTCTGCTGGGGATGAACATGCAGTCTGAAGCCTCAAGTTTCAAATTGAAGTAGTTCCTTCCCTTATCCATTATATATACTCTAGAGACTCTATTTTGTGTCTTACCCATTATCATTATAGCCTTACCATTTTCCTCCATCTCCATTATTTTATCTAGTCTGCAAAACTAGAGCTACCAAAAAAGAGTGCACAGTTTGAAGCCTCAAGCCTCAAGCTGAAGTAGGGCCAGTTCTTTTACATTTTTGTTCTAAAATCTGGCCACTCCACCCATATTTGTTATCCCTATTTTTTATAATTAAATCATGGCAATTTGAGGCCCCTGGGGTAACTCTTTTGGCCCACTCAACTTGACTCCACCTCTGCATGAACTTCCACGCATCTCAAGAAAGAACTTCCCCAAATTCCTTGGAGATGGGAGAGTTCACCCTGATGAACACATTGCAGCCTTTAGTGTATCCTATGGTGTGATAGGGGTGGAATTTGAAGACGTGGTAGTCAAGCTTTTTGTGGAGACCCTACAAGGTGATGCTACAGAGTGGTTATACCATCTACAAGCTAGATCAGTGACTGACTGGGACACACTTAAAGCCAAGTTTGAAGCAAGGTTCAAGCCTGTAGAAGATGCACATGCCTTCTTATCCCAGCTCACACAGATGAAGAAGGAGCCCCATGAGCCTATGAGGGATTTCATTGCCAAGTTTGACAAGCTAAGAAACATGATTCCTACAATTGCCCAGTTGACACCTCAGAATCTCAAGTGTTTCTTCATCAACTCATAACTTCCTAAAGTGAGTTTTCTACTAAGACATGCTAGCCACATAGACCTTGTTACTGCTCAGGACTTGGCTACTAAGGTAGAAGATGACCTTATCTTGTCAAGAAAGATAAGGAGAGACCCAAATAGAGCTAAATCTTCTTCATCTTCTGAGTATCCATCTACAGGCACCACTGATCAAATGGTGTAAAAGATAGAAAATGAATTGCTAGCCTTGAAAAGGCAAATGGCACAAGGTATGTCTTCTACTCCTCTATATAAAGATATACCAAGGAGGACATTCCCCAATCAACCATATCAAGGCAACACTGCCAGAAGTCAAGGGCAACCAAATCATCTTCCTCCCCCATAGAGAAACCTTGCCTTTGAAGCACCTCCAACCAACTCAGCAGTTGGATATCTAGAAATAGAACATGTTTCCTATTTCCAACCTAAGTTTGAGCAAGAAAATGGCACTGATCTCTTTAGGGAGGATCTAGAAGAATCAGCTAATGACTCCCACATTGGTTTCCTAAATTACCAGGATGAACCTAGAAGTGGAGGTGAAGTAGTTGAAGAATCATATGATGTGTTCACTCAGTCCAAGAACCAGTCAATCTAACAAGTTGATAAAGAAAAGACAAAGGAGCAACCTCAACCAACAATTTCAATTGCTAAATGTGGGACTACTCTGCCTTTCCAGCCAAAGGACCCAGTGGTGGCTAAGAAAGTAAGTACATCAAACATTTTTGCACCTTCTACTTCAAATTCATAGACCAATTCTCCCCCTCCCAAAAACCAAAAAGATGAACTCCCATCCCCTCTTCCAAGTCCATTTCGGTCATCTGATATAATTGATCATGTCAAAAAATCCAAAATTCAAATGACTAAATTTGAATTCTTGTAAGCCAATCCTGAGCAGTTAAACATTGGTGGAGAACTAAGTGTGGACCTATCTGAGGTAAAAATTGTGGTCACACAAATGTCAGCCCCTATAACTCAAATTTTGTTTGAGCCTTCAGGTAGGGGTAATTACTTCTTGACCACAGAGGATGCTCATGTCTCAACTGATGAAATTCCCGTAGCTGGCAATCCAAGATTTGATCCAAAAAAGGCATCATAAGAATTGATAGGGCATAGTAAAAATGAAGAAGGATCTTCCATCTCCCATGAAGAGAAATCTGATATAAGATTAGCTTCTGATGATGCTTGGATCCTAGAATTCGATGGCAGCAATTCTTCCTCTAATGTTGGAGCTAGGACTGTGTTGATATCTCCTCAAGGAGATATTTTTCCTTCATGCAAGTTGCAGTTTAGCAACAACAACATAGCTGGATGTGAATCTCTATTGCTCAGATTGAAGATTGCTCAGGATGAAGATATCAAACTCTTTCACACCAAAGGAGATGCTAAGCTGATGGTTTGTCAGGAGTTTGATGCTGACAATCAAAGCATGTGCTGGACTGGACTAGCAGAATAACAAGCTATGGTGGTGGATCATACTGTTGTACTCCAAAGTCATCAAAAGGAACTCTTCACCAAAATAACAAGGATTTATGGTTTTTAGATTGAAGACCACGTCCTGCCATGGGGCAAGAAGAAGAAAGAGCGAAGAGGAAGATGCAAAAAATTGGTTTCCTGGTGGAGAGCTCCATTCGCCCGTCACCATTTCTGGGGACATAATGGTTTCCTGCTGGTTTATCAAGATGGCATCCCCTTTTCTTCACCTCACAAGGAGAAACATTTGAAGTACTTCAATTCTTGAAGTATCAGATAAGTTCACCTGTATATATGTATATCTGTATAGTTTTTTGTTTCTATTTTGTGTTTTTCATTTTCATTTTTTGGAGCCTTTCTTTTTAGGTAGCATGACCCCGTAGCCCAATGGCACACTTCAAGGCACTGGAGATTCTGGTTTCTACTCCCCTTAGCTATTTCAAGTTCTCATCTGAAGGAAGTTCCCCAATTGGAGCTAGCTATTGTCTCCCAAAAATATCACTCATTTTTTTAGGATAACATATGAAATATTTTGGTTCAACAGACCAAAATCCTCTCTCCCCTTTTCAAGAATTGTTCTGAGCATTCAAGTTCTTCATTTTTTAAAGATTTTATAGAAATATAAAGACTTTATAAGCTTGAATATATGAACTCTGTAGGCTTGAATCTATGGACTATGCAGGCAAGAATCTATAGACTCTACAGGGTTGAAACAAGCTCTCAACACTTAGGCGATTTCAAGGTTGGTTCAACGTCATCAACAAGAGTCAAGTGCATTTGTCAAGGTTCAAAGTTCAATCAATTCAAGGTTCAACAGCTTCAAAACACTTATCAAAGAGAAGAAGGCTTGAACCATTAAACCGTTGAACCATTGAACCACTTTGGTTTAAAGGTTCAATGGGTTTAATGGTTCAACAGGTTCAACGGCCATGTGGTTCAACACGTTTGGTTCAAAAGATCAAAAAGACTTGGCCAAATAAAAATAATGAACTGATTAAACCATTGAACCTTGAACCAAAAGGTTCAATGAGTTCATGGGTTCAAAGGTTCAAAGGCTGCCTCAGTTAAGGAAAGAAGCGCGCACAAAAGCAAGAGTTAGGTAGATGCTGCCAAGTGTCATCATTGAGCCCCATTATAATTTGTTTCATAGAAGTGGCAGAAGCTGCCACATGTCCATTTTGAAGGCAAAAAGTGCCAAGTGCCAAGTGTCAATGTTGAAATGTTTTAGTATGATGTGGCAGAAGATGCCACGTGTCCCTGAAGAAGCGGTGGAAGATGCCACGTGTCAAAGGATGGGGCACCCTCAAATGCAAAGACATAAAACCAAAGGGAGGTGACTTCTTTTAGACAAATTATTTGAAGGAATTCCTTCAGACATTTTGTTTGAAGGAAATAAAGGGACGAATAGCCTGTTGAAGAAATTGAAGCCCGAAGGCCACCTGGAAGATACCCTTGTGGGGGGACACTCGACACACATGAAATGAACCTTTTTCAAGATCCTGAAGGGCATGTTCCCTTTGGAAAAGGTCAAATAATCAAAGCACAGTGGAAGATACCAAGTATCACGTATCGAGACACAGTTTCAAATGAGGCTTCAAAGCATGAAACTCACCACATATCCCATCCCAGTGCAATGGAAGCTACCACGTGTCTACATCTGCACCCCCAGACTCTAACAGTTTCAAAGCTTATTTTGATAAGCTTATTTCAAAGCCATAGGTGCTGCCATGTGTCCTCACCCATGTCACAGCAAAATGATAGGCCCATGAATGTCAAAATTTAGAGTGATTGGCTAGCCATTAACCTTCAATAGAGGAAAGACCCGTGAACACCAAATTGGCTACAATTAAATGTCTGTTGATTTTTGCAGACTCAAAAGGTGAACCCAGATGCATCCAAATAGCCTCCGGATTGGACATAGAGGGAAGTCTCAGTGGGAGTTAATTCCAGTAGGTGAAGTAGTTCATCAGGTGGATATTTGGGGCCTGTAAACATTAAAAGCACATCCTGTTTGTCACCTTTGGCATAAAGACAGAGTAGACAATTGCATGGCTAACAGGTGATGGAATGAGTGATTCAAGCTCAAGAATAGACACTGAAGATAAACCAACACACCATAGTTAAGGTAGCCACCCTACTCCAATGTGGCCCTCCTTGATAGAACCAAAAATGCATCTAAGGCATTAATTGCATAGCATGGGTCGCTCCATAGGATAAAGTGCCAAGTCTCTCTTGGCCTCTATATAATGTAATCTCTCATTTGATGCAAAAGAGATCTTCCCATTACCAGAATCAAAACTCTGCCCAAATTGAAAGGTGAATATTGAGACTTTGAGCTTATATTGTAATTTCATATTATTTTATCTGAATGAGAAAGCAAGTTACTTGCAGACTTTGTGTTGTTATAGCTTGTGCTATTTTTGGAAATTATTCTTATGTCTGTTTCCTAGGAGCATTCTTGTTTATTTGATCTAATAAGTAGAACTAGAGAAAGTAATTAGGAAGGTGTCCTGAAGTCAATTGTGGAAGACTTTGTGCTGTTTGTAGTTATCTTCAGTGTGTGTTTTCTTTCTATTTCTATGTAAAGGACCTTAGGATGACTTTGTCCCTCCATTGTTCTTTGTATCTCACTCTTGGGCAGTCAAGGTGGAGACTTTGTGCTACATCTTGGATTGCTGGTTACTCTACACTTTTGTTACTCATCCTACCAGAAACATTCCTGTTGTTTGCAAGAATAAGCACTTTTGAAAGAAGATAAGTTCCTTCTGTCATTTCACCAAGATTTCTACTATCTAGGAAGGGATCTGGCTCTTGGCTGAATGTTACTTTTGAAAGAAGAGAAGTACCTTCACCAATCACCCAAGATTTCTCCTTTGATTTGTGAGCATCATCTCTGAAAGAATAGAGACGAATGGTTTATCCTGCCCCCGTGTGTTATTTTATGCTTATTTATATAATATATAGCCTCTGTATATTTAATAGGGAACGTCCCCTTGATGAGAGGAGAGATTTGTCCCCTATTGATGTAGTAAAACTACACACCTGGATGACCAATCTCCCTATGCTGTGATGATAGGAACTATTTTGCTCACCAGTTAGTTGGTTGAAAAAATATTCACCCAACAAGATTGATTAACAACTTTTCTTCTTACAACTTGTTTAAGACCATTCTAAGATGCTTAAGATGCTTCTCTCTTGACTGACTATAAATTAGAATATACTACACTTCTTGAGATTGATTAACAATTTTTCTTCTTACAACTTGTTTAAGACCATTCTAATATGCTTAAGATGCTTCTTTCTTGATTGATTGTAAATTAGAATATAATCTAAGTAAATAATAACAAATTTACTTAACAAATCCTTGAGTACTTCATTCATAATCCTCATGAAGGTACTTGAAACATTAGTCAGCCCAAGTGGCATCACAATCCACTCATACAGTCCATCACTAGTCATAAAAATTATCTTCCATTCATCTCCCTCTCTGATCCTGATTTGATGATAGCCACTTTTCAAGTCTATCTTGGAAAACTACCTTGTATTACTTAAACAATCCATGAGATCATCAATTTTAGGAAATGGAAATATATACCTGATTGTAGTCTTATTTATAGCTCTAGAATCTATGCACATTATCCATCCTCCATCCTTATTATGGGTTAGGACTGTTTAAATAACATAAATACTTAAGCTTGCTCTGATCAAGCCTTTATTTAACAAATCATTCACTTGCATTATTATCACCTCATTCTCTTTTGGTGTTATCATGTACGCTACCTTATTTGGCAGATTGGCTCCTATAATCAAGTCTATATGGTGACTGATGCTTCTCATTAGAGGTAGTTCATTAGGTAAATCATCCATAATTACATCAATAAACTCACTCAACATATTATGAATCTATTGAGACAAATCAATTAGTTTAATAGTTGTAATAATTTTTTTAGGTTTTCCAAATAATGCATAACTTACCTCTTAATATTTAATTAGGTGCAAGAAATCTTTCCCACTTGTTAACATCACCTTAGAACTATCTTATACTATTGCATTTTCCTCTTTCAATGGTATGAGCATGTGTTTCTTTTAATTTTTTTTTTAAAGTGTAAGTATTGCTTATCCCATCATGTATGTCTCTCTTATCAAATTTCCAATGTTTACCCAATAGGACATGGTAGAGATCCATTGGAATCATATCACATAACACCTCATCCTCATATTTGCCTATTTTAAAATCCACTTTACATTACTCACTTACCAAGACTTGGTGTCTTTTTTTCAACCATGGCACCTTGTAAGGAGTGGGGTGTGTTAAATTTTTAAATCCTAAATTATCAACCATTTCTGAAGATACTAGATTATCCCTACAACCACTATATATAATTACCTTGTATCACTTACCTTTGGACTTGAATTTAGTCTTTAACAAGGTCTTTCTTTGGGTTAGTTCCTTTACCTCTTTGTTTATCTTTAGGAGAACTCTCTTCATCAACAATGACTCTCTTACTTCAGGTTATTCCACATGTGATGGTGATCCCACACTTTCGTCTTTAGCTTGAACATTTTTATTGCTACCTTCAGTTCTCACATGGATTTTTTATGGATTTTTAGGGCATTCATATGACCTATGTCCAACATACCTATTACACTTGAAAGATTTTTTATAAAAGCCTCTTCCTCTACCTCTTATGTATGGCATTCTTCCTTTGTATGAGTATCCACCTCTTACGAGGATAGATTGACCTTAAGAGCTACTTTCCTCTTCATTATGAACATGTAGCTAACTTATACCACCTTATAATCTTTTAGCTCTAAAATTTATGACTCTTCCTCTAGAATGTTGAGTTTTTTTCTTGATATCTTCTCTTCTAGTTTGAGAGCAAATTAATAAGCTTTTTTAATTGATTTTGGAGATAAAAATATGATCTCATCCTAAATATTTAACCTCAAACCATTGACATATCTTTTTATTTTCTCAACATCTTCTTCTACATGACCAACTCTAATTATAAGCTTGTATAATTCTTCAGTGTAATTATTTACACTCATGTCATTTTACTTCAAGTTTTGAAGTTTCTCAAAGAATTTTTTTTAGAAGTATACATGCATAAATTTGGATTTAAACTTTGATACCATTCTATTCCATGATTTTATATTCCTTTTGTTTCTTTCCTCTTGGACACTATCCCACCAAAGAGATGAATGCCCCTTTAACCTTGTATAGGGAAACTTGACCTTCGTGTCTTATATTATTTATTCAAAGTCAAAATACTTATCCTTTAAAAATATCCAATCTACCTATTCTTAAATATTTAGGCTACCTCCATATATTGGAACCACTGATTTGGGCTTTGATCCTATTATTATAATTGCTTTTAGGAGTCTTTTTTCCATTCTCTCTTCCTCTTCTTATTCTATAACTTCTTGTGGTTATTATTCTCCTTCACTCACATCACCTATTATAAAACCTCTTATTTTAATGACTTATATTTCCTCAAAACATGCCTATAATTTTATTATCTCCTTTATAAATACATCTCTTAGTTGTCTTCTTTGACTTGCTCTAGTACTACCTTTGACTACTCCTTGAAGTGCCATTCTTGCACATTTTTTCTAGTTTATTTTTTAAAACTTTCTCTTCACTTATCTCAGTGAAATATTTCTCCTTAATTCATATCTTAAGTATAACCAAATCCCTATATATACATTTTAACAATCCTAAAAAATAATTAAAACAACTTTTCTTTGATTGTACCTTCACATTTCTAGACTACAAGAAACATGTAGTTGTTCTTTAAGTCTGAAATATAGATAAAATATGTTAAAAATAAATAAATAAGGTTAAAAACATAAATATAATTCAATTAAAATGAGATACGACAATGAAATTTTTATATCAACTCAATAGGATAATCTTTCTATTGTGTTTGGAATGCAAAGATTACATAGTCCTATTTTTAATGCACTATCTTTACATAATTCTTCTTTTCAAAATATTGATTCTTCTTGTCTATTTTATTGTATTATATTATTTTTTTCTCCTTTAGACATGTACTCTTCTCAAACTCCTTCTCTCTCCATTGATCCAAAACTCCTAAAGTTTCTCAAAACTATCTAACTAATCTTTTTAAATCAACTTAACACTTCACCTTAAGTGAGTTTAACAAGGTAATATATGAACTAAGATAATTTGATTGTTATAAATCATTCCTATGACCCCATTTTACCAAAATATGAAGATTCTTGATAAAAACTAGTATTAGAGAATGAGGAAAGCTCTTGAAATAGCCTAAAACTAGTTTAAAAATTCAAATTTTAATTTTGGCAAAAAAATGAGAAACAAGACAAAATGACTATTACAATGCAAAGTGAAGCATGAAAAAAATTCCCATATAAAATATATGACCCTTAAAACATAATTAAGACCAAAATTTTCAAAACTTAACACCAAATGCTAATGCTCCTACATCATTCTTCAAGATAAATACTCAAAATGATATCTTTAGATTTAACATTGGGACCTAAAATAGTGTTTAATTTATTCCATGTTATGCCTAATTATCTAAATTATAATTTAATATTATGGTGACCTTGGATACATATGATTTAATCAATACTATTAACAATTCATAGTTTTTTGAAATTCATGCATGAAGGATATTCATATGTTCTTCCTGCTGATGATAACCCTTTCAAATTTTGTACAATCATAACATCTCAATCAAATTCAGATGATCCATCTATCGTATTTCCTTCTCAATTCATTCCATGGGACCAAACATAGACATGAAATCTTAGATTAAAGTACTAATAAAAATAAAATATAAGAATATAAGTCATAAATAAACCAACAAGAGTTATATCAAGCACAAAAGGAATTTGAGCAATTAAAAATAGCACAAGCAAAGGTATAAATAAAATGCCAAAAATTACAAGAGGAAAAAGCAAGATTACATAAATAATGTTTCCAAAATAGATAATTATAAAGTCAAAATTTACAAATGGAACAAAAAAGTCTTTGTGGAATAATAAAAAAAATACCAAAAGAGCATAAATATAATGTGGATCAACAAGAGTCTATCCTTGATCTCCGTTTATTGGTCAATTCAGAAGTACAAGATGGTAATGTTTCATATTATTATGTTAGTGATGGTGATGAGACCAACATGTTTAATATGATATATGATCAAATACACTACCTAAATTTCAACCCCTTAGATGTGTATTTATCTCGTGCTTTATTCACACACATTGGTCTAGGAGTGTATCGTGATGATTAAAAATTAATTTCTAAAGTTCAGCTAGATTAGAAGGTCATGCACCTTTTAGGTATGCCTAAAGATGATAATGTATACAACTGTTGAAATAGTATATCTCATATGGAATTTTTGAAAAATTTAGTGAATAATGTGGAAACATCTAATACAAAAATTTCATCTTCGTTAAAAATAATTCAACATCAAGATACACCCATAATAATTTTGTAAATGTTATTGAATAACAAACTTATCATATTCCCTACTGCTAGACATTGATTAGTAGCATGTCTTTTACATACAAAAGGCAATCCATATTTTACTTACCATAGGATCACAAGACATGATACAAAGCATTGTAAGACATTACAAAATAAAATTCAAAAATACCAATAGGATGGCATCATCACATTAATATAGAGTCAATAAGTATCATTTATCACAAGTGTTCAAAAGAAATCATCTATAACTATGATAAACAAAAAGCATCCTCGATAAGAAAATTTAACCTTTACCATATATATGAAAGGGGATTATTATAAGCATAATCACGTTGATACTACTAAAATGGAAAGTAGTTACAATGTTAGAGGATTATAGAAAATAATAAATACTATCAATAAATTACATCACAGTACAAATTGGGAAGAAACCCTTGGATATATTATATATCCAATAACTTGTGGACCAAAAGTTGTCAATACAAATCTATGGGTTATGCCTCATACACATAGAGTACCATTGACATTGAGATGGTCATGGTTAAAACCAATGTAAGCTATAGTGGATACTCATCAGCAATGCATCACCTTTTCACATGACATGCTAATAATTAACATACCACATGATGGTAACAATGAGTAAGATATTAAAGGTGAAGAGGAATATGCCATGTATTTGAATAACTATAAAGGTTTCAATCATTAACAAAATGCTATGATAGATGTTTTTTTATCATTTCAAAACTTTAAAAAATCAAAAACATTCAAATAATTTTTTTTTTTTTTTAATTGTATATAGCTTATTGTTTGATTCATCGTGTTATTCTTCTACTTATTACACATGTGATTGACTTGATCAATCTTATAATCCCTTGGATATTTGTGTCTTTTATCCTCTTGGATCTTCTTTTTCACTTTTTAGATATAAACAGTTCAACCCAGTGATCTATATTTCCATCTTTTGGTATTTACCCTATTGTTTTCATAGTCTAAATAAAGTAAATTGTATATTTTTGCATAAAAGATAGCATCGTATCATAACAATCAGAACTAGATATCATTATTGTCTTGAGATATTCAATCCCATATAGTAGAAGTTTTCAAATCCAAATTAGAAATTGAGCACATAGAGCCTCAATAAATCTAAATTTTTGATATTACACTCAATTCTAGTATACACAACAATACTTATTCATGTAAAACATTTTTTTGGTGTGATGATTTTCTCATACATGCACATTACATACCTTTAAAAGTGTAAATTTTATGATATGATGATGTATAATCATTCCTCTACATATCTACTCTATCTCTTACATGGTTTTTAGTTGCATTCACATATACAATTGGGTAATTTTACTCATACATGGCCATGCCACCATATTCAGTGCATACTTTCCATTGAAATATGTTGTAAATTGTTCATATCCCTTCCATTATTTTAGTTTCAAACCCAATGGTTTCATCTACTAGTTTATTTTGTGCTTGTTTCAAAATTAAAGTATGAAAAATTGATATATTTAAAAAAAATAAAAACATTCAAAATATTCTAAAAATCCAAAATTAGGGCTTGAGTATGATTAGATATTTATTTTACATCATTTACATATGTTATTTATCTCATGATTAGTAGATAACATACTCTTTTTCTATAACATGTGCATTTCATTGGTATTTATGAGTGTTATGCAGGACATAAAGATTTCACATGGACTAAAATGTTGGACTTACCTCTACCTAGTGGCCATGTTAAACATGGAGCATCTTATCCAAAGGTCATAATATTTAAAGATGTTACCATCCTATGAATCCTATATTATTGAGCTAAATATTCTTTACAAATTTATTTCTAACATATCTAACTTATATTGTGTACATAGATATACTATTTGGTAGGATATGATCATATTCCATATACATGGTGTAGACTAAAATTCTAGTTCTATGTTTAATTAATGCTATTACTTTTACATAGTAGATTAAACTTTTTTTTTTTATAATGTATCGCCCTTGGCCATTTTGGGTGATTTATTGACCATATATATGAGATCATTGCTTGGTTTGTATGCCATTTGAACATGTCCATTACTTATGGCCCTTGGCCCTTTATTCTGTGTGATATTTGAATATGTCCCTTATTTGTGACATTATTAATGTATTTTTATGTGGCCCTTGGTGTTTTGTGTGCAAAATTTTCTTATGTGACACTTGAACATGTCCCTTGTATGTGGCTCTTGGCCTTATTGTGTGATATTGTGCTTGTGATCTTGTTGAGTTTGATGAGTTCCATGATCAATACCATGCACTAAATATTTCATACAATTCCATTCCAACTACTAATATGAGATTCATGGACACATTTATCTATATTTGAAACTTTAGGCCTTTCCTCATATGTTACATACATCTTTTGAATGATTCATATCTTACTATGATGACATACTTTTCACATATACTACAATATTCATTGATTACATCTTAATATGTAGGATACAATTAAATTTTATTTTTAGATGAGTGACTTCAAGGATACATCCCTCACCTCAAAAGTGGGGTATTTTAGTGGAATTTTCATACATAAGACAAGCATATGTTAGCAAAAATAAGTTTTGGGTACATAATACGGTTTTAAACAATTTAGAATGTTTCAAAAAATTAATTATTAGTACAAATTATGGGATCATATACCATGAATATGAACTCACATTAAAATAACATGATATAAATTCATGAAATTTTGGGTGTACAATATATATTCATGCACAAGCTTCAAACATAATTTATAAATTTGCATCTACATATAGTTACAAATTATACATTTATCAATGGGGGCATGATACAAAAATCATGTTGCACTTTTCAATACTATTTTTTATATGTGGTCATGGTAAGAGCATGAATGTGATCAATTTTATTTTGATCATGCATACAAGAACTAAGTAACAAAGTGAAAACATGATATAAAATCCATCCACATTGTTTGATTCAATTAAAGTGTGTAATGCATAACTTGGAGGTTCAGTGCCCTCTAACATTATTACCTATGAATCCATTATACATTCTAACCCATTTCTATCTTGGGTTTAAAAATACCAATAATGCAAATTGAGGTTTATGCATCCCTCAATGGGTTCTATTTTATATACATGTTGAATCCTAAATGGGACTGATCACCCTCAATTCACCATTGGTTCAACTAAGGAACCAATCTCTCCAAGTGTTTCATGGGATGCACTAATTCTCCAATTTTTCCAAGAAGCATCGTCTTCAATCAAAGTTACAAGAGCAACATTAGTTTCACACATACATGTATATTCATTCCTTTTTCTTTTCAATCTTTTGAAAATTCAAGTTACATTTCAATTTTCAATTTCAAATATAAACATTAGCTACTTTGGCATCAATGCAACCTTTTTTATGGAACACCTTGCATGATTAGAGCTTTTTCCTAAAGGCTAAGTGTGTTGTACACATTCAATTTTATATTTATTTTTACTCTAGTAATTTCATTTTTAGACTAAAGTGGGGGGATGTAGTTACTCAATTATAGTCATGAATACTTAATACTATTAGTTTTGGCACACTTTCACTTTAAGCGACTTGAAAAATTAATTTGGACCTATTTCACCACCTTACTCTATACTAAGTACCTATATGGACCTATCCCTTTCTAAGTTGTTATCTTACACCTAAAAAAATGTTCTTAATTGATAAAAAAACTCTAAGAATATGTATGGACATCCTAGATCCTAAATTTCACATGCTATCCTTCAGGATAAAATTGACCAGTATGAATCAATAGTGGTAGTCAGTCTTGGCCCCTATGGGTCAATCCTATCCTTCACCTTAACAATGACTACTTTTAAAATTTAGACCCTCTCTTATAGGGTATTATGCATTTTTAGGATAGGTAGCATGAGGTTTTCACCTTTTGGATTACTATAAAGGTACATCTATGTCACCTATTCTACCACTTGGTAATTTTAATATTGAGGCACACTTACACTATTACAATTTAAACAAATATTACCTATTATTTCCAAATCTAGTTCTAATCATTTGTAGCAACCCTTAGCTAATTCAAGAGATTACTCTATCCAAATCAAGAAAAGCATTATTAAATATTCCATCCATCTCTAGATGTATACATGTAGCAAAAACAACACAATTACACTAAGCACTCTAAGTGGGAGAACTACATTTGTTTGATTTCCCTCTTCAGAGTATTTGGATTTATAAGAAGTAATTAATCATCATGAGAGTGATTAGGGTCAGGTTATCCCATTACACTACTCCCTTTCTCTTTACAAGTTTTCAAATATTGTAAGCCTTATTAGGGTTTCAAGTTTGAAGAAGTTATTTATAGGTCATTTACACAAATCTAAAGGTTAAACTTATATAAACAAGCATGTTTCAAGTAGGCATATGTGAATGTGCCCTAATCTTATATATTTTATATAGAGTACATAATCAACCAGTAGTGCTAGTTGATACTATCTAATTTATGATGACCATGAACCTGATCATTTGTAGTCATAGTTTTAGTTGTGTGTGTAGGATCAGTCTAAGTTCATTATTTCCAACCACCTATAAGTAGCACATAGTCAGGGTACAGACAAAAAACAAATAATTATTCTTGTGTTATTCATAGCTAACCTTATTTTATTTGATAATTTTTCATCTATTTCAGTACTTTACTTCCATTCTACTAATTATAATTAAATTATAATATTTTATATCCTTCAATTCATTTTATCTTAATTAGAATTAATACATCAAATAATTCCAAATTTTTGATTAAAAAACAACATAGTTTACAGTTGAATGGAAAATGGTTGTCATTCCAATTCACATATATTATATTTATGGTCATGATGGGGGCATGGACATGTTCCATTATCTTTTGATCATGCATTATATTCTACATTGAGAAAAACTACGTAATCAAACATGCATTCATGATGGGGGTATGAACATTGTTCATTGCATTTCAACCATGCATTTTATTTACATGGAGTGAAATTGAGAAATAATATATGATTTAATATATAAGCCATATAAAATGGTTGATTCATTTTTAGTGATATGTCAAGGTTCAATAATTCTTAACACACCATTCCTTAACCCAACACAGAGTTTTTATTTTAAAATTGTTCTTCAAACAATCACTTATAAGCTTTTGTCCATTTCCCTAGCTAGGAAGTGAACTAGACTACAAGTTCATTCTTCTTCTCCATAGTGAATGTGTATATTATTTACCCTTGAATTCTCCACTCTTCACAACTATAACACACCCCATGAGCATAATCCATGAATGAAACCATATGATATACATATAGGTGTAGTTGTCATGTGAATATGTTTTCATTACAACTATATTTTATTTATCTAGGAAAAAATCTATCTAATCTCATACATCATCTTGTGGAGGAATAATGGAACATCATTAGAACAACTAACAAGTTTAGATCCATAATCACCAATGCATGTTTATATTCTCTTTTTCATTTTATCTGGTATTTTTAGTTCCACTAAAATGATCAATTAAAGGGAAGGAAAATGTAGATACCCCAATTTGGTATAAGCCTTGTTTCATAATAATTTTAATCAAAATCACATGTATAGATTTAAAACCACAAACTAAATACGTAGTGGCACATTTATCTTGATATTTTGATTATCTTACTAATTTTATTTAGCTACATGACACACTTATCCTATCATAACCAACTTTACACAATATATTACATAGATCTTTGGCCCTCCCTACCACCTTAGAGTCTTTAAAGTCTCGATTTAGTTATGACATTTATGATTAGTATCAACTATCAGTACTAACCAAAAATTGTGAAACTGACCCAAGTTCCCTTTAATTTCTTTTGGGAATGTTTCATTTTATGACCATTGTTTAGGCACATTTTGTGTTCTTTTGTTGGATTTATCATGCCACTAGGTATTTGATTCATAGTTAGAGACTCATATATATACAAATTTGTTGTAAGGTATTTTGGAACAATCACATTGCATTTTCAAGAGCTAGACAAGATTACATATTGCATCTATAGAATTTTTAGAACTAAATATCAAGTTTACAAAGGTCAATTCATATATGTAGGTTTGTATTAAGGATGAAATAAGAGACTAGAATTTAGGCTTACACACACACACACACACACACACACACACACACACACAAATGGAATATCTACATTTGAGTTTGAGCCTTCTTTAGAGTATTGGAAATGTAGTGTATCACTTAGTATATCAATGAGGATTGACCAAGGTTAGTCCAACTCAACCCTTTCATGGGGCATCCCCCCATTTGATATCAAATTGCTTGTGTAAACTAGGGTTTTAGGCATATAGTTTCTTCCACACATTGTTATAAGTGGATGAAGACAAAAAATATATATTATATACATAGCCACATTGTACTAAAATAACATAATCACTCATTGTATACAAAGTCAATTCTGACCACTATAGTTAGTATCAATTGTTGATATTGACTAAATTTATTGTTGTCAGCTAGAAAGAAAAAATAGGAACATGTCATGTACATAACATCTACATAGCCTTGAGAAACAACATTCAGATAATTAGAATTGAAATTTATGTGATAAATAAGCTAAAATACCTATCTCCTCTTGTTATATATTCACTATTATATTTGGCATGTATGTTTGTATATATTATGAAAATAAGAATTAAGATATTATTCTAATCATTTCTATATTATTAGGGTTTGTTAATCCAAATTAGGGTAAAATATATTCACACAAATGTTCAAAGAAATAAATTGATAGTTGTATATTACAAAAGGTCATTTTTGTAACATATGGTATGTTTCTTGTGTGCCAATGTGCTGTTCAACTATAATTTGAGTGAGGATATTTTGGTTTACAACCATCACAGGATCTTGCATCTAGACATGTGCCATTATCCTAGTATGCATATGATGGTAATTTCTATACATTTTATCTAATTTTTATGAATAATTGAGAATATATTTGAGAACATTGTGACATGAGATAATAGGTTGGAAATCCACATTTGCATGCCATATGGAAAGTATGGTCGAGTTATGGGTGTTTAACCTATCACCATTTAGAGCATGAGTATATGTTATATCACCTTTGCAATACATAGACAACATGGATGAATATTAAAAATCTCATAGGGACTTGTAATGACATTAGATACTAGTACCTTTATTTCATAAGCATGTACACTCAATTCATTTTGTGTGTTTTTTTAACATAGTTAACTAGCTCTTCATAATTTGTAAGAGGATCATAAGAAAAAAATTGTGTTATAGTTAGCAAATATGGATCATCTAGAATAGAGTAATGCATTAGTATATTTATTTTGTGTTCATCTCATGGATTATAAGCTATGATAAATCGGTCAAATAAATTATTACTTTGCTTAATTAAAATACATTAATCCAATCCATCAAGTCCATGTTTGGTAGATTTTACAACCACAAGAAATCATGAATATGGTATGATCCTCTATGTTTCCATTCATATATGTCAAAGGAAATAGTTTTATATTTTTATTTTAGAAAACATATGGGTCTATCAGGTAAGAAATAAAGTGTTTTTTATACTAACCTGCACTAGTAATCTTTGGTGTTAAGTTATATTTGGAGGAAATCATCATATAAAATTTTGAATATTTGGTGCATGAACAAATAAGAAATATGTGGATTCCCAACAATATTTTTTAGTTTCAAAAAATTTCTCTAGTGTGCATCACTTGAGGCACTCCAAGCATACTCTGGTGTAAATTAGGCCATTCAGTGTTTGTTACATTGAGTGTGAAGAATAATATTTGGAAACCAAGTTATTCAATAATGTTAGCTAGTTTATATATGATTTTGGTATAATATGAAATTATTAATTGAAGCATTGAGGTGAAACACATTAATTATTGTGTTAGTTTATCATAAATTAGGGTGTGAAGGTGTTGTGACAAATCAACTATAGTTTTTGGAAAGTTATCCTCAAAATTCTTCTTCAAAAAAACTTCATTATTTGTTTGATTATGATGCCTCATTATAATATTGAGTGAGAAATAGAAAAATCTTGGATGTTTCCCAAATATATTTTATGTTAACGTAATAAGTAGAGAGTGTAATTGGACATCTATAATTATTTTAGGTATGGTTATTTTAACATGGCCTCCCCTTTTGGAAATAAAGTAGGAAAGGACATGGAAAATAGGTCCTTTGTGTTGTACTCATTGATGGGAGACAAGCCAATAGTTTCACATTCACTATCATTGGTGGGCCTACCATATTGAGTTGTTAATTAACTCTTTATTTCTTCCATATTTGTTTGTCAAATAGGAATTATTACCACCAAGGACAAAGTTTCATGGCCTTAATCATTAATGTCAAAGTCTTGAGTATCTATTTCAATGTCTTTGTGTTACTTTATGGGTTTGGTATGTTTGAGGATCCAAGAGGGAGACATGTAAAAATACATGTAGGATGAATTGGTAATGATACAAATATGGTTGGATCTAACTTCACATCCTTATACTATGGATCATGTGCTATCTTTTTTCTCTGATGTTTTTTAATACACAAGTTTTACTTACAGAACATTCATAATGTTCTTCTCCCAAACCATGTATTCTTACCACCAAGATGTCCAAGTCTTCAAATCGATAAGGGATCTACTTCAAAATTATCTAAATGTCTTGAGGGAAGCTAATAGTACAACCATTATATTTATACTAGACACCATGTACATGGGTTACTTGAAATATTATATTTCCTTTTTCCATAAACATTTATTCAATATATATAAGGTAACTTAATAAATTAGGTTATTCTCTTGGGTCTATGCTATTATTTTTGGAGAAACAATGGATCTATACTAAATATATGACAAACATGGGTTTTATTTGAGATCCTTGATATGATTCCTCATATATGGAACATATATGCATTGATGAGAGAACACCAACCAATTCACAAAATATTTTATGTTCTTGAGAGGTGTCAGGGTTCCTAATAAATGGTGTGTTTATATGGGTTATTGCTTCTATATTTTGGTGTTTGTGTGAGTCCAACATATGTTTCTTCCATATGTTTGTGTGAGTCCAACATATGTTTGTGTGAGTCCAACATATGTTTGTGTGAGTCCAACATATGTGTATTGATTTCTTCCATCCATTATGTATAACACAATTGATCATATTCTCTTATTTGATTTCTATTTTGGGCATATTAAATGTGAGCATGCTCATTTTTTTCATGATTATGCATGTGTAACTAAGAGTGGATAGTAACACTTTATCTTGAATGTGCCATACACATTAGATAAAGTGTTAACCACTTTATGATTGCATATTTAAAGTCCTTAACAATTAGAAAATAAAGATATAAAATAAAATCAAAGAAGAAATGCGTGTAAGAAAAGGAAATTTTGTAAAGATGTAAAATTTTAACTATTTATTTTTACTATATATGCATTGCTTATGAAATTCATATAAAGGGAAAAATGTTTGTAAGTAGTGAATTTTTAAGCAAGATTTTTGAGATGTATAAATAATTTTAATATACAGTAGTTTGGTTTAAGTAACATGAACTAAAAAATATATGAGATTAAAAATATTATACATATACAATAAGAGGAGTAAATTTTTTTAGATAACATTGCTAAGAGATAAAGGATGACACATCTTATAAAATCTATTTTGAAAATAATATAAGCTATAGGAAATACTAAATGATTACCTGTGCCTTAAAAATATATATACAAAGAGAGAATTATATATTGCTCAAGTTATTTATCTCTTTTAAAATATTCTCTGATTCATGAACATAGTTTACTTTTATTGTTTTTAGAATAATAGAGTTGATGTGTTCTATATCTCCAAAGTTTTCATGATAGACTGCAATGGTGAATGGAATTGATGAGATACTAGTTGACCAAACATTTTTATAATATTATTTGCTCAAGTGGATAAAATTTGTGAGTACTTTGATGCAAAAACCATAAGTGTGATTGTCAGTCCATCAAAAAAAGACACAAATTTTAGTTTACCTATATGGTCTTACAATTGAAGTTCAAGTATATATTTGTAATCATATTTTGGGAAGTCAACACTATATTTTGGATAGTGCCACAATTTTTCTAATTTTTACATGACATTTTTCTTACATTTCCTACCACCAACCATCAGAGGACAATTAGGATAACAAAAATTATCCATGCGAATCATTGTTATAATGCACATAATGAACACAAATTTTGTATTTTCAAATTTTACTAGCTGTAAAACTTGGAAATGTTCATTATGTTTTTTTATATGGTTTGGTTAAGAAGAATATTTTTTAACCAAGGATGGGGAACAAACATGCAATCTGTATGAACCAAGCCAAACCCTCAAATTATGGGCTTATTCTATTTCCAAGTTTTAAAATGAATTTGTGCTTAAGATAATCCCTATAGACTTTCTATTGAAGTCACTTATTTTGGTTGCCTTGACTATAAGGATGAGTGGTGTTTGTTCACAACATAGTTCAAAGAGTTTGGAGTTCTCAACACCACAATGTATACCCCAAAGTGTCATGTCCACACTAGAGCCTGACATGTCTTTTAGCTGAAGTGTTTTATTAACTATCTCCATTCCATTTTTCCTATGGACATTATGGGGGGGAATAGTTAGGACAACACCGATAATATCAATGATGGATTCATTGGTTGTAATGAAATTAGATCACCAATAAGATACAATCATATCAATTTGTCATAATATGACAGAAATAAAGTAGAATATATGAATAAATGATGAGCCACTTTGAAGGGGAAACCTCTACAACCTTATAATATGAACATGATTCTCAATATGATGATCAAATGCTAGCCACTACCGCTTATGTATTTCCTAATTATGCTATGAAAACATAATAGGCTAACCCTACTACTAATATGAAGCTAAACAAATGATATCATGACTTAATTAAAGGTTATGATAGGCACAATTAGGCCACACATATCCTAATACTCATTATAGGCTAAGGGTAACATGCCCCTTCCATTTAGACCAACATTATCCTCAACATTGATGATCATTAAATAATTATATAAGAATGATTCATCCTCTAATGTTGCATCTTCACTAGTTAGATTATTCCACTTGATTAGATACTCTATAGTCACCCTTGTCCACAACCTCTTAGTGCAAGTTTGAATTATTTCCTTAGGGTCCAAAATGATTCTTCCCTCCTTGTCAAACTTTGGTATCTCTATTTGGGCTGAAATGTTTTGTCCAATGACCTTCTTCAAGAAAGAAACATGGAAGACCAGATATATTTTTGTTGAGTGATGTAACTCCAAATTGTTTGTTGTACTACCAATCTTCTGCAAGACTTAATAAGGGTTGTAATACTTAGGTGGAAGATTTTTATCATTATTTTGATGTTTCAAGGACATTTTATTAAATGGATATAAATGTATAAAAACCCAATCTATAACATCAAAATGTCTTTCAATGCATTGGTTAGCTTACTACTTCATGAGGTTTTGCACTAATTCCAAATTCTCTTTGAGACTAGAGAGTACCCCATGTTGGTTTTGAATATGTTATTTTACAATTATAACCTTTAGATGGACCTTCAAATATGAGGTGATGGATGGTGGATGGTACCCATACAATGCCAAAGATGGAGGAATTTTGGATAAGGTATGGAAATAAATGTTATACCACCAATATATTTGTGTCAAACATTAAACCCATCTCTCATGTTTATTTAAAGCAAAACAATAAAGATAACCCTCTACATACTTATTGATTACCTCACTTTTCCCATTATATTGGGGATGATAATATGATCTAAGAGATAGATAGGTACCAAAACATAAGAATAAATCAGTCAAAAAATTGATAGTAAAAATAGGATCACAATCACTTACTATGATCTTTGGGGTCCCATGTAACTTCTAAATTGTATCCATAAATGTTTTTGATATTGTACTTGCTAAAAATGAATGCAATAATGAAAAAAATGGGTGTATTTGGTGAGTCTATCCATAACAACCATGATGATTTTTTCCCATCAAATTTTGGTAGACCTATTATGAAATCCATGGAAACCTCCTCCCACCTCTTTCTAGGAATAGATAGAGGTTATAATAAACCTACACTCTTAAATGTATCCCATTTATTTTGATGACACACCATACATTTTTACACAAATTTTTGGACTCCCTATTTTATCGATTCCCAAAATAAATCATGCCTAAATCTATGATAATTTTTCAAGAAGCTCAAGTGCCCACCTACTTTAGAAGCATGAATTTTTGTAGCCATATTGTGCTTAAGGGTTGAATGCGTAGAGGCGCAAGATATCCTTATAGTAGAGAGCATCCCCTCTCCACAAAAATTTATAAAACAAACTCAGATCTATTCATATCCTTTAAATAATATCCCATATAATGACATCAATCTTTCACTTTGATCTTTCATCTTCCACCTAGATGGCCTATAATATGGACATGGTGCACAACATTGCCTCTATGGACTCATCCTTCCTAGATAATGTTTCAGCCACAACATTCTCCTTTCCTTTCCTAAAAAAACTCTAAAATTCATTATCCAAAAATTTGAGTGACCCTATTTTATTGTTCTTATTCTAGGAATTAATTTAGATTATCATGACGTGTCTTCACTTTAAAGTGTTTTCCCATCAGATATGGTTGCCATTATTTTACTGCATGAAGGATGGTCATAATTTCATTCTCATAAAATATGATTTAACAAATCATTACCTTTAAGTTGGAAAATTTAAAATGTAATGTGTCATCCTAATTGCATGAGTATCACTCCTATGCCATACCCTGAAGCATCACATTCCATAATCAATGTTTAGGATAAATATGGAGTAGCTAGAACTAAGGTGACTACCTCATTTTAATGGAAGGAGTCATTTTTCATTAAGGATGTGAGTGGTGATGATATGTTTTTGTAATTTTTTACAAATGATGGTAGTAACCTATGATCCCCAAGAATCCTCAAAGGTTTTTAAGGGGTTTAGGAACTTTCCATTCTACCATAGCCATCTTGTCTTGAACCACCTTGATGACATCATGTGAAACAATGTGGCCCAAATACTCAACCTTCTTGATTCTAAAGTGCATTTGGAAGTCTTGGAATAAATATGGTGTTTTTCAATAATATCCAAAACTTAATTCACATGATGCAATTGTTCCTCCCATGTTTTGTTATATATTACTATATCATCAAATAACACCAAGACAAATTTCCATAGAAATGACCAAAAAACAAAGTTTATAAAAATATAGAAAGGCATCGCTATAAATTCATAATGGCCCTCATTAATTCTAAAAGTTGTATTATGAATATCCTAATCTCTGGTTTAGATTTGATGATATCCAAAATGAATATCAAATTTTGTAAAATAAACATCACCATGCAATTCATCCATAAAATCATCAATTAAAAGAATAGGTAACTTATATTTGATGGTGTACTTGTTGATTTGCATGTAATAAGGACATGTGTCAGGGGTCATCCTTCTTATGCACCATCTTCATTATAGAGGAATAATCACTTTGACTATGGTGGATCATACCTACTTCTAACATCTCCTATACCATCTTCTCAATCTCACTCTTATGAACATATGGGTACCTTTAATGCCTAATGTTGGGTGGTTGGAACCTTGACACTAGTTTAATGGCATGATTATGATCCAATTTTGGAAGAAGTCATTTTGACATATGATAAAAAAAATAGTGAATGATCCTCCACTTTAGATCTAGTGGTGTAGACCCCTTTGGTGGTTGTGCCTCTATTGAAAACATTTGAGCTACAAACCCATCCACTCCATTTTTTAATAGTATTTTACATCTAATGAGAACTCACCAATGTTAGGGAATTTTTTTGTAACCCATATAGTTCTATTTTATTACCATCATAATGGAAACACATGAATAACTTTGGAAATTTATCTCAATTGTTCCCAAGGTAGTTATCCATTAGACTCCCAACACAATGTATGCTCCTACCATAGGAATGGAAAACAAAGGGATATATAATATATATTATATCATGGAGAGTTTAATACTATGGAATTTTTTAGAATAATTAATTGTTCCACTATTTGTAATCACGACTTGAAATTTTAGATTTGTATAGATAAAATAATTCAGGCACATACCCAGTTTATTGTTGATGAAGTTTTGAGTACTACATAAGTCAATAAATACTATCACCTAACATTTTTTATAAAACCCTTTACTTTGAGGGTTTTTGGAGGGATAATGCCAAAAAGTGCATGACAAGAAATAGTTGGTTTAGTTTCTTCTGATTCCTCCCCTAGCTCATCTTCATCCTCCCATGCTACTTCTTCATCCTCTTCTTCATTTACACCTTCAATGTAGAAAAATTGTTTTTTCACACACTTATATCCTCAAATATATATGCTATCACATTTAAAACATAACCCTTTTTAACTCTTTTCTTTGATTTATTGAGGAGTTAATCTAGTAGATTGAGGGAATGACTGTGTTGGAGTGCTCCCATCTCTTATGCTTGTGATTGGCTGCATTTTGGTGACTAGTGTCTTCTCTTATAATTTTTGTGCCATGAAAATAGCCTCAAAGATAGAACTCATATTAAACATGAGAAATTTATGTTGGATGTGATCTTTTAATTCACAAATAAATAAGTTATTAAAATTTTCATCTATGATTGTCTCTACTTGCACAGATAGATTCTTATAATTATTGAATATAATCCCTAACGGATCTTGTTTGACACTAATTTTATACTAGATTAAGTAATTATCTATCAATTGGTATGATAGTGGATTTATAATTTATTAGTAAAAATTGACCAATTGACACTAGCACTCTTATTATTATTTTGAGCATGAATCTATTAATACTAAATGAATTGCCTAGGTTCCAAATATAAATATTCCATTACCACCTTGTGTCCACATGGGAACTAATACACATAAAAAAAAAGTTCTCCATTTGGCTGATCCAAGTGACTGGATCCTTCCCATCAAACTTATGCATTTCTTGGGATCATGTTCTATGGCCCTAAATGGGAACCCACTGAAGGTAGAGGTTGAGTTGTATTAGGGATTGCATTGAGTTCACCTAAAGATCCATAGTACTTAATATGAGTAGTAGTGAATTATGGTTGATTTGGAAATTTAGTGGAAAATTCAAAAATTTATTGAGTTATTTCATGAACTCATCTAATTAGTGATTGATTTTCTCCACATCTCCTTTACTGGCCATATCAGACTGTATGTTTTGCACACTATATTTAAACTATCACATTTTATGATCTGTTAAAAAATATCTAGACTAGCAGATCTACCAATTCATATTTTTGACTCCATCTCCTCTTTGTTAGGAGTTTTTATTGGAATTTTAGAACCCTTCCCTCAACCCCTAGTGTATAGTTACATGATCCAAATTTTTGACTATGAAAATTTATTTTCACCTATGACTAAACTTTGAACAAAAAAATTATATTTAGGTCAACCTCAAATACAAAAATTTAAAAAATAAACCCTACTAAGTTTTTGAGATCTTTATGAATATGTAAAGAAATTAGAAAAAAATCCTAAAATTTTAGACTATAGAGTGAATTTGGGAGAAACCCTAAACTCATATTAACTTGCTAAAAATGATCTCCAAACCCTAATTTTTAACTATAGCTTACTTGAATGATCTTCCTACTTTAGTTAAAAAATTGTATAAAATTTTGTAATGGTTAACAAGATATACATGTTTATTCAAAATTAGGGTTTTGACCATAATTTTACCTAAATTAAAGCTCTAATACCACTTGTAATGAAATTACTACACCAATTAACTAAAATCACATAAATATATCACAATATGATAGAAATATAGTATAATATATGAATAAATGATGAACCACTTTGAGGGGGAAACATCTGAAACCTTATAATAAGAATAAAATTCACAATATGTTGATCAAATACTAACCAAAAAATCCTATATATACCCTAATTACGTTATGGATACACCCTAAGCTGACCCTACTACTAATATGAAGCTAAATAAATAATCATATGAATTAATGAAAGGTTATGATAGCCATAATTCAGCCACATATATCCTAATATACACTATAGGCTTATGGTGTAGCATTGGTCTCATCTTTCAAGTCAATAATTGCCTTGAAGACAAATAAGATTTTGGTATCGATGCAACTTCCTTTAGGGAATGTATTATTATAGATGTATTATGTGAAAATATTTCCCATGGATTATTTGAATGGTTGTAGTAATTTTGTGCATGATTGACCCTTCCATTTGATATGATGTAAACCTCACTCACTTAAATCTCTTCATAAAATTGAATTAATACACATTAAATCCTGTTATGTATATATCCCTCCCCTCATTATTTTAACTAAAATTGGATTAATGAAATAATAATACTTTAATTAGATAGAAAATAATAGAATATAATTAATTATAAATTGGTAGAATATATACAACAAGATAATTCTACAACCATAGTACAACATAAAAGTTTAACATGATCACAATAAACAATTATAATAAGGTAGAGAAAGACTTAGATTTTTTACCACTTCCATGATTTGTATGATCTAAATTTATGATATGAAGCTATGAAGTGCTTGTATTTTATTTGCTTCAATAATTTTATGATTGTTTCTATTTTGGGACATAACTATTAGAAAGAGGAAAATATCAGTAGTTAGTATTAATTCTTATGGGTCTATTCTGACCATGCATATGTAGGTTCTTTGTGACTGGTGAATGTTTTTGGTTTGGGTCAAAACTAGTAGAAATGAGACAATTATAGTAGTCAATCTTGACCCTTATGTGTTAATATTGACCTTGGGATAATTAGATTATGATTCTTTCCCATATTCTTGATTCACTAATGCCTTTTCTTGCCTTCTTAAGCTTTTCAATACCCACACAGGTACCTAAAATATCAAACCCTAGTTATTACACAAACACTTGAGATACCAAACTTGCGGGGGGGATTAGGTGAAAAGGATTGAGTTTGACTGACCTTGGTCAATCCCCATTGAAAGACCAAAAATTTCACTACATTGCCAATGCTCTAAAGAGGGATTAAACTAACAAGTAGTTCTCCCACTTATGTGTATATTTGAAATGATTAATGGAGATCTAGATGTTCTTTCTCCTAGCTTCACCCTTGACACAAGCATGAAAATATAACAATACTTTAGAAAATATCTCTAATGATTTAATGTTATCAAATATGTAACTTTTATTTCAATGAAATGTGAGAATGCTCATCTCAAATGTCTCATAATAACTCTATATATGTAAGAAACTTTTATAATTTGAATAAAAAACTAGTGCCATGCAAAATAGACCCAAAAAACCCTAAAAGGACCTAAAGTTAATGGCTAAAAATTAAAATATGTTAAAAGGGATTTCACAAGATCAAGTGTCAAGATCAACTATAATGGGTCAAGATTGATGGTCAATATTAACCCTTATTTGTCGATCATATCTTGGGATAAACACAACCTCAAAATTAAAAAATGGGGTTAGAGATCTCTATATTTAAATGTGACACAAGCAATGTGAATGGGAAAAGGGAACCCAAAATTCATTGGAAATCACAAATTAAACTAGGAAAACATAAAATACATGCATCACTAGGCATTTAATTCTTAGCTAAGATCCATTTAAGCAAAGTGGCTAAAAGACATTATAAAATAAGTATTATTCCAAATTTAGGTGTCTATATGTTGACATTGTGGATTGCACCCTTGACAAGAGGCTGAGCTCCTATCTTCCACTCATCACAATGGAAACTCCTCTCTTTCCTGTGGGTATGGCAAAACTGAGAGGAGAGTCTCTAGATAAGGGCTAGTTCCCTTTGATGCATTTGAGTTATTCCAGTAAGTTTCTAATACACACACATACACACACATGTGCATGCACACACACACACACACACATTATGGGGGGGTGAAAAGAGAGAAGGATTACTATAAAATAGAACCTAACGTAAGAGGGTGATGCACCAAACAAGTTTGATCTACTCATACTCACACTCTGAACCATAAGAACACATACATACACTTTAACTGGTAAAAGGACCAGACTATAGGGAGCTTGATAGGGAGGATTTAATGGAAACACATAGAAAAGGAACTTACCATAGGTGCTGTAGGGAAATCACACTGTCTAGTAACCTCCTTCTGCCTCTGCACTCTAGATACAACTCTTCTTGTCACCTGTAGGAATGGTGCTTTGTTTATACCAGGTGTATTGGTATTAAGGTTGTGAAAGCATTAGGAAGTAATGACTGAACACAAGACTAACACTCAAACACACTCAGAGATATATTTAACTCGAATAGAGGTAAAAAATGTGTATTCTATTGATTCCAAGTGAAATTGGTAGGGCTTCACCTTACAATATGAGATATATCTTTCTCAAATGAGAAGTTACAATATATATAGAGAAAAAGAAAACAAAAGTGCCCCTTTTGGAAAATAATTTAGTGCCCCTTTGACAAGTGGCCCACGTGTGCTGAGAGCATTAGGAAGAGGAAGCTACTAAAAGATAATGCTGTGTCAGCTTCAATTTTGACTTTAGGGGTTTAAAACATATAGGCCACATCATTTGTCTACAAATAAGACCACTCGCTAAAGGCATTTATGCGATTTGTCTACTCATCAATGCAAAGTGGAGAAAAATGGGCCGTGCCATTCACTATTCATGGCCCTTGATGACCACTTGGCAGGCACTGTGTCAACCACTAGAGTAACTCCTTGAGTCGACACCTTCCTTTGCCACTTGGACTATTTTGTCTATTTTTACACTTGGCTCTTTTATCTCTTCCTAGCTTTATATTTTATATCTCCTTTGGCCCTCAAGGGCTATCTTCTACTACTTCTTTGGCTCTTTGGGCTCTTTCATCAGCAGGTCGCTGAGTTCATTCTTAACTTTTGTCTTTTCCTAGCATCATCTTTTCATAGTTTTGTGTTTTCCTCTCTTAGCTCTTTGGGCTCCCTTCTGGTTGGCACTCAAGTATTTAAAGATCAATGGCTATTTCATTGCCATAAAATTGATGTTCGTGGGCCCATCACCATTTGAAAGCCAATAGCTAGTTCATGTGCCCAAATTTGATGTCCGCGAGCCCATCACCCTCTTTGTTAATTCCTTTAGCTTTCTTATTTGATCCTTCGCAAAGGGGAGGTGTCCCGTCAGCTTTGGAGAAAGGTCCTTCATTTTTGGCTAAGAGTCCCCCATAAGGGCACCTGCCCTTCGAGGTCCTTTGGGATCCTTAGTCCTCAAATCCTTCAGACAAAATTTATGAAGGATATGTTCCTTCACATTTTTTCCACTTGCTTTTGGGTCAATTTTCCCCTTTGGTTGGGCTTTTCCTTTTGGCCATTTTTCCCACAGACAAAATGTCTGCAAAAAATATTTTGATCACTTCCTTTGACCTTCAGAATCCTTCTTCAGTTTTTTTTCTCGTGGCTCTTTCTTTGAATTTCTTCAGAATTTTTATTCGAAGGAATTCCTTCAGACAAAATTCTGGAGAAAGTCATTTCCTACCTTTCAAATTTTTCGAAGCCCTTCAGATTTTATTTAAGGGGCCTTGTCCTTTGAAATGTTCCCTTCAAAAATTTCCTTCAGACAGAAAGTCTGAAGGAATACTTTACCTTGGCCTTTTTTCTCTTTAAGTGCTTTCCTGCCCTCCGTAAGGGCACTTTAAGCCCAAAGCTACCCTTCAGACTTTTTGCAATGGTCCATTTTGCTCATCACCTACCCTCCACAATGGCACTTTAGTCTCAAAATGTGCTTTTTAGAAAAGTTACAAAGGTCCTTTTGTTGCCTAAGTGCCCTCTGCAACCTGCTGAAATGGTCCAGTTTGTGCCTGAATGCCCTCTGAAATGGCACTTTTCCTTCAAGCTTTTGGAAGACTCCTTTGAACTTTTCGATTGAACCATTTCTTGAACCATCCCTTTGAACCAACTCATTGAACCAAATGTTGAACTGATTCTTTGAACCAAGCCTTTGAACCAAGTCATTGAACCAAGCACTTGAACTGACTAATTAAACCATAACATTGAACCAACTGAGTGAACCAACTGATTGAACCAACCAATTGAATGGTTCAATGGTTCGAATAAGCTTTGTAAAAAAACTTTACATTCTTTAAACTGGTTCATCATCTGCTGAGAAACTTGTGAAACCAAAATTGAACTGGCTCAGAACAACAAGGGAAGAAGGAGACCAATTTTGGCCTATTGGACCAAAAATGGTCAACAAATTGGTGATTCCCAGGGGAAGCATGCCTGCTATGCTTAAAAACCAATAGCCTTAAAGTCCATTAGGCACAAAGTTAGAATGAAACTTAAAAAAGTTAGCAACAACCCTGATAGATTCAAGAATCAATCATGAAGCTTTTACTCCAAACACAAAAGAAAACACACACATGGCTAAAAACACTACTTGTGAAAACAACACGTAGGGAAAATAGGGGAATAAAACTGAAAGCAAACTACTATGTACAACTAACCAAGTATATTTTCCTCCATCCTAGATCAAAGGGAAAACTTCTTAAGTCTCCTTCATGGCAAGAAAAATTATGGTGCCAGAAAAGTGGCTGAATGGAATGGAGATTTGGTGACCTGCTCCTCTTGCCTACCACCTTGATTGGCTTGCATCTGAGTGGATCATAGTTAGACGTGCTTCCAACATATATGCATTTATTTTACTCTTGGAAGCTTGTCAAATGTTGGTCCTTCATGCTGGCATGTTTTACCAAGAAATTGATGGTTGTTGGCTCATCACCATAAGCCCTTTAATATGCATAGTCCCTTTGCAGTGCACCATGGTTTGACTCATTCTCTTCTACTTCATTAAAGACCCTATCAAACTCATCATATGATCCCTCATGGCTTTCTTGAAGAAGGGTCACAATTTTGATGTCTAAAATGGAATCACAAACTGATTTCTCATCCCACAGAACATCACCCTTTTGTTAAAAGATATTTTCTTCAAGGCTTTCCTCAAGATGGACAAGCCTCTCCTTTTCCTGCTCAAGGATCAGAGTCTCTAGTTGTTCAAATACATCATCCCAATCCTCCTCCAACTCAGGCTCCATGGCATAGTCATCCTCCTCATCAAAGTAACAAGGAAGTTCATCAAACAAGGGAGGAGAGAGGTCACCATGCTTACTTTCCTCTTCATATTGCTAGAACATCCGCATGTATGCATGACCTGTGTCTTCTCCATTGTTGATGATGTCTTCAAAAGGAGCATCCATGATGATTTCATCTTCATTATTGCTCATGATAGCCTCTTGGGAAACTACACTTTGGATCTTCTCTTCTTCAATTGCCTCTTTCAAAATAGGTTCCTCTCTAAGAAGGGATGAAGTGGAAGGCTAAAGATTAAACCCATGTGGAAGAGGAGGCAGTCTCTGAGCTAGAATCAAATGATTATCCTCCTTCCATTTAGCCAACACTTCATCTTTATCATATTTGTCCTGATAGCTTTCTTGGAGGTGTGTAGATGGGGTGTGTTCAGACATGGAATCTGTTGTTTGGTCTGAACCGTCCATCACACATTGGCTGAGGAATCTTGTTATGGACTCCAAATATACAATTTTCCTAGCTATATTTTCTTGAAAGAGCCTTTTTTGGAGGTCAAAAACATCATCATGATGATTAGGAGCAGCTTCATCTTCTTCAAGGTTTTGAGCAAAACCTTTCTCCTCTTCCTTCCTACCCCATGATTCCATTGTTTGCTTCCAACTCATGACCTTGGGATTGGAACTTTCCCCTTGTGAACAGGTAGCAACTTTATCCTCTTCAAGGTCCTGAGCTAGTTCATGATATTCCCTCTTCCAACTTGGAATCTTGACATCATGTTAAGAGACCTGAGGAAGTTGAGGAAGACTAGGAAGGGTCTGCTCATGCATAGGAAGAAATTATTGAAGAGAGCTGTGCTAGTTCATGGTATTTCCTTCAAAGGAGGATTCAAAATATAAGGAATTGAGAAGGTTCATCTCCATGGGGGGTTGCTCTAGTTCCCTTTGATGCTGAAAAGCTAGGTGCAAGGGATTAAGAGTAGGATTGATTAATGCATCAAATGAACTAGAGTGAGCAAGTGCTATCTGGTAGAAAGGATTTGGTGCACAAGAGGGGGTTTTATTTAGAATAGGAGGGGGTACACAAGGCTGATTGCCTTGAATGAATGGACTCTTCCATTTTTCAACCTCTTCCTCCATAGATTGCAAGGCCTGAGCTTGCCTAAACAAATACTCTTCCTTGTACATAAGCTCTTGCTAATATTTATACTACTCATCCAATCTTTCTATCTCCATCACTTGCTTCTCAAACTCTAGCGTTACTTCCCTTATTGTTGAAGGGCAACTAAGAGAGCTACTTGAGGTGATTCCATGAACAACCTAAGCTTGATCATAGCTAAATGAAGGAATAAAAGGCCCATTATGCTGGGCAATAGGATTATACATATAAAAAATGTGATTTCTTGATGGCACCAGAACTTCTTAACCAGATGATTCAACTCGGAGTCACCATTGGTGTTGATGAAAAGGCCTCCAAAGGCTGGTTAGTTAAAGGACACACCAAAATTCTTCAACTCTTTGGACAACACTTGTCCCACAATCACTTGATTAAAGGTTAGATGCTGTATTAATGGTTCATTCTACTGTAACAGGACCAACACCAATCCTAGAAATTTTTTGAGTGTTAAAACATGGTCCCACCAGGTGTGCCAAAAACTATTGATGATGTGGACTACACCCTTGATAGGAGGCTAAGCTCCTATCTTCCATGCATCACAATGGAAACTCCTCTCTAGCCTGTGGGTATGGAAAAACTAAGAGGAAAGTCTCTAGATAAGGGCTAGCTCCCTTTGATGCATATGAGTTATTCCAATAAGTTGCTAATATATATATATATATATATATATATATATATATATATATATATATATATATATATATATATATATATATATATATATATAATGGGGGGTGAAAAGAGAGAAGGATTACTAAAAAATAAAACCTAACCTAAGAGGGTGATGCACCAAACAAGTTTGATCTACTCATACTCACACTCTGAACCATAAGAATACATACATACACTTTAACTGGTAAAAGGACCAGACTGTAGGGAGCTTGACAGGGAGGCTTTAATGGAAACACATAGAAAAGGAACTTACCATAGGCACTATAGGGAAAGTACACTATCTAGTAACCTCCTTTTGCCTCTGTTCTTCAGATACAACTCTTCTTGTCACCTACATGAATGGCACTTTGTCTATACTAGGTGTATTGGTATTAAGCCTATGAAATCATTAGGAAGCAATGACTGAACACAAGACTAACACTCAGACACACTCAGAGATATATTCAACTAGAATAGAGGTAAAAAATGCATATTTTATTGATTCCAGTTGAAAATTGGTAGGGCTTCACCTTACAATATGAGACATATCTTACTCAAATGAGAAGTTAGAATATATATAGAGAAGAAGAAAAAAAAAGTGCCCCTTTTGGAAAAGACTTTGGCTCCCCTTTGACAAGTGGCCCACGTGTGCTGAGAGTGTTGGGAAGAGGAAGCTACTAAAATATAATGCTGTGTCAGCTCTAATTTTGAATTCAAGCATTTAAAACATATAGGCTGCATCATTTGTCTACAAACAAGACTGCTCCTTAAAGGCATTTACGTGGTTTGTCTACTCATCAATGCAAAGTGGAGAAAAATGGGTCATGTCATTCACTATTCATGCCCCTTGATGACCACTTGGCAGGCACTGTGTCAACCACTGAAATAACTCCTTGAGTTGACACCTTTTTCCACTTGGACTATTTTGTTTGTTTCTGCACTTGGCTCTTTTATCTCTTCCTAGCTTTGTCTTTTCTATCTCCTTCGGCCCTCGAGGGATATCTTCTGCTACTTCTTTGGCTCTTTAGGCTCTTTCATCAATAGGTCACTGAGTTCATTCTTAACTTTTGTCTTTTCCCAGCATCGTCTTTTCTTGGTTTTGTCTTTTCCTCTCTTAGCTCTTTGGGCTCCTTTCTGGTTGGCGCTCAAGTATTTAAAGATCAATGACTATTTCATTGCCATAAAATTGACGTTCACAAGCCCATCAAAATTTGAAAGCCAATGACTAGTTCATGGTGCCCAACTTTGACATATGTGGGCCCGTCACCCTCCTTGGTAATTCTTTCAGCTTTCTTGTTTGATCCTTCCCAAAGGGGAGGTGTCCCTTTGGCTTTGGAGAAATTTCCTTCCTTCATTTTTGGTTGAGAGTCCCCCGTAAGGGCACCTACCCTTCAGGGTCCTTCGAGCTCCTTGGTCCTCAAATCCTTTGGACAAAATGTCTGAAGGATATGTTCCTTCACATTTTTTCTGTTTGCTTTTAGGTCGGTTTTCCCCTTCGGTCCGGCTTTTCCTTTTGGCCATTTTTCCCGCAAACAAAATGTCCGCAAGAATTATTTAAATCACTTCCTTTGACCTTTAGAATCCTTCTTCGGGATTTTTTTCCCACGTCTCTTTCTCTAAATTTCTTTAGACTTTTTGTTCAAAGGAATTCCTTTGGACAAAAGTTTGGAGAAAGTTATTTCTTGCCTTTCAACTTTTTCGAAGCCCTTCAAATTTTATTAAAGGGGCCTTGTCCTTCAAAATGTGCCCTTCAAAAATTTCCTTTGGACAGAAAGTCTGAAGGAATACTTTGCCTTGGCCTTTTTCTCTGTAAGTGCTTTCCTTCCCTCTACAAGGGCACTTTAATCCCAAAGCTACCCTTCGGACTTTTTGCAATGGTCCATTTTGTTCATCACCTGCCCTCTGTAAGGGAACTTTGGTCTCCAAACATGCTTTTCAAAAAAGTTACAAAGGTCCTTTTGTCACCTAAGTGCCCTCCATAGCCTGCTGGAATGGTCCAATTTGTGCTTGACTGTCCTTCGAAAGGGAACTTTTCCTTCGGGCTTTTGGAAGACTCCTTTGAACTTTCTAATTGAACCATTTCTTGAACCATCCCTTTGAACCAACTCATTGAACCAAGCCAACTAAACCAAGCCTTTGAACCAAGTCATTAAACCAAGCACTTGAACTAACTGATTGAACATAAACATTAAACCAATTGAGTGAACCATCCGATTGAACCAACCAATTGAATGGTTCAATGGTTCGAAGAAGCTTTGTAAAAAAACCTTTCATTCTTTGAACTGGTTCATCATCTGCTGAAAAACTTGTGCAACCAAAATTGAACTGGCTCAGAACAACAAGGGAAGAAGGAGACCGATTTTGGCCTGTTGGACCAAAGTGGTCAACACTATATTCCTCCCTTTAATCTAGTATTTTAATGAAACTACAAATACTGGATAAAATGGAAAAGGAGAATGAAAACTTGTGTAGATGATTGTTGTGTAGATTTGTCATATGCCATAAGGATCCAAAGTGTTCTTGTAGAAAGAATATGTATGCAATTAGATATGATTAACTATCCAAATGAAATATAAATTATAACCATAAATGTAATATTACAAATATTATTTAAGGATCAACTACACCTATATGCATATGATGGAGAAATGGGAATATATAGGGTTGAGAGTTGACCTGATCATTATGGAGAAGAAGAGGGAACTTGTTGAATCTATTCATTTCCTAGATAGGGAAATGGATAAGATTTCAAGTGGTCAATATGATAAGTGGAACCATTTAGGGATGCAAAAACCCCAATGTGCTAACTCTAGTAACCATGATGTTGGAGAAATTTGTTCTTATGTTAAAAATTAGAGAATTTGAGGGTGATCAAATCCTAATTTGAATTATAAATGTATATAAAATAACACCCATTAAGGCAAACAAAAACTTCAATTTATGTTATTGGTATTCATAACCTAATACAAAAAGAGGTTGGAATCCAATATAGATTCACATGTCATAGTGTTGGAGGGCATAAAATATCTAAGATATACACTATGTACTTTAATTAAATCCACCATTGCATATGGATTTTAGATTCAATTTTCAATTTGTTCCTTAGTTCCTATATGCATGTTCAAAAGAGAATGGATAACATCCATGTTCCTACCATGATCGGAGATAGAAATAAAATTGAAAATATGGCATGGATTTGTATCATGCCACCTAGAGTCTAAAAAATGGCATAGTGTGCATGAATATATATCATTGTGATAATTGTAAAATATGTAACTGTATATAGATGATTTTTTTTGTAATCTCTATTTGAATCTTGTAGATGAATCTATATCATGCACCTAAAATGTATGAATTTTAACTTGTTATTGTGATGTGATTACATATGCCCCCATAATATGTACCAATAATTAAATTTTTTAATCTTTTTCCATTATTTGAAATTATGATTTTAAATTTGTAATCCATAATATATGATTTTATTTCATGTGAATGGAATATGATTCCAAATACTACACCAATATCTAAACCTCTGAGGTCACACTATGACATGATGAATATTCAAATCTTTAAATTGCATCAATTTCATACAAGTAACAATTTTGTAGTTCACCACATGTATGCCCCCATTTTTGATGTGATAGATAAGATTATTGAATTAATCAAGTTGAAAAATATAACAAATTAGATAAGCTTGGTCAGTTAGAATTGTTAGAATATTGTGTATTAGATTTAAAAATTATCCTTATGTAAACTATGTTAGTGTCACCATAATATAAATGATAAAATAGGAGATAGTCATATTTGATTAAGTATTATTTCCTAAGGTAACGACATTTGTATCATGATGTGTGAAAATTAATCATTTTTGAAGTTGGCATAAGTAATCAAATAATGCTATAATGTAGGATAAGGTATTAATGTGTCCCATTGCAATTAATGAGATGCATTTTTTATAAATAGGACTCTAAATATTGCTTGTGAAAGTTTCAATCAATGAATTAATTACACAAAATATGTGTAGGACATAATATTTTAAAATGTTAATTTATATAATAGTGGTATGAAAAAGGTTTGTAAGAGGTGTAAGTCAAATAAGTGTACCTTTTAGTTAACGATGGGAAATATGACTATCACACTGTAGGACATGTGGCATATATTATGGCTACCTATTGTTGGATACTGACCCATGGTGATGGATGTAGAGGGTCTAGGATACATGCAACAGACCCATGGATATGTGATAGGTAGACTAGAGGATGCCAATTAGGGCGATACAATGTTACTAGAGTAGATTTTATGATAAAAAATCTGAAAGTTATAGAAAATTATGTGTTGTATAATTTCATCAATTGTAACAATATATGAAGGATCTACATATATCTCATATCACATATATTATATTATTGATTTGATTAAGGAGAGGCATATTATATATTCATAGGGCCATAACGTGCTAGCCCATCTATATTAATACTTATACAAATTTACATTAGAGGTTCAATTGATGTTCTTGGATCAATGACATTGTTTCATGTATGGACATATGAACATATAATTATGATGCATTCATTTGGAAACCCTCATAAATATTAGGACCATATCAATGTATTTTCATATAAATGGTTGATACCATAGTGGAGGGGGTTGAGAAATATGGATTAAAATGTTATTTTGGATAGACCAACACTTATGATAATTTGATGGTGTCAATATATGAGAAATGGAGGGTGGCCTAAGGATGTTTGAGAGCTATGTCATAGATGTGCTAGTGTATAACTACAAGATCAATTTTTTGGTTCTATGAGAGATTTTAATATGATCAAGTTACTTGATATTTTAGGTTGATTCAAGTTGTGCCTTTGTTTTCCTATACATGGACACAAAGTAGTATAAACACTATTAGAGTAGGTTTGAGGCTAGCCTCCATAGGTGCTAACTTGGCTCCTCATCCAAAAATAGAGTAGGATGTAGTTCCATTTGTAGAGGGTGATGAGGTAGAATGTACAACTTATACATAGTGGTGGTCTAATGCATGGTGGGTTATATTGTTTCTAATTATAGTGAGGGACCCTAGTGTTTTTACCCTAGTATAGGGTGGATGAGGTAGAGGTGGAGTAGGAACACCACCTACACTACATCTTTCACCCCAGACTATAACACATCTAGTTGGTGGATATTCCCTAGTTATTACAACTATTATGGTTGTTATATCATACATAACATGAGTATTTACATGATTGTTTGCATTTGTGTTAGTTGATATTATTTAAAGTTTGTTATTAATGTAGTCATATAATGTGGTATCATAGGTGACATGTATTGGTTGAAGATGGTAGATACAACAATTTATACTTTGATGTGGAATGTGCTCCTATGACATAGTGGGTAGTGACTTAGTGGAGTGAGTTGATAAGATTGGAGGCAAGTATGCACATTTGTTTGATCCATGTATGATTTGTGATGTGGAATATACCATAGTTTATGATGAGTATGATGGATTATAGGTGGATATTGATAGATGGCCTATACTGATTCATGGTTTTGATTTATCTAGGGATTTACTTGAGTGACTTTGTAATTTATATTTTTATCACACACATGTTGTGGTTCAAATTAGGGTGCTTGAGAGCTGGATTAGATGGTATAGGTCATGGTTGTAATCATGTGGAACAAAAAGATAAGATGGAACCTTGACTTCATAGGTTGTAGGGCATGTTAGTAGTGATAGTTTAGATGATGAGGATGCCCCCATTAATTTATAGTTGTATACTAAACACACACACACACACACACACACACACACACACACACACACACACACACACACACACACACACACACACACACACACACACACACACACACAAATATGAGATTATTTTGCATATGTTAGTATTCTTTGGTTTATATGTTTTAATTTATAAATTCATAGATTCCATAATTTGATTTAAAATATCATGAATATGTAGATGTATGATGCATTCTTTGACATGTGATTTAGCATTTTCAAATATTTTAGGGTCATCTCTAGACTCACCTATTTGGAAAGAAGATTCAGGAGAGTCTCCCCAAGGTTTATTTCCACCTAGTCTAGGCACACTGATCTTCACTTAGTAGCTTGTTGTGACCATTCCTTTTCAAGGGGGTCTTTATTGGATCACCTATTCACCTCTTAAAAACTTCTAATGTGTGTTTTAGTGTGTTTTAGGTACTTGAAAAATGTAAAATGAGGATGCCATTTTATTATTTTGTCTAATTAAGTTTTGTGCAAGGTGTTGAAAATAGATAAATAAACATTCATTGTGTTTTTTACCAATTTCAAGTCAACACTTTCAAGGTTTTATTCTTTGTGTTTATATATGATTTTAGTGTGTTCATTCCATAATTTTAACATTAAATAATGAAATAATAGATAATAAAAAATACATTAAGAAATCAAGATAAACATTCATTTAGATTACATTCAAACCCTAGTTTAACAATTGATTAATAAAAAGCAAAAGAAAATTGGAGAGAGAAAATCAAAACTTGCAACCATGGTGACCAATTTTATTTCAAGACCATAATAGATCAAAAAATGAGCCACTGATTCAACTAGCAAGTGTACAATCAAATGAAAAGCTAATACAAGATTCTATGGAGATCAAACAAGGAGATAAGTAGCCACATACATTATTTACATGCATAGAATGAAGTAGATAATCCCAAGTCTTCAATTAATCAAAGTATATCATTTTGACAATAATATTAGATTAAATTACAATAAGGCAAAATAGGGGATTTGAGGGAGAGAAGACAAAATAAAATTACAGAAAAATGAAAGTGTGATTGGCCAAATCTCTTTTGTGAGGAGAAACATCCAATGCTTTGGCCATTAAAATGAAACACTATATATAAATTGGCCCTCCATGAGGGAGAGTTTCCCTCTAAAATGCTTCAACCACTGCCATTAATGCCTCAACTACCTCTTCCTCTTCCCATTTCCATCACTTTCACTATTCAACTACAAAACAAGACCAAAATAAATCAAAATAATGATTTAACAAGCTAAACTAGTGAACTAGTAAAGAAAAACATGAACATGTTTTGAACTAAGGGGAATTGGAAAAAATTAAGACCACCATTACAATTAGGTTGGAACCAAATTTTTGGTAATGTAAGCGGTTCAATTTTTTGACACTAGACGTTTGAGTTATGCTAAAAAATATAAGGCAGGTCAAAAATGGCCTCCTCTAAACATATCTAGGTTTTTTGGTAGGGAACTGGTCTATTTTAATGTTACTATTCACATTTTTAAATCCTAATGCTAATTGGGATTTTGAATCTTGAATATCACTAGGGGCACTTTTAAAATATTGAAAGATCTAATCAAAGGTTTTAAAACTATTTTGCATGTCTTCTTAGAAGGAAAATTTAATTTGGGTGGGGGGGGGCAAGATATAAGTAGGCTTGGGACCCCCAATTAGTTATATGAGCTTCAAATTGGGATTTTTCATTCTAACTGGGCTACAAGCCTTGACTAAGACTAAAACCTAATGCATTTCCCCTCCCCTTACCTAGTTGGGAAAAAAGTTTTGGTTAGGTAAAGGCAAAGTAGATTTGGACTGGGCAGACCTAATCAAGGTTTTGAAACTAGATTACTCCTATAGACTTATAATTTTTTTAGTAATCTACAACTAGTTCTATTTGGAGATAAATGCAAGTTTCACCAGACTTAGCGAGATTATACAAGTACAAAATGGAGGCCCGAAAGTTATTTCAAGAGGAAGGTCAAAATAAGAAACTTAATCGATTGATCCCAATGAATAATATGGAATAGGTTTTAGAGGACAAAATGGCATTAAAACCAAAATGAAATACTAGGGCAAAATGAGACACCTGAGCAAGTTAGAGAACAATTGGTCCATAAACTTGGCAAATGGGATAAGTACCTTGAGAATGCATTTCCACTCAAAGAGAAAAACATAAAAATTATCCACATGAGTGAGATAGAGAGGATGGGATAGGTTATGGAGTTTAAATAAGCACAAAAAACTAAGATGACCCCTGTAATAGCTATAGGCAGGAAAGAATGCCAAGTGAGTAGAAGTACAACAAAACTCTATTTTAGGGACACGTGTTATATATGAAACTTCACCATTTAGACTTAGTCATCACAATGGGATAGGTATCATGAGATCTAAGGGAAATAAAATTGAAATGACCTCTTGGATTAGGCTAAGAGAGCTAAGAAAGTTAAGAGAGATAAATTTCAAATGCAAATTACGAGGTCAAAACTCCACTTTTATGCTAAGTGTAAAATACAAAGTTGACTTGCATAGACATGGTATTTAAAATGGTGATGGTTTTATGTCATAGTTAGTCATGAAAAATAATATGGACCACCAAGTAAACTTAAGGTGATGATACCAATGAACCATGAGGACAAGTAGGAGTAAAGTAAAAGGAAAAAAATGGAGGTTCCTTGATTCTTGGAAGAATTAGGGCATGTTATGCAAATAATAACAATATTGATAATATTATTTATATATTATTATGCATACTTATTAGTATCACGTATGTGATAATGTTACTCTAAATTAGTTTCTAAAATTATTTGGAAAAATGAAGCCACTTTAATCTGGTTGTTAAACAATTTGAAATGGTTCTCCTTCCTATTGCTTAAATATTTTATCAACTTGTACTTTTAGATGAACCATAGATATTTGATGCACATTTTACTTTAGATAAGGTATAATTACACTTGTAACATGTGCTTATTTAGTATCTATAGCCTTACATTTTTAGTATCACCTCTATTGAGAGCTCGAACGACCATGGTTCTCGAATGGGAGTATCTTGGGATAATCTGGCCATAATATAATGTGGACTAGAAGAAGGAATTATTCTAGTGTTTTTTTGTAAAGGCTAGTAGACCATTTTTTCCTTAGTATGAATTCTTTGGGATGTATCATCCTTCTTATAATAATGACTAGAAGAAGTAGGAGAAGATGACCTATTTTCTTATTCTCAAATACAATAACTCCTCTATTGGTAAGTTGTGTAAGTTTTTTGTCATAAATCATAATAGTCATTAGAATAATGTCCATTAATACCATGGTACGTGAAAAATTGTTGACCTTTTATCTTCTCAAACTTGTGAGGTGGATGATATTAATTTGGAGGAAGAGTAATCATTTGCTTATCCAAAAGTGTATGTAGAATATCATGTGGTTGATCTCTAAGGCGATCAAACTTGAGTAGTTACCTCTTAGTAGGAGTCAATTCTTTTACTATAGGAACTATTTTTTCCCTTTATGTAAAACCTTTACTAATTGTTCCTTGATGTGAACCTTTGTTGTGGGAGCTTCCTTATTAACTTTTTTGATGGATTCTTTCTCTTTGTAAATTTTTTTAACTATATTCTTTCATTTTATAGAAGAGACATTAGATTCCACCTTCTAATTGGTAACTTTTTGCTCTGGTGAAGATGGACTTAGTTTCATTATATTATTACCATGTAGATCACATGCATAATGGTGCACATCCATATATAAAATTTCAAAATAAATTTAAGTATTAGGCAATGCTCTTTCTCTAAGTGGAGATAAAAGATACTTACTAAATATGAGTTGTATTTCCAAATATGAGGGTCGATATATCAAATAGTATAAATCATTCTTGAAATAGATAATGTGATCTCCAATAGATTCATCATGGATTTAATTTAGTCCTTGTAAAATATTCCAATGTTAATTTAGGCATTTCATGCTTAAAATAATTTGATAAGAATATGTCTTCTAATCTTTTAAAAGTAGGTAAAGAACCATTAGGAAGACTATAAAACCAATATAAAACATCTAGTTCTAGACTCCTATGGAAACCCTTTAACAATATGTGTCTGTATTTGGACCAATGACCAAAAAAGTGTACATATTGTCTTATGTGATCAACATCTCTAGGACCATCAAATAAAGGAAGCATAGGCATGACAAACTCTTTTGGATAAGGATGCTCAAATACATTTCATGTAAGAGGTTGATATTTAATGACATTGTCTTTACTATTAGCATGACATGATAATAATTGTAAATTGGGATTTGATCTTGATTTTGAAAGTCTCCTATATCATTCATCATGGACACTATATGGATAGTAGGAATAATTGTCTTGTATAGACATAATCTTTCCAATAATGATGGATTTGATTCCTAGTTCAACATCAAACTGAGATAGACCACCAAGTCAACTTAAGGTGTTGAGACCAATGAACCATGAGTGTAATAAGGAGCAGAGAAAAATGAAAAAAAAAGAGGTTCCTTGAATCTTGGAAGAATTAGGGTGTGTTGCATAAGCAACAAAAAATGGTGACTCTACTGTAAAATACTTTTGATCATTTTAAAATGATGGAAAATTGTCTACGAACCCATGATCTATGGTTGAGACTAAACATGGAACACAAATGGACTCAAGAGAGGATAATATGAGAGTGAATAAAATAATAAATCAAACATTATTGTTGACTTAGTATGTGTAAATGAGTTAAATTACCACTTCTTAGAACCTATAAAGACTAGTTACTATGGATCTAATCATCAAGCTAATGAATCCTACCTTGAGAATGCTTTCTTGGATATTGCTATGATACTTGATAGGAATCCATAGCCTTAATGGAGTTACCTTTGATCCTTTTAAAGGCCTTACACTACTACCAATTGGGCCAAAAATACCATGGTAGAATTGGTCGAATCATACAAAAGTGAGTTTTTCAGATATTGACTTTTCTTTTTCTTTTATTTTCTTGTCTCATATTTTTCGTTTCTTGTTGTACATCTTAATTATGGTTTGGGGACCAATGTAGCAAGTGAAAAGTAGAACTATAAATTTTTCACCCTAGATATTCACCATAGTAGGTTCATCCAGGCAAACCCAGAAACCATTAAGATGTGAATTTTGTGCTTGGTTTCAAGAGAATGTATTAATTGATTAGATATTTTAACCCAAGCTTAACCCACCTCAAAAAAATTTAGAACACACACAATAACCAGACCTTTGAAACCAATTCAAGAATAGAATCTAAAATTACAAACTACTCAGAGTACTTATGCACTAGAATGTCATTTGAGCTACTTACTTAGATGCCTTTTGATATTCATTCTTTGACCAATAAGGGAACCTATAGGGAAAAATAGTGGACTACACCAAAAAGAGATAAGTAACGAGGCCAGACCAACAATGAAAAGTGGGAAAGGTAGGAAAATAAAACTAAACTACTAGAAAAATAGGAAAGAAAACAAAAATAATGTATGAAATGGAAAGAGAAAGTATTTAGGGTAATTCAAGCCTATAAGTAGTGTTTGAATAACTTTCTATTAATAAGCAATGGGATGTCCTCACTAATTAGACACCTTAAGAAGAAATCATTCTCTCCCAGGATTTTAGAGATTTGGTAGGGACACAACCACAAGGAATCAAACTTTCCATGATGTCCTTTTTATTATGAGCCTTATCCCAAATAAGGACCAAATTAGATATCTAGAAGGCTTTCACTTTTACTCGCTTGCCAAACTAATATTTGATGACCTCTTGGTGTTTTCTGAAATGCAAAAGAGTTGTATCCAATTTTTCCTCTAGTTGTATTAGGTTAATGAGGTGAGCTTCTATCTTATCATCTATTTATAAATAATCTCTCTTGAACTGTAACGTAGGGATTCTTATATTGATTAGAAATATGGGGTATTGGCTGTAAAAAATATGATATAGTAACGTTCCTAAGGTTAACTTAATTCTAGTATTATCAAACCACAATGAAAATTTAAAAAAATTGTGCAAGTCCCTAGGTTTCTTTGTCAATATATTTTTACTTACATCCAGTAAATTCTTATTAGTCGATTCTTCTACCCCATTACCCCATAAATAATAATTGGAAGATAATTTTAGTATTAATTTGTTTTTGTAGGCCCATTTATTAAATTGAAGAGATGAGAAAGTGGGACCATTATCACATACTCACATAGTAGGCATCCCAAACCTGGTGATGATGTGTTCTTCTAGAAAGTTGATTACCATGTTGGTTGTACTATTATTACATGCTTTAGCTTCTATCCAACGGGCACACTAATTAGTTGTTGTAAGGATGAACTTGTGTCCTATAGATAAATTAATATTAATGGTACCAATAAAGTCTAATCCCTATTTTTTTAATGGCCAAACTTTAATGAATAAATATAATGGCATGGTATGGGCATGTTATCTATGTATGACAACTTGGTAGGTATGATAACTCTAAACATAAGCACGAGCCTTTTTAAAACATATGACTAGTAATACCCTACCCTCTGTATCTGATGGGATGTAACACTCCTTTATCTATGACCAGATCCATATTTCCCATGGAAATCATTGAGTACTCTAGATAATTATTGTTTGTTCAAGAATTTGAGATATATGGCATCATGATGTCTTCTATATAACACACCTAATTTGTTCATAAAATTATTACTTTTCAAGCATAAGTATCTTATTTGAGTTGAATTGAGATGATTTGGGTACTCATTATTGAGAAAATAGTATACTACATCTTAATACCAGTCATCATTGGTAATGTCTTGTATTATGTATTGTTGGCTAACAATCTACAAGTCTACTTTAGCCATGGCCCTACTAAGTCTTGACTTTTTACAATTTTCATTGGTTGTATCTTTAGGTAAAATTATTAGAGAATGGTCATCCATTTGCCCCTTCACTCACCCAACTCATTTTGCATCAAAATGGCCTTTAATATTGGGTTAGAAACCACTACAAACACTCACTTTAGAGAATGTAGTGTATGAACTTTTTAATAGATTTGATCAAGGAAAAGGCTTGTTTGTCTATAGATGAATAACTCAATTCAACATTACGGAGATGCGAACTTATGAATGAGATAGGTCTCTAATATTTAGCTTCTTTCTTCTATGTTAGGATAATTGCACTTGAGTTTTTTGAGGTGAATGAGTAGATGTAGAAGGGTTGCATATATTCAGAATTGATTAGCACTAGTGTATTTACAATTGCTTTCTTGATTTGATAAAAATATGCTTGTACTTAAGTTATCCATTTAATCTTGGAATCCTTATTTAACATATTATTTAGTGGTCAGAATATCTCTATAAAATCCAAAATAGACTTCTAGACAAAGCTGATCTTTCTAAAGAATGACTTCATCTATTTTCTGCTACTAGGTAGTGTAATTTTTAAAATATCCTCTACTTTCTCTAGGTTTATGGAAATGCCTCATTTTGAGATGATGTAGTGGCCTAAAAAATTACCCTTTGTCACCTAAAATATGCACTTATTCAAGTTTAGTGAGATTACATGATCCCTACACCTTTGCAAGACTACCCTTAAGTCCTTGATGTGGTCTTCTCTATGTTTAAAGGTGGCACCCACATTGATTAGGCTGAATGGCATCCTTTTGTATGTGAATGTACCCCACTTTGTTGTAAATTTTGTCTTAATTTTATCCTCATAATTTACCACTACATGATTATACCGTGAGTACCCATCTAGGAATGACATCATTTGAGAGTCGTTCACTATCTGTATAACTTTATCTAGTGAAGACAATGGGTAATTATCCTTTTTTGAGGTTTTGTTCAAGTTGTCAAAGTTAAAACATAGCATTATCTATCTAATTTTATTTATAAATAAAAAAAAATTCTACAACCACATGAAGTACATTATAGGTAATATTATCTTTGCTTGGAGTAATATTTACACTTATTTGAATATCAACATTTTTACTAGCAGGTTCACTAGCCTTTGCCTCTAGCAGAATGATTTAACTCCCAATTTAAGAGGGATGATATGTGTGAGAATAAAAGTGTTGAACACCTTTCAGTCCTCATAGCTCCAAATAATAACATCTCCAAAGTCTTTTAAATCTTGAACAAAGACTTGTTTTTTCTTTGTAGTAATGTCTTGCCTAGAAGCACGCTCTTTGATTCATTTGTATTACCTATATTGTAATGCTGGTGTAACATACCTTTGGTAGGTCCCGATTTATATTTTTCACCCTAGTAATACATGTCAAATAATTTTTCTAATGATACCATGCCTTTGGTTATACCATTTATTTTCATATTGATCACCCCTTCCTCATCAAGGTCAAATTCTTCTCTATCATCTTCATCTATAATCTGAGTCTCAAATACATCCATGTTTGTGATGAAGTTGATGATATGCTAATCATCATTGAATACTTGGAAGTTCCTAATATTATCAAGAATGGAAGGAGTAGATAATAATCCATGGATAACCTTCTCAACTTAGAGTCAGTTATAGGTTCTAGAGTACTTGTATCTGTAGCCAATGTATCTAGCATATAATTCCTTCTATGAGGCAAGATTTGAATATTGAATACATTGAAATATTCTATTAAACTCCACACTCGACTATATTATATGTATAAATGTTTTTCATTACAATCATACTGGCCTCTTACCTATTTAACCACTAGTTCATAGTCACCCAGTACCTTGAGGTTCTTAACTTTCTTCTTTAGTGTGAACAAGAGATTGTGAACTAGTGCCTTATATTTAGCCACATTTTTTTTGCAACCAAATTACATGCCAAATATAGCTAGATATGAATTATCTCTTGGGTTGATGAGCTCTACACAAACACCACATCTGCTCTTTGAATTAGAACCATCAAAGTTTAGTATCCATAAGTGATTTTTGATGGTATTCATTAGATTCTGATGAGCTAGTGTTGTTGCAACATTGATTTCTTCATTGGTTTTCTCCATGTCAAGTTGGCACACATTGTTTCTAGATTGACAAGGACCTTATATATAAGTCTTCAGTGGTAGAAGTGAGTATAGGGTTATCTAGGATAGTGATATTTTCATTACTAGGGATTACATACCCCTTGCTTTCATTTATATGGATTTCTTCCAGCTTATTGATTTCTAACTTATCTATTCTAAATGTTGACAATAACTATTGATAACCTTATTTTTCACTTAGACTATTTGGTTTTACCTCCTCATGTACTCTAGTATCACTAGGAAATAAATTTATTTCAGGTGCACAGATGAAATCATCTTCATTTAGATAATATAACGCTTTAATTTCTAAACTTTCTTGTATGGACATCATGTTAATAGAGAACTTCTTATAGGATTCTAGAGGATGTTTGAGGCACATACAAATTTTTCATAATCAATCTCAATGTGGTCAACCATATTATGTATCTTACACTATGTGGGCAATGGTAAATCAGCCAAGTTCACTACTTGGAGGCACTATTGTTATTATTTTGGTTATTGTTATCTAGTGGGCTAGGTACAAGTATGTTATTTGACCTCATGTTCCATTTTATATTGGTTTTTTGGAAGTTGAAATTTCTGGTTGGTGGTAGATTGTTTTCATTTTGATTGGTGTTTTATGGAAATTATCTACGTAAATTGACCATATCATTTATCAACCTCTGAACAATTTATTGTAAATTAGCTACTTTTGGATTCACACTATCATTTTTTGGATTTATTTATTGTGGTTTTGGGTTAGTCATAGGTGCATTAGAATTTAAAAATGTAGGGATATCAGGGTGTGCTTGATCATGGTATTGTTAACATGTGTTTGATTATTTAAAAATGATATGACAACTTGTTGATTGCTTATGGAAATAACATGGATGCCAGTGTTAGGCATGGAAACAATGTTGTTGTATGCAATGGGAATAAGTTGTTGATTATTTGCCTATGGAAAAACATGATTTAAAGGCATATAAGGTAGATCGATAGACATGTAATTCATGGGTGTTGAATTATAGATCAAATTTGGGCTTGCATATAGGGCACTTGGGATTGGATTCATTAATAAAGTGTTATGTTGTAGGGCATGGTTGATCATTAGAATTTGATTTTAAGTACAAGGTTGGCCTAATGAAGTCAAAGGACCAATTCCATAAACTTATAGAATTATTCACCATTTATTGGCCCACATACTATTGTTTGCCTAAGTATAAGAAGATAGACTTTCAAGCAGTGAATGGTGAGTCTTTAGAAGACTTTGGAATTTTCACAACCCATGACTTAAATGGCTTTATAAGTTATAGAGCTAGAAAACTTTGAAGTAGTAAGGAATAAGGTGTTAAAAACCTGAAATGGTCTTGAACAGAAGGCTTCAGGTTATCTCATTAGAAAGTATTTGGGTTTTCCAAAGGGGACAACTTTTTATTTCTAGGGCAACATAAATTTTTCACTTAATGAGTAATTAGTAATGAGTTACCTAAAGTAAGAAGCTCCAAAAGCTTTGAATTGGTCATGGGTAGTACAAATCAGGTTTTTTAAAGTGAGTGACTTCCTAAGTTGCAAGTAATGAGACATCAAAAGCTTGATTTGGTCTTTAAAGGTGATTTTTAGGCTCTCAAAAGGATAAGTATTCTCCAAAGAATAATCCAAGGGTCATTGACAAATCCAAAGGGCATTTCCTTCTCCAAGTGGATAGTTGTAAGTTTGCTAAAGGCTCTTTTAAGCTTTGGGAGGACCATTTCAAATTTTATAAAGGGTATATTTCCCCTCAAAAAAGATCATTTTTAGAAGCCTGAAGGGTCAATTACCTTTCGAGAGAGTCCTTACAAAAGCTTGCAGAAAATAATTCTGAAGGAAAGGAACAAAAAAACAAAAGTCCAAAGGGTATGTTACCCTTCAGAAGGACCATTTTCAAAGTTTTGAGGGGCCATTTTCAAATTTTTGAAAGGATAATTTCCAAAGAAAGAGGACCATTTCAAAATTCCTGAAGGGTATCTTTCCCTTTGAAGGGACCATTTTCAAAGGCTGAAGGGCACTTTTCTTGATGGAAGGACCATTTACGAAAGTCTGAAGGGACATATAGGAAGCCTGAAGGGTCTCTTACCCTTTGGGAAAGTCCATTTTGAAAAATTTGAAAGGCAACCAAAAAATAAATATCCTTCAAGGGAAGGAACAAAAAAAAATTCTGAAGGAGTTCCTTCAGGAAATGATACAAGGCAAATTCTGAAGGAAGAGAGCAAGAATGAAGCTTCAAACAAAAATTCTGAATGAATTCCTTTAGATAAATTATCCCAAATAATTCCTTCAAGATATTTGCTTGAGAAAAATATATCTCAAAGAACAAAGGAGCCCATAGACATAATTCAAAGTTGGAGAGATCAGAAGGCTCGAGTTACTCTACATAAAGTAAATTAATATTCTTCAATGACTTAGCTTAAGAAGCTTTATAAGTCAAGTAGATTTGAAAACCCAAATTACATATCAAAGAGTAGATCGGGTTTCCAATGCTACTTGACTTAATAAGATCAGTCTAATGGCATTTTCTAAGGATCGATAGTGCACAAGAGTCATGATTAGACAAATGAGAGGCTGCCAAGTGGCACAAAGACATCCAACTGGTAGGAAGATCAATGATCCATAGGCATCCATGATAAAAAAATCCATAGTGTATGTCAAGGATCTAAGGTAGCTTCCAATGACCAATCAATGTAAAGAGAAGTCCAAGCGGCTGGTAGCTAGGAATTTATGAAGGTTATCATCCTCCAATAGGGCTCACTCCCAAAAAATGACCATCCAACATAAAAGTGGCATGGTTCAACCAATTTTTTCAACACATGGATACTTTCATCCCTTTTCAAAAATATACGTAAAGGGTAAGGTCACCATGCCATCTCTAATATAAAGACCAATCCAGTTGTGCCAAGAAGTGACATTCTAGCTGCCCATGACATGGATTCTCAAAATCCACCAAGGGAGTGACTTGAATGTGGGAATGGCTTGAGGAGATTGTGCATAAAAATTTGAATGGTTAATTTCATGGAAAAAGGAGGATGACGGTGGTGGTTGAAGGAATTTATGGTTTCCATTCCCAATTTCTCATGCATTCCCATCTTTTCTTCCCCATTTTCTATTATAAATAGAGGCCTTGGAGCCAAGAAATTATCTCTAGACTAGCAATAAAGTTACTCTAAAAAAATCACTTTGTAAAAGACATTTTGAAGTAATAAAGATTAATTTTTACCTATATCTTGTCTAAAAATTACGTTGAGCAAGCTTGTGCACGATGGCTTTGTGAAGAAGTGTTCCTCCATGCTCATTGTCCTTCTTTCTTGCCTATTTTTAGGTGTTTTCAAGTTAATTTTAGGTCTAGACTTAAGCTCTTTCTGCCATTAACAAATGCTTGGTGTGGATTTCAAAATTCCTCTTTGCTTCATGTATGGTCTAGTGAGACTAGTTTACAAAATACTTATGCAAATTAATTGGTTGTGTGGTTGTGCAAGTAAAATTTATCTTATGCTAAATTAGTGTTAATTACCATACTAAATGGATCATTTATTTTGGTGAATCACCTCCCTTAGCTTAGATTTACTTTCATGTTATCCTCCTATCCCTTTTCCTTAGCCAATAATAGATTTTAGTGTGGGAATCAAGCACTGAAGTGAAGCATCTGAGGAACTAGCCTCATTAAAAATCCTAGAGGTTCAACCTCAACATATGATACCCACATCTTGAGGTTGTTCCCATGCTTGTAGTTGGAATTGAGAGATCCTAAAAAACTCTCCCACAAAGGGTGTAATTCCAAGGCCATTTCTTGGCCCACATACCATTATTTTCCTAAGTATGAGAAGATAAAATTTCAAGAAGGAAATGGTGAGTCTTTAGAAGGCTTTGGATTTTTGACAGCCCATGAATTAAATGGATTTATAAGTTGCAGAGTCACAAAACTTGAAAGTAGTAAGGAACAAGGTGTTAAGGACCCAAAATGTTCTTGAACAGAAGGTTTTGGGGTATCTCATTGGGAAGTCCTCAGGTTTTTCAAAGGCGACAACTTTGGGTTTTTGGGGTAACACAACTTTTTCACTTCATGAGTAATTAGTAATGAGAAACCTAAAGTAAGAAGCTCCAAAAGCCCCAAATTGGTCATGCATAGTATAAATCGGGTTTCTATAACTGCGTGACTTCCTAAGTTACAAGTAATGAGACATCAAAAGCTTGATTTGGTCTTTAAAGGTGCTTCTCGGGTTCTCAAAAGGACAAGTCTTCTCCAAAGAACACTCCAAGGGTAATTAACAAATCCAAAGGGCATTTCCTTCTCCAAGTGGATAATTTGAAGTTTGTCAAAGGTTCTTTTAAGCTTCGGGAGGACCATTTCAAATTTTTTGAAGGGTATATTTCCCTTTGGAAAAGACCATTTGTAGAAGCCAAAAGGGTCCCTTATCCTTCGGGAGAGTCCTTACAAAAGCCCACTGAGAATAATTTTGAAGGAAAGGAACAAAAAAACAAAAGTCCAAAGGGTATGTTACCCTTTGCAAGGACCATTTTCAAAGTTTTGAGGGGCCATTTTAAATTTTTTTGAAGGACAATTTCCAAAGAAAAGAGGACCATTTCAAAATTCCTAAAGGGTAGCTTTCCATTTAGGAAGACCATTTTAAAATGTTGAAGGGCACTTTTCTCAGTGGGAGGACCATTTGCAGAAGTTTGAAGGGACATACAGGAAGCCTGAAGGGTCTCTCAGGGTTATCAAGTGACTTGAATTATGAAAATTTCACAAGTCATTTTTAAAACTTGAAATGCACTACTATAGGTGAAGTAATTAATCTTAACAAACCCAAAATACACTTGGCAAAGCAGAATGAGGAAAACACCTAGATTTTTACACAAGGCAATAGAGGGACGATCTAGCCAAAACATGGATTGGATGATTTTTGCAAAGAAAAAGGAGGGAGTGCCAAATTTTGGCTTGCAGGACCAAAAATTAGTCAACACTTCCCTTGAAGGGACATACAGGAAGCCTGAAGGGTCTCTCACCCTTCAAGAGAGTCCATTTTGAAAAATTTGAAAGGCAACCAAAAAAGAAAGATCCTTCAAGGGAAGTGTTGACTAATTTTTGGTCCTGCAAGCCAAAATTGGGCACTCCCTCCTTTTTCTTTGCAAAAATCATCCAATCCATGTTTTGGCTAGATCATCCCTCTATTGCCTTGTGTAAAAATCTAGGTGTTTTCCTCATTCTGCTTTGCCAAGTGTATTTTGGGTTTGTTAATATTAATTACTTCACCTATAGTAGTTCATTTCAAGTTTTAAAAATGACTTGTGAAATTTTCATAATTCAAGTCACTTGATAACCCTAATTTGGTCTTGGTGGTGTAATTCAGACTTTGTAAATGTATTTACTTACAAAGGTTATAAGTAAAGTCATTTGAAAAACCTGATTTGGTCTTGACAGACTAAATCGAGTTTTCCAAGTGTCTTTAATTATTTGCCTTATCAGAAAAATTTGATGTAAAACCTAAAGTAGAAGCTCCTAAGAAGTCCAAAATAGTCTATCTAGTGCAAATCAAGTTTTTGAAGGTGTATTACTTGTATACTATTATAATTAGAAGTGATTAAAGAACCCAAAATGGTCTAAGCAATTCACAAAAGGTAATGAATTTCCTTTAGAGGGAATTTTGATGGCTTAAAGGATGTTTGAAAAAAGTCTGAAGGGTATGTGCCCTTGTGGAGGGCACCTTGGTCAGTGATATGACTAAATCAAAAGTTTTGAATGGGAATTTTGAGGCACAAAGTGCCCTTGTGGAGGGTACCTTGAGAAAGTGAAGAATGAAGACAAAAGGCCCAAGGGGCAGTGCCCTTCAGAAAAAAGAAGCAATCAAAAGAATTAATTTCTTTGGACAAAATGTTCAAAGAAATTCCTTTAGACATTTTGTCCAAAGGAAAGCATGGAAAAAATATTTAAAAAAAGAAGGCCCGATAAGTCAAAGACAAGCCAATGCAAAGGAGAAGGCAAGGAAGAGACAAAACATGGGAAAAGTAAAGAGTGGAAAAAGATATAGCACAGAATAGTTCCAACAACTGACAAGGTCAAAAGGCAGAATCAATGACCACTCAGACCAAGACAAGTTGCATAGACAACTCAACAAGGAGAATTAATACATTTGGTGAAATGAATCTACCAAAAACAAATAAAATAGACTATTTTTCAAACTATAGAGGAGAGAAGCCCATGTTTTCATGCTTCACCATTAATGCACAACCAATTGCACCCAGCATTGAAGAGAGCATGGTCTAACCACAACAACTTGGGAATGGCTTTCTCAGTTACTAAAAGGAGTATCCCATGCTTTTACAGGCCTAAAATAGCAAGGGCGATGACTTGGACATCTACAATATGGCTCTCCCATACGTAGTTTGAATAATATGGTAGCAACATGGTCTTTTGGTATTTTTAGAAGTGTTTAACTTAGCATGGGTTTCCATTCCTTGATTTGTTAGCCACCTTGTTTCTAGTTCTCTATATATTTGTAACTTCTCATTTGAAAAAATATCTCTCAACTTGTATGGTGAAACCTTAAAGGAATTTACCTTGAATCAGAAAGAGCATTTTACCTCCATTTGAGTTTACACTTTTGTATATGTCTATGGTTTTATCTTGTGTTAAGTCATTTTATTTTCATGTGTTCATAAGTTTATTTTAGCATATCTAGTGCATAGTGATTTTCTTCTCTTACAGGTCACAGGAAGTGTCTAAAGAAGTATAGGCAAGTGAATAGGCTACACAAAGTGTGTCTCAAAATACCTCTTGTGCTAGTTTCTTCCTCCCTGTATCTTCATAGGACCCCCTACTGAAATACTGATGTAAGGAAGTTTTTCTCGCCTAAATGAAGTGTATGCTTGTTGTCCATGGTTCAAAGTGTATGCTAAATCTGAGTACATGAATTGTTTTGGTGCATCACCTCTTAGATTAGGTCCCATTTTAAGTATTTTCTCTCCCTTTTCATCCCCCCCATTGTTAGCAGTAGGAGATCTAGGGCCTCAAGGTGCATCAATGGGACATATCCCCTAATCTAGAGATTCATCCCTCATCTTTTCCACCCACATAAAGAGGGATTTCTCCATTGTGTCACATGGATGAAGAGAGCTGAGCCTCCCTTCAGAGGGCACAATCCATCACATCAACAATTTTTAGCACATTTGGTGGGACAATTTCTATGTCTCACAAATTTTAGGATTGGTGATGGTTTTGATATTATTAAACAATCTAAAATAAAGAGCTATATTTAGTACTTGGTGACTCCATTCAGGAACCAAGTCTCTGGTTAATGATCAGCATGGCATCCCATGCCAAAGGTCACTACATGATATTCTTCTAGGGGCATCCCTTTTGAATTTGTTGAGTTACCTTTGAACTCAACAAAAAGGCTAAGGTTTGAAAATACCCACGCTTATGTAGCAAGCCATTTTCCTAAACCAACCATAAAATATACCTACTTAAGGAGACCCCTATTGAATCCTTTCATAGCCATGGCAACCCTCAGGGGTTTCCATTTTGTGGCCTTTAATGGTCAAATTCCCTTGAACCTTCAACATTATGACCCAATTCCAAGGACCACTCTCAAAAGTGTTCCTCCCTTTAGTGGAGAGGGCCCAATCACTATTTTCAAGCATATTAGAAACATAACAAACCTATACAACATCCGTAATATCACTAAAGAAAATGTAGCCATTAGATTGCTAGCCTTGTCCTTCAAAGATAAAGTTTTGGATTGGTATGGGACCTTGCCTATGAACTCATTTAGCTCATGGAATGAGTTAGGGACCCTCTTGACCAATAGGTTTGGGGGAAAAAGTGACCATTTGTCTCTAGCTTAGTAGTTAACCACCTTGAAGAGAGCCCCACATGAGTTTATGCAATATTTTAACACTAAGTTCCAAAAGACTTGGGACATGATCCCAATTCTTATGAGTCCAACCCCAAGCTATGCTTTCGTTTACTACTTGAAGGCCCTAATAGTGACATTATTGTCATGATATAGTCAATGGGTGAAAACACTCTACCTGTTGCTTATGAGATAGCCATAACTATTGAAAATTGCCTTGTTCAAGTGAGAAAGATAGCTCCTAGACTCTAAATGCCACTCTTTCCTAATTTACAACCCTTAATCCAACCTACTTTGCCCACTCTAGATCCTCTACCTAATCAAGAGAAGCTAGTTGCTACCTTTGCAAATGATATCCATGAAGTTAAGAGCCTGCTACCGAGTGTTACCAATTAGTTGGTTGCCCTCAAGTGACAACAAGCTTAGAGTTATAGGCCAAATCAAGGCTACCAATAATTTGGGTAAGCAAATAAGCCTCCCTTCCATAATTATAATCAAGGGCAAGGTCAAATACACATGTCAAGCCTTATCAAAGCTATAATCCAAATGCCACTTCATCTTCCAAGGATCTTGTCCCCACTCAAAATAATTTGGTGTAGGAGCAACCCAACTATCCATCCTTGGAGCATGGCCAAGAACAGGTTGATTATGCCAGTGAGCTACCAAATCAAAGCATGACTGCATAAGGTGATTAGGCAACCCAATTCTCAAATTTTTAGATGTCAACACAACTTAGGATAGACAATAGGTAGGCTCAATCTAATTCCACTCTTATGAATCACTTGGAAGGAGATTTATATGTAGTCAAATATGTGGGGGGCACAAGTAATCATAATGTTGGTGTTACATCCAACACTAGATCCAAAAAGAGAGCCATTGATCAAGCTCAAGATACCACTCAAGCATCTATAGTGTCTCCTTCACCCAATCAAGTAGGAATTGTACCTGAAGCAACCCTAAGACCACAAGCAAATCAAAAGTTTCCTAATTATAGGCTAATGGTTGTAGCTTTAGCTCCTCAAGTTTCACCACAGGATATAAATGTTCCCAAGTAAAAATCTAAACGGGTAAATCATTCAATCAATATAGTGGATCAAATGAATAAGATGCACATAAACATCTCATTATGGGATTCTTTAGCACTTCTAAGACAAAAAGATATACTCCAAAAGGAATTATACGGGTTGGGTGAACAAGCCATCCCTACAAGAAATGATAATGTGTTGGTAGTAAATGGCGCTCCTCCCATGCCTGGTCAAGAAAAGAAAGATGAGAAGGTTATTACCTTCTATTTTTCCTTAATTATTGGTGATTTCTTGGTCCATAATTACATCATTGATAGTCGAGCAAGAATTGTAGTTATGGCCAAATGCATTGTTGATAAGTTAGGCCTCAAGTATGAGCAAATGACCAAAGAAGTTATACAATTGGATGGATCACTAGCTAAGACCTTAGGAGTGGCAAGAGGCTTGAATCTGACTCTCCATGCCTATCTAACCTTCTCAATTCCCCATTATGTGGTAGTGGTAGATGTTCCTCCTTACTTCGCTCTTTGCTTGTTAAAGGATTTCACATCCAAGATAGGTGGATACTTGGTAGCCAACTAGTCGTACATGGTTTTTAGGACAAAGTATGGAACTAAAGTGAATATCGAGTCAAATACCATTGACAAGGATCACTTGGAGCCATAATTTCCCAAAGTAGTGAATGTGAACTACACAATCATTGATGAAGAAGAGCTCCAGGTGGATCAATCTCCATCATCTTCCCTTGTAGGAGTTACTGACCTAATCCTACATGAATGGGAAAATGACAACTTTGAGCATGATACTTACAATTTCATTGAATAATCTGGTCTTGGATTCTAATGCATGCATATGAAAAATGCTTTCATGTTGAAATTGATGAAGACAAACCACGAGGACTATGGTTTGTGGCAATTGTTCTTTGATGGATCTAGAAGCAAGTTGGGAGCTGGTGATGGGGCAATGTTGGTTTTACCTTCAAAAGATAAATACTTCTCAAATTTTAGGTTTCATTTCTCCTGCACCTACAATATAACAGATTATGAATCCCTTGTCCATGGCCTAGAATGGGCAAGGAAGAGAGGAATCAAAGAATTGCAAGTGTTTAGAGATAGTGAGTTGATTATGAACCAAGTGAGAGGTCAAAGCTCGACCAAGAACTCCTTACTCAAATATTAAAAGCATAGAGTGTGGGTCCTTGTAGAGAAATTCATTTCTTTCAACATCACTTTCATTCCAAGAGATGAGAACAAGCATTTGGATAGACTAGCAATAGTTGATGCTCAGTTTGACATCCCAAAGGGGATGATACAAAGTAAGAATCAACATCATTTAAAGGTGATTGTGAGTCCCTCCATACTAGATAATGTCACCAATTAGTAGGTATTTGAAAATGACCATTAAATAAAACTTTTCTTATAGGAAGAAGCTAAGTTTGCTTCCAAAAAATAGTCCAAGGTACAATAGTAATATGATGGGCAGATTGTTCAACTAAAGACCAACAGACTTCCCAAAGGTTTGGTAACTCTTGAGAGAATTTTCAAGGAAAATGACCAACTCAAGAGAGATAAATCAAGCATTTCAACCAATAAGGAAAATTATGAAAGGGTAGAGATCTATAAGGATAAGTTACTTGCACTTGGGAAGGTGTGTACCAATGAAGAAAAACATGCTTTCATTATGTTATGTCAAGATTTTGTTGATGTCTTCACTTGGGAGTATGGTGATTTGAAGGGATTTGATCCAAGCTTGGCCCAACACACCATTGAGCTGGAGGAAGGTGCCAAACCCATCGATCAAAATCAAAGGCCAATCAATCCAAAGATTAAGCCTCTCATGAGGAAGGAGCTCACCAAACTGATCAAGTACAGGATCATTTTCCCTATCAAACACTCTTTTTGGCTAGCCAATTTGGTCCCTATTAGGAAGAAGAATGGAGAAGTTAGATTGTGTGTGGATTTTAGAGACTTGAACAAAGTCTCACTGAGAGATCACTATCCCCTTCCAAGTATGGACCAAATTCTTTAGATGGTGATAGGTAGTGAAATGTTCTCTCTCTTAGATGGCTACTTTGGGTACAATCAAATCTTGGTACAAGAATGTGACCAATATAAGACATCCTTCACCACCAAGTGGGGAACATACACCTACAATAAGATGTCATTCAAATTGTCAAATGATGGAGCTACCTTCCAACGTGCTATGGACATGACTTTCCAAGGTTTGATCAATGACATTGTGCTAGTTTACCTTGATGATGCGATAGTCTTCTCCAAGGAGGAAAGTGAACACTTGAAGCACCTAAGGAAAATATTTGAAAGGTGTAGAGTGTTTGTCATCTCTCTCAACCCAAATAAATATGTGTTTTCCATCTACAAAGGCAAGCTCTTGGGCCATGTCATTTTGAAGGAAGGCCTATCCATTGATCTAGAGAGGGTACACACCATATTAACATTGTCCTTGCCTAAGCACAAGAAGGACCTACAAAGTTTCTTTGGTAAGATAAATTTCATTATGAGATTTATTCCTAACTTTTTTGAGCTTGTCAAGCCACTAACTTCCATGCTAACGAAGGATGAGATGTTCATGTGGACAATAAGAATAAGAGAAAGCTTTGAACGCATCAAGAAATCTATCACCCGAGCTCCTACCCTAGCTAGTCCAAACTTATCTAAGGACTTAAATCTATACACCTTTGGGAATGAAGAGGTAATCTCTGCTATGCTCACTCAAGCAAATGATGAGAATTTAGAACAACCTTTTGCTTTTTCAGCTAATGTTTAGAAGACTATGAGGTTAGATACACACATGTTGAGAAGTAGGTGCTTGTAGTCATATAAATTCTGAAGAAGTTCAAACACATGTTGTCTAACAGAAAAATTCACATGATGGTGCCACATCCTAGTGTAAAATACTTCTTGTTAAACCGAGACTTAAATGAGAAAAGGGTAGGTTGGATCACCAAAGTAATGGAGTATGACGTAGAGATAAAGACCACCAAGTTGGTAAGAGGAAGAAGGCTATGTGAACACCTCATTATAGACTTGGAAGAGCCAAAGGAGGATGTTTTGGTACTCCATGATGAACCTACAGTAGCTTTACCTATAGTCATGAAGAGTTGGGCATAAGACATGGTTCATTTCCTTTAGATTGGTGAGTGGCCACAAGGTCTTGATAGGACCAAGAGGAGGTATTTTAGACTCTAATCTCTTCCTTATGTCCTAGTTGATGGAGTGATATTCAAAAAAGACTTTTCAAGGGTGATCTTGAGATGCATTGATTCAAGCTAAGTTGACAAGGTATTGTCTGAGTTCCATGATGGACTAGTTAGTGGCCACTTTGCTTCCAAGGACACAAGTATAAGGATTATGAGGGCTAGTTAATTTTAGCCTAGTTTGTTTAAAGACACTCATGCTTGGGTGAGGAAATGTCAAAAATGTGCCTTATTTGATGGGAAGCAATGACTGGTTACCATGTCTCTTCATCCTATTTAGGTGGAACAATCATTCATGCAATGGGGGTTAGATTTCATAGGGCTGATCAATCCTCCTTCTAGTGCTAGCTACAAGTGGGTTTTGATTACCATGGATTATTTCACAAGGTGGGTAGAGGCCTTAGCTTTGAAAGAGGCAAATGAAAGTGCAGTCCTAGACTTCTATGAAGACATATTGACAAGATTTAGGGTCCCAGCCATAATCATTTCAAATAATGCATTGGCTTTTTTGGGAATAAAGACAAGTGAGTAGGCATTGAAGTATGGCATCTATCTCAGCACTTATTCTAACTACTATCCACAAGGAAATGGGCTAGTTGAGTCCACAAACAAGAATTTGATTAGGATCATAAAGAGGATAATGGAAGAAAATCAAAGGACTTAGCATGCCAAGTTGAAGACAAATCTTTGGGTAGATAGGATCACTCTAAAGAGGGAAATCAAGAATTCACCATACACACTTATGTACGGGAGGGAAGCTAGACTTCCTATCTCACTTGAGTTACTAGCCTTGGATCTTGCCCATCAGTTGTAATTAATGGAGAGTGACAGCCTAAAAGTTAGGTATTATGAGCTAATGGAGCTTCAAGAATAGAGAGACCAAGCCGTGGATGTCATGACCAGCTACCAACAACAAAAAAACAAGCATTTTGACAAAAGGTCTATACCAAAGAGCTTCATAGAAGGTGACATTGTCTTGAAGTGGGATGATGAATGAGCTAAGCTTGAAAGGCACATGAAGTTTGACACTTTATGGAGTGACCCATATGTCATCACCCAATGCAAGCAACAAAATGCTTTCTAAATCTCCAAGTTGGATGGTGAAGAGCTACATATCCTAGTCAATGAGATATACCTTAAGCATTGTTACTAGGTTTCTTTTGTCATGTACATAGTTTTCCTTATTTTTCCTTATTATTTGGGGTAAAATATTTGTTGGTTCATAGGTCCTTACAAATAAATTGTTGACTTATCCAATATGCATTCTGATTCCATGAAAAATAGACTTTTTGGCTACCAATCTTCCCAAGCATAATTGGCATGCTTCCCCTATGAGTCGCTAATTGTGTTGACCAATTTTTGGTCCTGCAAACCAAAATTAGGTACCCCCTCCTTTTTATTTATAAAAGTAATCCAATCCATGTTTTGGCTAGATCATCTCTCTATTGCCTTGTGAAATTTTTTCTTTTTTAGACCTTTTTCATGAAAAATCTAGGTGTTTCCCTCATTTTTCTTTGCCAATTGTATTTTGGGTTTGTCAAGAGCAATTAATTCACCTACAGTAGTGCATTTTAGGTCTCCCAAATGACTTGTGAAATTTTCATTAGTTAAGTCATTTGATAAACTTGATTTGTTCTTGGTGGTGTAATTCAAACTTTACAAATGTCTTTACTTACAAAGGTTATAAGTAAAGTCCAAACCTGATTTGGTCTTGACAGAGCAAATCAGGTTTTTCAAGTGTCTTTACTTATTTGCCTTATCAGCTGAAGTTGATGTAAAACTTGAAGTAGAAGCTCTTAATAAGTCTAAAATGGTCTATCTAGTATAAATCAAGTTTGTGAAGGTGCATTAATTGTCTACTTTTATAAGTAGAAGCGATTGAAGAACCCAAAATGGTCTAAGTAGTTTGCAAAAGGTAATGGATTTCCTTCAAAGGGCATTTTGATGGCTTGAAGGACATTTTAAAAAAGTTCGAAGGGTATGTGCCCTTATGGAGGGCTCCTTGGTTGGTGGCAAGACCAAATCAAAAGTTTTGAAGGGGCATTTTGAGGCACAAAGGGCCCTTGCAGAGGGCACCTTGATAAAGTGAAGAATAAAGACAAAAGGCGCAAGGGGCATGTGCCCTTTGGGAAAAGAAGCAATCAAAATAAATAATTCCTTTAGACAAAATGTTTGAAGGAATTCATTTGGACATTTAATCTGAAGGAAAGCATGGAAAAAATTTAGAAACAAAAAAGGCTCGATAAGTCAAAGACAAGCCAAGAAGAAGCCAAGGTAAAGGAAAAGGCAAGGAAGAGACAAAACATAGGCAAAGTAAAGAGAGAAGAAAGATAAAGCATAGAATAGTTCCAATAGCCAATAAGGTCAAAAGGTAGAATCAATGACCACTCAGACCAAGACAAGTGGCATAAACAACTCAGTAAGGATAATTAATATATTTGGTGAAATATATCTACCGAAAACCAATAAAATAGATTGGTTTTTGAACTATAGAGGAGAGTAACATGTGTTTTCATGCTTCACCATTAATGCATAGCTAGTTGTGCCCAATATTAAAGAGAACATGGTCCAACCAAAATAACTTGAGAATGGCTTTGTCGGTTTTTAGGAGTATCCCATGCTTTTGTAGGCCCAAGACATCAAGGGCAATGACTTGGACATCTACAACATGGCTCTTCTATACACAATTTGAATAATATGATAATAATATGGTCTTTTAGTCTCTACATAAGTATTTAAATTAGCATGGGTTTCCATTCCTTGATTTGTTAGATACCTTATTTATATTTCTCTATATATTTATAACTTCTCATTTGAGAAAATATCTCTCAATTTGTATGGAAAAGCCCTGGAGGAATTTATCTTGAATCAAAAAGAGCATTTTACCTCCATTTGAGCTTGCACTTTTGTATATGTCTATGGTTTTATCTTATGTTTAGTCATTTTCTTTTCATGCTTTCATAAGTTTATTCTAGCATATCTAGTGCACAGTGATTTTCTTCTCCTACAGGTCATAAGAAGTGTCTAAAGAAGTATAGGCAAGTGAATAGGCTACACAATAGTATATCTTAGACCACCTCTTGTGCTAGTTTCTTCCTCCCTATATCTTCATAAGACCGCCTACTGAAATATGGATGCAAAGAAGTTTTTCTCACCTGAATGAAGTGTATGCTTGTTATCCATGGTTCAAAGTTTATGCCAAAGCTGAGTAGACCAATTGTTTTGGTGCATCACTTCTTAGCTTAGGCCCCATTTTAAGTATTTTCTCTCCCTTTTCATCCCCCCATTGTTAGCAGGAGGAGATCTAGGTCCTCAAGGTGCATCAAGGGGAGCTAGCTCCTAATCTAGATATTCTTCCCTCATGTTTTCTACCCACAGCAAGAGGGATGTATCCATTATGTCACATGGATGAAGAGATATGAGCCTCCCTTCAGAGGGTGCAATCCACCACATCAACAAGAAGGAATAAAAAGAATTGAAGGAATTCCTTCAAGAAATGATACAAGGAAAATTTTGAAGAGATCAAGAAGGAAGCTTTGAACAAAAAGTCTGAAGGAATTTATTTAGACAAATTATCCCAAGGAGTTCCTTCAGGAGATCTACCTGAGACAAATAGATCTCAAAGAATAAAGGAGCTCGTAGATAAAGTCCAAAGTTGGAGAGATTAGAAAGCCCAATTTACTCTGCATAGAGTAAATCAAGATTATTTAATGACTTAGCTTGAAAATATTTATAATTCAAGTATCTTTGAAAACTTGAATTACACAACAAAGAGTAGATCAAGTTTCCAACACTATTTGACTTAATAATCTCAGTCTAATATTATTTTTTAAGGATAGACAGCGCATGAGAGTCAAGATCAGATAAATGAGAGGCTACCAAGTGGCACAAAGGCATCCAGATAGTAAGGAGATCGATGATCCATAGGCATCCATGATATAAAAATCCATAATGTAGGTCAAGGATTCAAGTCAGCTTCCAATGACCAATCAGTGCAAAGGGAAGTCCATGTGGCTAGTAACTGGGAATTTATGAAGGTTCTCATCCTTCAATATGTCTCACTCCTGAAAAATGACCATCCAATGTAAAAGTAACATGGTTTAGATAAATTTTTCAACACATGAAAACCTACATCCCTTTTCAATAAGACACATAAATGGGAAGGTCGCCATGCCATCTTTAATACAAAGACCAATGCAGTCATGCCAAGAAGTGACATTTCACCTTCATATGACATAGTTTCTCAAAATATACCAAGAGAGAAAATTGAATGTGGGAATGGCTCAAGGAGATTATGTGTCAAAATTAGAGTAATGAATTTCATGAAAAAAGGAGGATGATAGTGGTGGTTTCAAGAATTTATGGTTTCCATTCCTAGTTTCTCATGCATTCCCATCTTCTCTTCCCCCTTTTATGTTATAAATAGAGGCCTTAGAATAAAGAAATTATCTTTGGACTAGAAATAAAGTTACTCTACAAAAATTTATTTGTAAAAGACCTTTTTAAGAAATAAAGATTAATTTTTACCTATCTCTTGTTTAAAAATTGTGTTGAGCAAGCTTATGCACGATGGCTTTGTGAAGAAGTGTTCTTCCATGCCCATTGTCCTTCTTTCTTGCCTATGTTTAGGTGTTTTCAAGTTAGTTTTAGGGCTAGACTTGAGCTCTTTTTACCATTAACAGATGCTTGGTATGGTTTTCAAAATTCCTCTTTTCTTCATGTATACTCTAGTGAGCGTAGTTTATGAAATACTTATGCAAATTAATTGGTTGTGAGGTTGTGTAAGCAAAATTTATCTTATGTTGAATTAGTGTTAATTCTCAGACTAAGTGCATCATTTATTTTGGTGCCTCACCTCCCTTAGTTTATATTTCCTTTCATGTTATCCTCTTATCCCTTTTCCTTAGCCAATAATAGATTTTAGTTTTGGAATCAAGATCTGAAGTGAAGCATATGAGGAACTAACCTCATTAAAAATCCTATAGGTACACCCACATCCTGAAGTTATTCTCATGCTTGTAGTTGGAAGTGAGAGAGCTTGAAAAAATCTCCCTCAAAGGGTGAAATTCCAAGCTACAATAGGAACCATATGTTATTCAATGTTTATAGCCTCATTTATGCCAAGGATAAGGATAAAAGGGTTGTTGGGGTTCTTATGAGGAATATGCAGGTCATTAAATCTAAAGCCCTCAGGTATGTTTATATGGTATTTGATTTTGTTTGAGTGCACAAGTTTTTTAACCTTTATTAAATCTTGTGGAAGCGTGCATTAAAGACACTCGTAGGTTTTTTTGGCTCTTTATGGGTAGTAACAAAGTGATGATATAGGATAATTTGATCAATGGGAAACCTAAAATAGTTGATGAAAATAGTTTCTAAATTATTTTAGGAAGTGATAGACCCATTGGGTAAGCCAAGATATTAGGTGTAGGCAAATTCTCCTAAGATTAAGGGAATAGGCAACAAGCCAGATCCTCTTGTTGAATTTGTGTTAGGATCAAGGCATATTTAAATGCATGAATATGCTTTTTAATTATTTAAATCCCATTAGGTGTATATTTTGGGTAGAATTTATTCAAATTCTTGGGCCAATCATGGGCAGGTCTTGGAATGTTCATAGGGCATCCATTGCACCAATCCAAGTAGGATTAGCTACCATTAGTGGTTCTAAAGGGTAGCAAATGGTTGACAAATGGATTTACAATAGTAGGTGAGATACTAGCTGAGTCTACTTGTCATTTTTTTAATTTCCCTTTGTTTACCTTTAGTTTTTTTATTTTCAACGAGTCCTGAAAACTCAAAATCATCCCCTAAAGACTTTGATCTCATGGGTATCTATCTACATTCTAGTTTATCTTTCAGACTAATTGATTGTGGGAAACACTCCTATGTATTTAAGTTTAATTTTTTTGCTAAAATTTAAGTTTTAGGTTGGGGCCCTCCTTCTATCACTAGTTCTATTGATGTGCATTTTGGCATGCACCAATGTTCTAGGCTGATCTCTCAAATCTTCTCTCTTGAAAGGAGATTCATGAGAGTCTCCCCAAGGTTTATATCTACCTGTTATAGGCACACTAATCTTCACTCAATGGCTCATTATGGCCATTCCATTTTAAGGGGCCTTTGTTGGTTCACCTATTCCAAACTTCTAACATGTGTTTCAGTGGGTTTTGGGTACTTGAACAATGTAAAATGAGGACACAAGTTTATTTTTTGTCTAATTAAGTTTCATGCAAGGTGTTGAAAATAGATAAACAAGCATACATTGTGGTTTTTCCTAATTTTAAATCAATAATTTTTGGGTGTTGTTCTATGTGTTTACAATTGATTTTAGTGTGTTCATTCCATCATTTTAACATTTAATAATTCAATAATAGATAATGGAAAATACATTAAACAATCAAGATAAATAGTCAATCAGATTGCATTCAAACCCTAACTTAACAACTAATTAATAAAAATCAAAATAAAAAGGAGTGATAAAGAATAAAAGCCTGTAAACATGGTGACATTTAATTTCATGATCATAAGAGCACCAAACATCAGCCATTAATTCAACCAACAAGTGCACAATCGAATGCAGAACTAATGTAAGATTATATGGAGATCACATAAGGAGATAAGCAACCACATACACCATTTTCATGCATAAAATGAATCATATAATAATAAGTATTTAATTAATCAAATTATATCATTTTGAAAATCATATTGGAGTCAATTAAAATAAGTCCCTCAATATTTCTCTAGCATGATAATAGGGGAGGAGTTAAGGGAGAGAAAATAAAATAAAATTATAGAGAAACGAAAGTGTGAATGGCCAAATCTCTTGTGTGAAGAGAAAAACCAATGCTTTAGCCATCAAAATGAACCATTATATATAAATTATCCCTCTATGGGGGAGATTTTCCCTCCATAATGCTTCAACCACCACCATTAATGCCTCAGCTACCTCTTCCTCTTCCCATTCCTATCACTTTCACTTTCACACGAAAAGCAAGACCAAAAACAAGTTAAAAGAATGATTTAACAAGCTTGAATAGTACACTAGAAAAGAAACATATGAACAAGTTTTAAACTAGGGGAATTGGTCAAAAATAAGACCATTATTACATCTAGGCTAAAACCATCTTTTTGATAATGTGAACGTTTTGAGTTTTTGACACTAGATGCTTGAGTTATGCTAAAAAATGTAAAGCAGGTCACAAATGGCCTCCTCTAGACCTATCTAGGATTTTTGGTAGGCAACTGGTCTATTTTAATTTTATTGTTCACATTTATAAATCCTAGTTCTAATCAAGATTTTGAAGCTCAAATAGCACTAGGGGTGCTTTTAACATATTCTAAGGCCTAAGAGAAGGTTTTAAAACTATTTTACATGTGTTTTTGGCAAGAAAATTTAAGTTGGGGTGGGTAATACCTAATTGGGCTTAGGATCCCCAATTAGTTATGCAGGTTTCACATTGGGTGCTTTGTTTTCTAATCAGGATAATAGCCCCAACTAAGACTAAATCCTAATGCATCTCCCCTCCCCTTAGCTCGTCGGGAAAAAAATTTTGGTTAGGTAAGGGAAAGGTGGATTTGGACTAGGTAGGCCTAATTAGGGTTTTCAAACTTGATTAAATATACAAACTTATAAAATTTTGAGTCATCTACATCTATTTCTATTTGAAGATAAATGCAAATTTCACCAGACTTAATGAGATTCTAAAAGTACAAAATAGAGGCCCAAAAATCATCTTGGGAGAAAGGTCAAAATAGGAAAATTTCTCAACTAATCCCAATAATAATATGGAATAGGTTTAAAATGACAAAATAGCATGGAAACTAAAACGATCTACTAGGTAAAAATGAGAGACCTGAGTAAGTTAGGGAACAATTGGTTTGGGACCCGATAAGTAGGACAAATGCCTCAATAATGCATATTCACTCAAAGAGTAAAACATGAAAATTATCCACATGAGAAATAAATATAGGATGGGATAGGTATCATATTTACAATAGGTTTGGAAACTAAAATTACCCTTATAAAAACTATAGAGAGCTGAGAGAGCAGGTAGACAAGAATGCCGAGTAGAAGTGCAATAAAACTCCATTTTAGGGCCAAGTGTTATATATGAAACTTCACCATTCATACTTGGTCATCACTATGGTATAGATATATGGAGATTGAATATAATGTAAATCAAAATGACCTCTTGGATAAGGCTAATAGAGATAAGAGAGTTGAGAGATCCAAGATTTAAATACAAATAGTGAGGTCAAAACTCCATTTTTACACTAAGTATAAAATATAAAGTTGACTTGAAAAGACATGGTATTTTCAATGGTGATGTTTTTGGGTCTTATTTAGGCATGAAAACTAATATATACCACCAAGTCAACTTAAGGTGTTGAGACCAATGAACTATGAGTGCAAGCAGGATCAAAGTAAAAGGTAAAAAAAAGGAGGTTCCCTGATTCTTGGAAGAATTAGGGCATATTATGCAAATAATAATAGTATTGATAATATTTTTTGTATATTAGTATGCATACTTGTTAGTATCACATATGTGATAATGTTACTCAAAATCAAATTTCAAAACTATTTGGAAAAATAAAGTCACTTTAATTTGGTTGTTGAATTTGTTGTTGAACAATTTAAAATGGTTCTTCTTCCTATTGCTTAAGTATTTTATTGACTTGAAATTTTAGATGAACCATTGATACTTGACTCACCTTTTACTTTGGATAAGATATAAGTACACTTGTAACATATGGTTCCTTAGCATCCATAACCTTACCTTTTTTAGTATCACCTTTATTGAGAGCTGAAATGACTAATGGTTCCTGAATGGGAGTATCTTGGGATAATCTAGCCATAGTAGAATGTGAACTAGAAGAAGGAATTATTATAGGGGTTTTTTTTTGTAAAGGCCAATAGACAATTTTTTCCTTAGTAGGAATGTTTTGGGATGTCTCAGCTTTCATAGACTAATGAATAGAATAATTAGGATAAGATGACCTTGTTGGCTTATTCTCAAATGTAATAACTCTTCTATTGGAAATTTGTGTAAGATTTTTTTCATAAAGCATAATATTCATTACAATAATGTCCATTAATACCATGGTATGTGTAAAATTGTTGACCCTTTATCTTCTCAAAATTTTGAGGTGGATGATGATGAGATCATAAAATGGCTCATTATATCCATGAAATAACATCTTATTTCCTTGCATAAGAAGTGGATCTAAGTGTAATTTCTGAACTTATGATTTATTTAGAATGAAATAGAGAACTATATCTTGGTTATTTTTTTATAAATTGTTGTCTTCTTGTTTATTGATTCTTGTTACTAAATCTCTGGAAAAAGATGTTAATGTATATATATGTAGCCCATAATAAGATGTATTAGACATGAACATGATGTACCAACCAAATATTAGCTTTGAAGTGAGCTATAGGAACTCTAGACATAGCTATGACTTACCTAGTCTAGCTATAGACTCACTCATATTTACTATGGACTCACTCATTTTATATCTATGGACTCAACTAGTAGCTCTACATCCATGCAGTTCATTGATTGAAAAATAGTTTAAAGCATCAAACATAAAGGGAGTCATCATAGTCATCAATAGTTCAAAGAATGCAACTTGAAGAAAATCTATGGACTCTACAGGTTTTAAAATCTATGGACTTTGCAGGTCTAAAATCTATGGACTTTATATGTTCTAAAATCTATGGACTCTACAAGTTCTACAATATACAGACTCTGCATGTCTAAAATCTCCAGACTCTACAAGTTTTAAAATCTATGGACTCTACAGGTTCTAAAATCTATGAACTCTATAGGTCTGAAATCTATAGACTCTCTAGGTTCTAAAATCTATTGGCTCTGTAGGTTTTAAAATCTATGGACTCTATAGGTATATCTATGGACTATGCACGCATATCTATGGATTATGCAGGTTTATCTATAGACTAGTTAAAGATTTTATCTAAATTTAGATTTGTATAATTTTATTCCATAAATAATTCTCTTCATATTTCATGAAGATTGAGATTATGTTATAAATAGATAATAATGTCTCTCTCCATATTTTGTGGAAGATTGAGATAAGCTAGAATATCTAAGATGTTATGTTTTTCTCCATATTATGTGGAGAGCATCTAGGATTATTATTCCTAAATAAGTATTTAGTTGAGATCATGATATTATAAATGCAACCTTCCACACCATTATAATCAATCTTGGTTATCAATAATACATTCTGAAGCTTTATGACATAAATCCAATGTTCTGATTAAAATCCTCTTTTGAGGAATGAGCTAACCATTAATTCTAAGGAAGATAGATAAATGTATTTTTATTTATTTCTTTATTATTTAATTATTCTTTTGAATTGTTATTATTTATTTTTCATGTAGACATTTATTTTTTGTAAAGTGTGTTATGAATTTGTAGGTGTTTTTTGTGTTTATCGTTTATATTCAATTCAACAATTTACTTTCCTGCAAGTGTGATTTAATTTCTTGCAAGTGTGATTTAATTTATGCAAGTGTGCTCTTCCATTTTTGTAAGTATGATTTTATTTTCTACAAAGTGTGGTGTGATTTACTTTCATAAAAGTGAACTTTTCAATTCTTGTAAGTGTGCTTTTCAATTCCTACAAGTGTGGAGTGTGGTAGAAGAGATTGGTTGCTATAGATTTATTTCTCCTATTGCATATAGCCTTGGACACCAGATATGGATTGAAATTATTGAATGATGAATTGATGACTCATTAGATGATAGTAATTTGGAGGAAGAGTAATCATCTATCCAAAAGCATATGTAGAATATCATGTGGTTGATATCTAAGGCAATCAAACTTGAGTGGTTGCCTCTTAGTAAGAGTTGATTCTCTTACTATAGGATCTATTCTGTAAAATATTTTTTCCCTTTATGTAAAACATTTACTAATTGTTCCTTGTTGTGAAGCTTTGTTTTAGGAGATTCCTTATTAACTTTGTTGATGGATTCTTTCTCTTGGTAAAATTTTTTAACAATATTATTTCCTTTTATAAAAGAGACATTAGACTCCACATTTTGATTCGTAATTTTTTGCTCTGGTGAAGATGGACTTAGTTCCCTTGTATTATTTCCATATAGATCACATGCATAATGGTGCACATCCATATATAAAATTTAAAAATAAATGTAAGGATTATGCAATACTCTTTATCTAAGTAGAGAGAGAAGATGCTTACTAAATATGAGTTATATTTCCAAATATGAGGGTTGATATATCAAATAGTATAAAGCATTCTTCAATCAGATAATGTAATATCCAATATATTCATCATGAATTTGATTTAGTACTTATAAATATTCTAATGTTAATTTAGGCTATTCATGCTCATGATAATATGACAAGAATATGTCTTTTAATATTTTAAAAGTAAATAAACATTATAAATACTATAAAACCAATCCCAAGAATCTTGTGCTAGACTCCTATGGAAATCATTTAACAATATGTGTTTGTTTTTGGACCAATGATCAAAAGAGTGTACATATTGTCTTATGCGATTAGCAGGGTCTCCACGACTATTAAATAAAGGAAGCATAGGCATGATGGACTCTTTTAGATAAGGATACTCAAATAAATTTCATGTCAGAGGTTGATCTCTAATGACATTATCTTTAATATTAACATGCCATGATAATAGTTGTAAATTAAGATTCAATACTTGATTTTTAAGGTCTCCTATAAAATTCATCATGGACACTATACATATAGTAGGAATAGTTATGGTTTGGAAAGATTGACTCATAGGTTGTATTTTACCATCTACTTGAAACATAGGAATGATGGAAGCATCATTACTGTCATTGCATTTTAATACCACATCATTGCATGGAGGATCATTACTATCACATGAAGTTTGTAGATGATAAATTATATCTTTTTGAATGTCATTTTAACTATCACATTGATGTTTAGAAGAAAATAAGGAAATATTTTGTTCATGTGCATCTATTTGTTTTTCTAGAGAGATAAGGTATATCACATTTTGTTTCTAAAGACAAAACAAAAAAATCATATTTTACTTTTATAACATTTTTAAGAGAGAGTAAAGAAGAAGAAAACTCTACTCTTGTAAAAATTTTATCATCTAGAGATGGTAAAAGAGAAGAACTTTCTTTTATTTTAACTTTTGCATCATCTAGAGATGGTAAAGGAGAATCACATTCTACTTTTGTAACATTTACATCATCTAGAGAGAGGAAAGAGCAATCAAAATATACTTTTTTAGAATTTACATTGTCTCTATCAAGGGAGGTATCTAAGCATGTAAGAATAGTATTATCATACATTTTATTTGTCCATTGTTTTTTATTCTTATGCATTTTTGTTTTGTAACACTGAATGGGATGAAGTGTAGTAGCAAACTGTAAAGATAAGTGAGATGTATCCTCAAACAAAGAATACTTATATTATAATTAATGAAACATGGGAGGATTAGGAAGATTTGAATTCATATTATGTTCCTCTTGCTTTAATGTATGATTTAGAGAATATTTAGAAGAAGGATTATTGAAGCTATTCTTTTCTATTTTATAAGTAATATATTATTCCTCATTATCATTATATGCTTCTTCATAATAATAATTATAATACTTAACTTCACAATCATATTCCATATGTGTGTGTGTGTGTGTGTGTGTGTGTGTGTGTGTGTGTGTGTGTGTGTGTGTGTGTGTGTGTGTGTGTGTGTGTGCGTGTGTGTGTAACATTATTAATCATAAAATGATCATCATTATGATATTCATTAGAGTAATCATACTGTATAAAGTTGATATAAAATAGAAAATCCAAAGGATGAACATTATTAGGGTTTTTAATATAAGTAGACATTTTAGGACTTGTAAACCCTAATATAACAAGAAAGAAAGGAATAAGAACCATTTATAAAATACAATCCCTTATGAAAAACCTAAGTCAATAATTTATAATTTAAGTTTGAATAAAATTTGGCTTCAAAAGCATATTAGATCAATGAAACAATAACCCTTTAATTAGATATAAACTAATAGAAAAAAATTGATTACATATTGACAAAATATGCACAACACTATAGTTATACAACCATGATACAAAATAAAATTTCAATGAGTGTTTAAAACTTTTTATAAATAAGTATTATAGAGAAATTAACCTAATAAAGTAAGGAGTAAGCTACTTTAAAATCAGGCTAATTAAATAATTCAGATTCACAATATTTTACTATAATGTTGAATTATGAAAATTTTGTAAATATAAAAAGTACAATGCCAAATTTTTTTTCCATGATTAAACATAAATAAGATATAATAGTTAGCTTGTTTACTAATGTGAAAATAGGTCTAACTGAAACAAGTGTGAAATAAGATAGGCTGGTGCTCAACTATAATTCTTCATATTCTAAAAATTAGACTTTTGTCAACCTGAACACTACCATCAAAATAGGGACACTAACATCACCACTTATATCCTAAAACCAATGATTTTATTTGTAGTGAAGTATATGTCCTATTAAGGTTTTCTATCACCTTATAGATTATCTATTTGGATTGAGTGCACAGGCTCTAGATATCAATATTTTGATTAATACCCTAGATTCTCCAATTAGGGCATGCCACCTTGAAATAATAGGGGTTAGTAGGCTAAAGTTAGTTTATTTAACCTCAAATAGCCTATGTAGAAGAAAAATACCTACATATCTATATAATTCAAATAGGGATTTAGACCAATGTAATTCTCACCCTTATGTGGGCTTGTGTGTGAACAAAAGTGTAATATGCTATTTATGAGTGCATGTTATGATCTAGATTGAAAATTGAACAATAATACTCATGGAATATTATTTTAATGATTTAGACATGTAATAAGACTAATCCTTTGATTAATTTGAAAATAGGGAAGAAAGAGGTAGTAGAATTTAGTTGTGTGAATGATTTAGTGATCTTGATAGGTGCTTGGTTTATAATTTCTAGATGAATGATACGTAGGTTTTTTTTGTTTTAATACCACACATTTTGAAAATAATATCATATATGGTTAATTAAGAAAAATAGGAAAACCCATACATACTAAAATATTTTCTAAATTAAGACTTTGTAGGGTACAAACACTAGCATTAGATTTGGGACACTAGCATTGACACTAGTGTCCAGGTCTGAATGGTAGTGTCCTAGATAATAGAGAAATGTTGTAGCTCTAAAATTGACAGTGAAGGATATGTATCAAGATATAAGAAATCTATGGGCTATAACATATCTAGTTAATCATAATATCAAGGTTGGACCATAAGATAAGCATTTAGGCATAGCAAGATGAAGACCTTGAGCCTTTAGACAATGATAAATTCAAAAACTAAAGGGTAGAGACTTGAGTGATATTTTTCAAGTTTGCAAGACTAGTTTATCATGTAAAATCCATATTTGAGTATCTAAATTCCCTACGCCCTGCCCCCCCCCCCCCCACCATTAATCTAATAATGCATAAGGATGAAATAACTAGATTAATAGAAATAAATGTGTACCATGGTGTACAACACACCTTGATTTGAATTGAGCCCTATTTGAATTTGATGTATGTGTATGACCTACAATTAAGAGCATGTTACAATTGTAATTGGTGTATATAATTTGAAAATAAATAATTGAAATTTATTGAAAGAAAATAGAGCAAGGAAGGAGTACACCTATGTGTCAATGCAACCATGTTTCCCCTTCATACTTTTCTTTAGTAATAATTCTTCCTATTTGAATCATTGGAGATATATTCACAACTAAACCTTGGAGATGTGAATAGGGGAGCTGGAGGGTGATCATACCTAAAATATAATGTTAAGGGTGAGTTGTGCCAAGTCCATTGAGATCATTGAATTTAAATCACACAATTCAAGTGTAAATATAATTTAGTCAATCTCTCATGAATCAAATGGTGTAACCATATCAACCCATAATAATATAAGTAGTGATAAGTCCATTGAGGGAGTATAATCTCAATTGCACTACTCAAAGGATCCAACTAATGTAGTATATAAAATATCAATTAGTGTTTCTTGGTAAGGTCAATGCATTAATATTAGTATAATAAAATAATGTATTTGTAATTTTATGTATTTTCATGGCATATACACCTCTGATGTGTCTCAAACTAATGTATCTACAAAAATGTAACCTTTGATCTATTAAATATGTATAATATGCATCACAATTTTGAAAAATTCTATCCCAAATCTATGAAAATCAGTGCTAAATGTATAAGATTCTATCATAAGTGTATATTTGAATCATGTAAATTGTATCAAAATTTTCCAATTTTTCCAATTATGTGCATGTGGACTCATGTCTCTATGACATGCCCGCCCCCTTTGAGGTGAGGGGAATGCAACATGATAGTCACCTAATATCAAAAAGATAATATAACCATGTTATGTCTATATCAATCCTGTATTAAATAAGCATATAACGGTATCATGTCTAAGTATATGTTTAATGAAACTTGTAGTATCCAAACATAACAAGTCCGATGATGCATGATAGGTATCATGGAAATTACTAGAAGTAAAAAAACTCAACAAATAATCAAACACACACAAAAGAGTACTCAATGTCACATAAAAAAGCATCTATAGAGTCTAAAAATAAGGGGCATGTTCAAATGATGCATACTTAAAGGGATGACATGTTCAAATTTCCACACACCAAAGAACAATCAACACTCAAGGAACTAGGGCCAAAAAATAAGGAACATGTTCAAATGTTCCACAATGAAGATAAGGAAGCAAATAATAAGTACACTCAAGTAAGCCATGTGATAAGATGAAATAAATGAAATATAATAAACTAACATAAACATTTCATTTTAGTCCCTACACACATGTGGTATCAAAATGTCTTGTGGAATAACATATCAAGTTCATTGTGTATGATAGTAACATAAGTATAGGCATGCTTATGTGTTAGTATATAAGCTCAACATGATAATGTAAAGTGATCATAAAATAATAGAACATGTATCAATTATGATTAATAGAAGCAATATACCCCTGATGTAGTGTGTCCCATGGGAAGAGGAAAGGGCCCACATCTGCATGCTCATGTATCATACACACTCAACTACCCATGAAACATATGTGTGTATAAAAATTATATACTTCTACTACCATAAAGTAAACAACATATGCAAAATCTAGTAAACATGTGAAATATTAAATATTTTTGTATTTTTTATTTATTTGAATGTTTTTGTATTTTATTGATTATTTAATTTTTTTGAATTTTTGAATTTCAATTTTCAATTTTAAATGTTTGAAAATTCACAATATATCCAATGAACTCGCTAAGAGGATAACAATCTGTGAGGAGTGGTAAATGAATAACATTTTCTGAATGAAATGTGCTCTGTTAGTTTTCTAAGATTGTAATTTCTATCTTTGCTTAAGAGATACTTTACTTTGTTTGTTATTTTTATAAATATTTTCCTTTGTTATAAAAGGATGTAGCCTTACATCGATGATTAAATGAAATGCAACTATTTTTTCTATCAACCATTGCTCCTATTGATTTCACCCATGCTCCTCCAAACACAACATTGTATATGCTTAGATTTAAAATAACATGAAAAATAAGATAAAACTCTTTTGAATCAAAATAAACTTTTAACTTTAGTTATCTCATAAATGTTGTAGATACACTAGTTTGATCCAAGTGTTGATACTTATTTCCAAGAGAGCTAAGAAATGACATAGAATAAAAATTTGTATATTGATAGTTCATAACCTTGATATCTATGATTTTTTGCCATTTACATGAGTAGTGATAGTGAAAGGGTCATAATATGAGGTAAGTTTTGTAAATTCCCCCTTTGTAACTATATTTGGAACTTTAGCTTTTTCAATTATCTCTTGCTTTTGGATCTCTTTTGTTAAAAATCCTAATTTTAGTATGATTTCTTGCTTACCTTGAAATTGATTTGCCAATTGCTTTTTTTGTAACATTATATTTGCAATACATTTATTTTTTAATTATTATTTTTCATCTTGTTCCTTTTGTAATTATTCTTGTTCATCTTATGCCTTTTGTAATTTTTCTTGTTCTAGCTTTTCCTTATGAATTTTTTCTTTCTCTAATTGTGTATTTTGAATTTTTTTCTTTCTCTAATTTTAGCATTTACAATTATTTTTGCTTTGAATTATCCTTTGGTACCCATACTTGTTATTTTTTCACTTGTGCTTTAGGAGATGCACTCATAAGGTGAGTGGGTTGCTTGATTGATTTATATTTTATAGGATCACCACTATCATTTGTACTTTGTATTTGCTTCTTTAAATCCAAACAACAATATGTATGATTCCTATGCATTCTATGATATGCACAATGGTATTTTGATATCTTTAGAAGAGGTGGAAGCGTTAATTTGATCAAACTTTTTCGAAGTATTTCCCTTATAATTTTACTTGGACTCTTATTAGCCTTTTGCATATTTTTTGAATCATTAATTGTAAATGAATTTTGTTGTGGCTTCCAATCTTGAGATCAAATCTTGTTAGGCATAAAATTGATAGTTGAAGATGCAAACACATGATTAAAGATAACATATTTTGGTTTCTTTTTGAAAGTGATTTGATTCTCTCATGTTTTGCTTTCATATCTCTTATTGACTTGCTCATAGTGATGATTATATATTTGAGAGCTTTACAATCATAATCCTTGGGGAGTTTAGATTGAATATGTATGGACACGCCATTTAGAGGAGATGTGGGAGGTGTATGGGTTTGAGTAAGGGTATGTTGGTGACCTTATTTTGCTACTATAGAATAGGCCACCTTAACTCTTGAAGTATTGATAATAGGGACCTCATTAGAGGGAAAGTAGCTATCACCCTCTTGAGGGTTAAAAGTAGGAACGGGATCCTTTTTATCCATTTTAAATTTTACAAACACACCAAAAATAAAGAGCAAGAGGGTTAGGTAAAAAAGGAGAACAAACATCACCTATACTATGGCCCTACAAAAATTAAACTTGGAAAAAAATGTAGCAATTTGAAACTCTAAAAAGTTGAAACCATAGGGAAAGCTAGGGTTTGGCTCAATTAGACTCAGAGTTCAGGTTTATAGAATGTTTAAACCTTTTGGTAAATAAGAATTAATTATAGAGTATCTTAATCAAGTAAGGAGTACGCTATTCTAAAATCAAGTTAATTGAATAATTTTGATTCATAATATACTGATACAATGTTGAATTATGAAAATTTACTAAATATAGAAGTATAATGTCAAATAATAATTTTTATGCTTAAACAAAAAGAAGAGATAATACTTAGATTGTTTATTGATACACAGATAGTTCTGAATAATATATGTGTGAAAAAAGATAGGTTGATCCTCAACTATGATATGTTAGATTCTAGAAACTAGCTCTTTATCAACTTGGACACTACCATTGAACTAGGGACACTAACATTAATGATTATATATTAAAATCAATGCTTCTATTCATAGTGAATTATAGGTCATTTTCTATAAATTCCACTTGTACTTATCATGGTTCTCTATCACCTTGTAGATTGTTTGTTTGGATCACGTGCATAGGTTCTAGATATCAATATTTTGATCAAAACCCTAGATCCTATAATTAAGGAATGACACCTTGAAATACTAGGGGTTAGTGGGCTCAAGTGAAGTTAATTTGACCTCAAATACTCCTATATCAATGAGTGTTACCTTCATATCCATATATTCTAAAGAGGGCCTCAAACCAATGTAGTTCTCCCCCTTATGTGGACTTGTGTGAATGATAGTGTAATATATTTTATGCAAGTGCATGTAGTGATCTATCTTGAAGCTTGATAAATATTACTCATGGTATATTATTTGAATACTTTATACCTATAAAAAGTGTGTTCCTATGATTGATTTTAAAATAAGGAAGAATTGGGTGGTATAACTTAGTTGTACAAATGATTTAGTGAGCTTGATAGGTGTTTGTTTGGTAATTTTGAGATAAATAATGAGTAGGCTTTGTTTTATATTTATATCACACATTTTTAAAATAATATCATATATGGTTAATTAAGATAAATAGGCCAACCTATACATACTAAAATATTTTCAAATTTGAGCCTTTTTAGGGTATAAACACTAATATTTGATGTGGGATACTAGCATTGACGCTAGCGTAAAATTCTGAATGGTAGTGTCCTAGAGACTGGATAAATGTTGAAGCTCTGTAACTAATAGAAAGTATATTTATAAGGATTTAAGCATACTATGGGCTACCAATAATTTGGATAATCATAATATCAGGGTCATACTATAAGATAAGCATTTAGGCACAGTGAGATGAAGATCATGAGCCTTTTGACAATGAAAAATTTAAGAACTAAAGGTTAGAGCCTTGAGTGGTATTTTTCAAGTGTTAAAGACTAGTTTATCATGTAAAATAGATTTGAGTATCTAAAAAATATCAAAATAAATAATTACAAGATGGTGGAGAAAGACTTAAGTTATTTGTCACACTTCCTTGATCTGTATAGTTTACTTTTATGATTTGAAGGTGTGAAGTGACTAAATTTTATTCATTTCTAGAATTTTATGACTATTTATGATGAAGCTGTCCTTAGACTACTCTGATACCAAATGATGGAGGATCCTCAGACTGAATAATGCTTTGATACCAAAATGAAGCAGGCTGCTCATACTGAAAATGAACACCCAGAATAAGCTAGTGAAATCAAAATACTTATTTGGCCTCCTCCTTTTCGGATACAATCCATTTTTCTTCATAAGCCAAAACCAGGACATTTAACAGTGAAATTACACAGGGCAGAACTAATGACAAACACATCCAACGTCAATCAATCACCTTCGCTTCATTGGTCTGAGTCATGCTTTGGTTTGTAGATTTGCTACACCTTACTGCACATCTTTTCCTTCCCGATGATTCTGCTACGTCAAAGTCAGGGTTCTGCCACTTTTCTTCTACTACATTGCACTTTTTCTTAGTGATTTGCATGCTGGACTTCCTTGTTGGCTTCTCTCAGACTTTTGACGTCACTTCTTTCAGGCTCCACACTCTCCTCTGATCATTTGACTGTGTTTTCCAAATAGAATAATGTTGTGACCTATCCTTACTGTGTCCATGGCCCGTAAGGCCATACATTTCTATGCCTACTCTCTAACCTGATTTCTCCCGAGGCTATCCTCTCTTCTCTATCTTCTCTCATCTTATTATGACTATTTATGATGAAACTGTCCTTAGACTGCTCTGATACCAAATGATGGAGGATCCTTAGACTAAATAATGCTCTGATACCAAAATGATGACTGGCTCCTCATACTGAATGCAATTTCAAAAAAAATCAAAATGACTGATACAAAATCATAAACATAACCCTACTATCAATCAGACATATCCAACAAACATATTCATCAATACAAAATCATACAGATGACCACCTTGCATAGTCTATAGATTTCTAAACCTGCAGAGTTCGTAGATTTCTAAACTTGCAGAGTTTGTAGCTTCAAGCCTGCAGAGTCTGTAGATATTACCTACAGAGTCTATAGAATTTGGAAAGCTCAAAAATGGTGCATGTTCATTCACAATGGTCTCTATACATGGCTTGGATTCTGTATTACAGGTATTCATAATAGATCTAGATCAAATGGCCTTGTAACAAGCATCTTCTCCTTCATGCTCAGCTTCACTTACTAGATCTTAGACTGTGTTATCACAGAACCATATATATATTTATTCTCTCCTCTTGAAGGAGAGATCCTCACTCTCTCTCTCTTCTCTATATTTCTCTCATTTGATTCCTGCATGATTCGGCCCTATTCAAATGAGTCCTCCATCCATCTAGTCCCATATCATTACATACGAAACTATGCATCGATCTACAAAGATCAGTATACACTCAGCCTGTGTGCCCAATTCAGATTTTTGTATATTTGAAACCACCCTCTCTCTTTGCAGATACAACTTACATTGTATTTCACTGCAAGCTATTACAACATTTTTATATAAAACACATTCCTTATCGAAGGTCATACTAAAAAAAATATGCACCAATCACATTCAGACTATATATCCACTATCGTTCACCTCTTTCTCTGACTGACACGTCACTATGATGTTTGCAGAGCTCTCAACGGCATTCTCCTAAGTTCTCAACATTGATGACTTCCACAGACTTGGTTGTACTCAGATTTGAATGGCAAAGCTTCTATTTGCTTCGAATTTCATCACAGGCCATCTGATCTCCCTTGCATTAACCTTCATCTTGGCTCGATCCACATTGCAATAGCACGCCACTCTCTGTCTCCCTCCTAACTGAATTCTCTCTTTTCTTTATTCTCTATCCTCTCCTCTTCTCTTCTATGTACCTTTCATCTTCCTTAATGGCCTTGGCCAATGTCCTGGCCACCTTCCTTCCTTCTGAAATCCTTGTTGCTGCTTCTTCTTTGAACAAGCATCCAAATCCTTACATTCTCCTCTTTCTCTCTCTGTCAGTCATAACATTTTCATTTGACTTTCACTCTCTGCCTTCTGTAGATGCATGGGCCATGAAGGAATGCCTTCTGTCCTTTCTCTCTTTCTCTTCTTACAATAGCTTCTTTGAACGAGAGCTCCTTCCTCTCTATTCCTCTTCGTCTTTCTCATGCCACCTTGCATTTCTTACTTTGTTGGTTTTTAAATAATCTTCTCCCTGACTTCTACGCCCAACTTGGGCACAAGATAAAATAGAAACAGTTTTTGATTTTTAATAATATACTAAGGTTGAAACAATTTCAACCACTCCCCCTATTTTACTCAACAAACTCCCAACGTAGGGATTCCTTCCAACCACTTTCACCCCTTTTTACTCCTTTTACTTTTACATTTAATAATTACATTTATTCCTCCTTAACAACATTTTGGAGGGAAAAGACAACAATATGAATTCAAATACAAAACTAAGACATGACTTGAGCTTGCATGCCTAATAACCACGCCTTGCCTGAAGCTGTACGTAGATGCTCCTGCATCAATTTATATTATTGTATTGAACCTTTATAAAGAGGATAATATTAATAGTTTGTATTGAACCCTATGGGTTGATCCTAACCCTGTGCAGGCATGATTTTTGTAACTAGTGACTATTTTTGGTTTGGGTTAGAACTGATAGAAAGGAGATAGTACCAAAAATTGGTCTTGACCCCTATGGGTTGATATTTACCCTAGGATGATTATATTTTCATTATTTCCCAAATTCTTTGATCTGATTTAGTAATTATTTTTCTTGCCTTCACAACATTTTCAACATGTGTGCAACCTAAAATATCAACCTTGGTGCTTGCACAAATACTTAAGATATCAAATAGGAGGAATCGAGTCAAAGGAATTGATTTAGGTGAACCTTGATTAATACCCATTGAAATGCCAAACACTGACTACATTTTCAATGCTCTAAAGATGGATCAAACTCAAATGTATATATCCCACTTTCATGTGTGTGTGAAATGATGAATGTAAATATAGATGTTATCTCTCCTAGCTTACCCTTGGTAAAAGCATGAAAATATAACAATACTTTATAAAATATCTTTAATGATTCAATGTTAACAAATAGGTAACTTATGTGTAACTCTTTAAATATGAGAATTCTTGTCTCAAATGTCATCTAATAACTTTGTATATGTAAGAAACTTTTAGAATTATAAATTAAAGTGGCACATAGAACATACCCAAATAACATTAAAGGGATGAAAATGAAACAACTAAAAAGGGAAACATGTCAAAAAGGAATTCACAAGATCAAGGGTTAGGATAAAATAGAAGGGGTCAAGATCAGTGGTCAATCTTGACCCTTAATGGTCAATCCTATCCTGGGTAAGCACAACCATCAAATGATAAAAAGGGGTTAATATATTTGTTTTTAAATGTGAATCAAGCAATGTGGATGGGAAAATGGGACCACAAAGTCATAGGAAATCACAAATTAAAAGGTGAAAACATAAAAACCATGTACCAATATCTATTTAATTCTTATTCAAGATCTATATTAGTAAAGTGGCTAAAAGACATTGTAAAACAAGGATTGTGCCAAATTTGGGTGTCTACACTTATCAACCAAATCAAAGAAAAATAATCCATCATATCCCTTTTGATTTTTTAACTCACTAAGAGGTGTTTTTATATGTGACTTATCCCTAATCAACCAATTTATATGATAGATATTCAAAGCTCTGATTGGTAGTATTGCATCATCCAATATTGATTTGACATAGGGTTACTTAAAATATGAGTATGATTTAAAGGTTGGCTTGTTGTTGTTTCCATTTCATAGAATGTGCTTGGATTAAATTTTTGGGTAGGAACATTGGATATAGGTTTTGGATCTTCATTTATGACATTTATGGTGTCCACAATATGAAAGTCTAACATTAAAATAATCATGTAAGAAAAAGAAAATTAGAATAACAAATAATGTTACTAATATCTAAGACGAATTAAGAGAAATGAATATAGGTGGATAAGTAAAATCCAATATTATGTGCAATCTATAAGTACCTTTCGTATTCAATCAAATATTTTGATGATAAATCCCCCTTGGAGGTGACATGATGTAATGTTGGCCTTAAAATTTACTGGAAGCAGAATCATGTGGATGTGTAATCCATTAGAGAAAGAAACATGCTATCTCATATGTGTGGTTTGTGTTGATTTAGTAAGGTCAAGGAAAACAATTTGAGATGTGGTTAAAGGTTTACATTTCCATACAACAACAAAATTTTGGTATTGCTTATTAAGGGTGTCACCATTGGGCCTATTTTTTGTCAACATCAATTGGATAGTTTTGTCAGCAAAATAAAATTTTATTTATATCTAAACACATATAAACAACAATAATGAACTTGAAATCCATAAGACAAAGGGTTTGAAACATGAATTTATTTAAATAAATCATTACATCGTTATAGTTAAAGATAACAACAAAGGAGCCTTTGTAAATTTGGTTCTTCAAAGACATGAAAGATGCAAAGTTAAACAATAACATTTTTTTCACATATAATGTTAATTAAAATTATGGATTATGAGTTTTAAGGCCATTATATCAAATATAGTATTTTTATTTTCAACATGATGAAATTATAAGGGGTCCCTCATTAGGTGACTTTGAAAACCTTATTTTGGCAGAGTCTAATGTCTAACTTTGGATGCACTAGGAGGGTTTCATAGGGACCCATGTCCCTTCACCATTTATAGTTGTTAGGCACCCCAGTTATTTAGTTAAACCTAAACACATGAGCTAATAACCTGAGTTAGAGAGTTATTGTAAGACAAATCTCAATAATGTTCCCCTTAAAAAAAATTCTACAATTGAAAAAAGACATATATACTACTAAGAAAAATTAATTACAATATAAAATTAAAAAAATAATATAATAAATGAATGTACTATATATAATTATGAGAGGAAATTTTTTTAACTCACCTTTGGAACAATAGATCCAATAAACTCAAAAATCTAAAGATTTTAGACTATTAGATCCTTATCTATAAAAATTGAATATAAAAAATTACATGTATTAGTTATCTTCGAAAAAGAATCTAAAATCAAGTAAATTTTTATATTCATATCATATTAAAAGATGACTTGCTTAATAAAATTTCTTAGATGAAAGGAGTATCATTTAAAGTGTAGATTAGTAATAATATAATAAAAAACATTGTTAAAGATCAAAAATTCTAAATGTGAAATGCAAAATAATTTGAACAATACACCTAGACAGTTTAAAATTAATAAAAAAAAGTTCATTTAAATTTTTTAATCAATATCAATGGAGGAAGTAATTTTATGGAACACAATGAGATAAAGAATATTTTTTTCCCTAATAAAAAAGTGTAAATTTATTATTGATTTTCTTTGGGTATAAATCCCAGTCTTATATATAGGACTAAATAAAAGTTATTAGTTCATGGGTTATATCCCTATTTGAAACTTAAATATGAAAATCTAAGGTCTTTGAATATAAATACACATTGTAAAATTATAGTTAGGCTCCCTTTTAATGTGAATAAGTGGTAATTTTGAGATTATTATAAATAAAAAATAGTCAAATTCATCCTAGAGATTTCACTTATCAAATTAGCTCCCATGATGTACTTGTTGGTCATTTTGGCCAACATACCAAGCTTGCTTGACTGCAGTGAATTTTTTGAAGGTCAAGTGTGGATTGAATTAGCTGGATAGAGTTTTTATTGAATGAAATGATCAAATGAATGAATAAATGAACCAATTCTTGGATGTAATAAGTCATCTTAAGATCACCCTTAGCCTGTAAAGCTTTTGAAACACTTCAAGATTACTTAAAGTGTAGTTTGCCAAATTTTGAAGGAGTAGGTATTCATGATGGTCATGGAAGTTCAAGGTATTACACAAATTTACTCAAGCCCCAAGACCCATTAGAGCCTCGAATATTCAAGCAAATGGGTCAAGAACAAGCTTTAAGGGACCAGACCGTCATCAGGATGTCACGCAGGACCAAATAGACTAGTCCACTTGCATAATTTTTATCTTTGATCAGAAAGCCTTGCACAACTATCGAATCACATGCAATTGTATTTATACATGCCAAGATCATCCTCAAAATTTTTTGGACCTGCACGAGATTTTTTGGTTCAAGTTGGAAGATTTTAAAGTTAAACCCATGCAGTGAGACATTCGTGCTAATGTCAATTTTAAGCTCAAACAAAGTAAGTCCTTTTAAGCTTAAATTTGATGGTCATATAAATATCAATGACGGTCCTATGAACATCATTTGACATCTCATAGACCATAAAATTTAATATCATGAATTATTCATTGGGTTTCAAATCGTGGGTCCTAGTGAGATCAATGGTCCTCGCTCAAACATACATCTTGATCCAATGAAGTGAGATGGGTCAAATAGTTAGAGAACATGAGAAGTTGACATGTGGCATAAGTGTGTAAACTGATATAATGATAGGATCTTGATAATCAATGTGGGATTAACAAGTGGCACTAGTGGAGATAGAGTTGACAATTTAAAGCTAAATCAAGGGCTCATGCTTAATCACTCATCAGATCATATGGAGTGAGGTAGAGTCAAAATGGTCAGTGAGTATTAAGGGTGAATAATTTGAGGTCAAGTATCAAAAGTGTGTGGGTTATGTAGAAGATCAATGGATCATAGACATTTGTTCATAGACAAATCGATAGAGCAAGATGAGATTAGTGAGTCAATGATCTGAGTCAGATTGTCGATAACCAATGAGTGAAGACTGAGATGAGGCATGTTGAAAAAGCCAAGACTGACTTGACCTGAATGAAATAAATATGGAGTTGAGCTTGAGTTTGACTCAAACTAATGGAACCATAGAAATTGAGATCAAAGCTTAACCAAGGTTAAACTAGGATAATAGTAAAGACTAGGCATCATCATTAAAGCTCCATAAGGACAAAAGTAGTTCTCCCAGGCCTAATATAGGTAAAGGGTCAATGGTTTAAATAAATAAGTGAGGCTATGATTTCATTAGGTCTCTAATAATTTGAAAATATGAGAAAACCAATTAAGTAGATTAGTTTTCATCTACATTGGATCAATGTTCAAAATATGTAGTTGGGGTAGATCTATGCATTAATGAAAAGGGATTGTCATCCTTGGACTTAGCCATGTCCATGAAAAATAGCCACTAAAACCAGACTTAGGCATGACCCCCCCAAGCACACAAAATACCTCACCCTAGCAATAAATGACAATAACATATAAAATCTTAGAAAGGCCCATGTACTAACAAGGACAACTCCCTATAACTTACTTTGACCACACCAGAAAAGAGAAGTGATTTTAATGTAGGAGCAAGATCGAGGAAAATGGTGGCTAAGGTTGTTTTGAACATGATGACGCTCATAAATGGCTTCCCCAGTATAGTTTTCTTCTCTATCCCTCACTTTTATTCCTATAAATACTTTCCTTGAACCTTTGATTAAAGGACCTTAGGGCTAGAGATAGCGAAGCTCTGTCAAAATCACTTTTTAACACTCTTTTGAATAAATATAAGACATTTTCAGATTATGGTTGAATGATAAGTGTAGTTTATTTAATTTTAATGTGTATATTGTATGTTTCTATTCATCATCTATGTATTCTTCATGTACCTTGCTTCAATTCTATTAGTTTCTTGCAGGTTATGTGAAGTGTTAGCTAGTGATTTCCCTCTTGAAGTGTCATAAGTCCATAGGGTTTCATATAGACCTATCTCTTCCTATCCCTTAAGTTACAAGTCTCTTTTCAACCTTCATACAAAACACTGATGCTTGCAACCTTGTCATAGATTCTAACCAGCCCTTGTCTTGATTGGATTCATTAGTAGTCATAAAAGTGTCCAAGCTGAAAGTGGATATTAGAACATTTGGTGCATCACCACATTTAGTATAGATTTTATTCATTGTATATCTCCCTCCTTTTCACCCCAATAGCATACTTTTATAAATAGGGACTATATTTTTATATATGAGGAACTAGCCTCATTAAAAATCCTAGAAGTTTGACCCAGGTTTAGGTAACCCATAGCCTAGGGTCATTCCCATGTTGGACCAGATTTGAGAGTAGGAATTAAACACTTCTACTTTCAACTAGGGTGAAATATAAGTCCTTAATAGTACTTGATAGTATAATTAGGATGGGATGTTACCAAACTAGTTTAAAAAACTCTGATCACTAAAATCAAATGAGGTGAAGCTATAGGTAAAGAATGTAAATAAAGCAATGAAATTTAAAAAGAACAAATTCCTAGTATGGGGAATCTGTTAAGCATGTCATTTTAAATGACTTATCTAAACACCAATGTTTGCAAAAAGAAATATGGTAAAAAAAATTGAAAAATATTTGTCACAAAGTTCAGTCAACCTAAAGGAGGTCCCCCAAATCCTACAATAGATTGCGGTGACTTGTTACAAACTTAAAAATACATTATCATAATTAGGGCTTAAATTTGATGGTTGACCTTACCTACCATAAAAAAAATTGATGGAATTTATCTATTTAACATTTCCATTCAAATTCTAATATAATTTATGGTAGAAGAAGGAAATATGAGACTCTCTCTCTCTTTGTGTGTGTGTGTGTGAGAGACACAAAGAGAGAGAGAGAGAGAGTGATAATCCTTTATTGTATTTGATGATCTACCTAAATTTTTACCATGTATCTATTATAGTCTCCTAAAAGAATTGATTGTATTTTATGGTTAAAAAACATAAATATGGCCATATGGCCATCAAATTTAGTCTCTGATTACAATCTCATGATTGAGATGAAATTATTTAAAAAAATAAATAGAACTAACATGTTAGGTACTTTTAATATCCAAATAAGAAGACCTAAAGGATGTGCACAGATGAAAAACATACGTATTGTGAACATTTTCAAAAATGAAGTTTCAGTAATAGTTGAGTTTCTTTCATTGTCAAGGTGAAAAAATGAAATAAATCACACAAGATAATAAAAGCACATATTATTGATGTAAAATACAACATCGTACGTGTAGAGTGTAGAACATAAGATACATCAAATAAATATATGGAATCAAATTAATAAAGAATGTATTGCATTCTACCTTGATGTAATATGACATTTGATAATTATTATAGTGAATTATCTTTCAAACTAGTAAAATAGAGTTATAAATCACCAATTATAATCCATTTATTCACTATTGTTTTAAAAAAGGAACATTAAAAAAATAAAAACATGTTCCAATCTCATTTTTATAAATAAAATATTGAATAAGTGTGTGTGTGTGTGTGTGTGTGTGTGTGTGTGTGTGTGTGTGTGTGTGTAATTTAGAGTATGGATTGTCAATAGGTACATGACCAATAGTTGCCTATATACAAGATCAATCATCATATAAATAGTAGACATATATATCATTAGATTTATTAAAGTATACGTGCATATAATTAAAAAAAATCATACCTTCATATATCCAGAAAGCAACCATAAAATAGGGGAATAAAATGAAATAATTATGAAGACAAATATGTAACCAAATGTAAAAGAAGATAACACACACACACACACACACACACACACACACAGACAGTGTGTTTCATATATATTGTCCATGCACTTGTTGTCTTATATATAAGAACTAGTACACATACATTATACAAGACAACAAGCGCATGGACCATATATATGAAATGCACATGAGATACAAAGGTAAAACCTTCATATATAACACAATGATGGTTTATAAAAACTCTCTTGTTGGGAACCAAACAAATAGGTTGGATTATTTTTTATGACCGTTTCCATTCCACTTGACATTAGGAGGATATTAACTACTTATAATATTTTGCCCTTAAATGAATCACTAACTTGATTCATTTAAACTCAATTTTGAGCATTATTCAAACTTCTTAGGACCTATGGGTTATGGTCCACAAATATTAATCCTTTAACCTAACATCTTATAGAAATGGTCAAGGAAATGGGAAAGTGGAGTCTTATTCATGTGCATGTGAGGCACTGGACCTAGGTTTCCACAAAGAAGGTGAAGGTAGTGCCAAGTGAAAAAAGTGTAGGAAAAGATCATTAAGAAAAAATGGCATCCACCCAAAGTGAGGTGGGAAGTGACTGTTTGAATTACACAACACTTCACCAAAATACCATTAGAATAATTTATTAAGGTGACAGTGAAGGCATAGACATCCACATTGAATGCATAGTTGGTAGTGGTTTTTCATATATTTTGTA